>JAVJIX010000059.1:1587500-2017500 GCA_036785185.1 Paratrypauchen microcephalus
AGGGTGTTTTTGATGAGGTAACTCATAGCTTAACATGGCTTAAAGCTCATAAGAGTCAATTTTTTTTAATATGGAACATTTAAATATAATAAAGGACAATTAAGGCAACAGCTGTACCGGAAACAAATTCCACCAACTTGTTGTGTGGCCATTAATAAATGATTCTGATTCTGATTCTGAGCTATTGCAATCATAGGCTGTATAAAGAACTGGACTTAGCGAGTGTGACGTCACCCATAGCGTTTGGCTCCACTCAAATGAAGCTTGTGATGCTAGCGGTTACAATGGTGAATTTAAAGCCAGGTCCATAATTAGGAATAGGATTTTTTAAACTGACAAAATAGTGCAATAAAAAATATAGTCTATGAAAATACCACTTTGCCACTGTAACAGACAATTGTTTCAATACTTTGCCTAGTAATCTAATGGAGGTTGACTTTTATATTGTAGTGTCAAATACAGAAAAAAAAGGCAGATTATAGTGGATGACTAATAAAGCCAAGAGGAAAATTAGGAGAATGGTGTTTTAGAGAAAGAAGACATCAAATAGTCTCACTAAATCCATTTTATATTTGGACATAGTTGTTGCAGTTTGTAACTATAGTCGTTACAACATATTATCCTACCAGTTTTTTGCATTGTTGACACTTAATACTTTTTTGAATGGGCCCTATTCACAGCTAATATAAAATAAACACAGCTTTCTAATTTAATGAGGTCATGATAGATGAGATTAGTTCAGACAACCAGACAGGAAAAGACCAGTAAAAGTATCACTTACTGTTGACCTTCGTCATGCAATACAAGTTTCTACAGTTGTTTAACATTTAGGGATGGGCTTTATCCTTAGTGATAGATACAGTATGTCCTGCTTCCATGTCTACCTCCAATCCCCTAAACAACATCGCTTTATAAAGAAAAGACTACAACATCTCAAAACTATTAAATTAAATCATGCTTTGTTTTGAGTTTATTTTGAATGTTTGTTCAGAGGTTTTTCAGACAATGGAGACCTGAAATTTCATCCTGCAGCTTTTGGCCCCGGAAGCTACTTAAAGTGGTGCCACTGCTTATTGTTATTAGGTAGATCATACAGGTTGTTTACTTACCCGGGACTACACACTTTTACTACATTTTGCAAAGGCGGGAATCGTAGTCTGGAATCGTATGCTGTTTCCAAAAACTTCCAATGGTCATGACTGAGAGGCAGCTTATGCCGAATAGACATAATACAGATTTCTATAGAATCAATGAGTAAAGCACTAAACTCTGAAAATCTGAGGTAGGTGATGATTTTAGTCTGAATGTCAAAGATGTTTCAAGGAAGATGTCTTTCTTATCCATGAAACATACTCTACAAATAAGATGTAATTGGATTGTTCCAAAACTAAACAGTTGTCTAGTGCGCTGTATGGTCTGGTTCCAGACTGCATGTATTTGAACAGTGCAGGGAGGGGCTGTCTCACCAACTAAGCTGCCTACTCATCCGTTTATAAGGGTATTAAAAATAACCACTTAAAAGGAATAACAAACGTCATCAGCAATAAGTGGATTTTATCATGCAGCCATTTTACTCAAAGTTGACTTGTTACACATTAAAGATAGGTCTAATCTGGGCCAATGTTGGTGCCAGATCTTGTGGGTTTTTTCAATCTACACTCGTCAATATCTATCAGAAGTGTTTTAACAAAAGGGCAGTGGTAAACAGGTGACTGCCAGTGCTTAAAAAGTACGGTAGATGGATTGGACTGGATGAACACAGATTCAGTCATTTTGCATGCATATACTATATACCTTTTTCCACCTGCATTTCCTTCTGTGTAGGAGAAAGGCCTGGAGACGTCACTGCAGCACACCCAGCGTTTATACTCGTCTCAGCTGCAGGATCTCTCTCAGGTGATCACCCGACTGGAGGCAGAGCTAGAGCAGGTCAGGAGTGGACTGGCCACTCAACGCCAACGCCACAACCAGCTTCTCAACACCAAGATGAGGTTGGAGCACGAGATCACCACCTACAGACGGCTGCTGGAACAGGAGGAGGGCAGGTGAGAGGAACAGCGGCAGCATTTATTTTAATAAGGCCCTCTGTCGTTGATTATATGGTATGTTTTGGTAAAAAAAATAACATATCAATAAACTTCCGCTAGGATCTGGCTGAAGTAGGAGGGCATTCTTATATTTGTATATTATATATGTTATTTAAAAATTAAAAATCTGTATTGCTACATCAAAAAACTATTCAAAATAATGTGCTATGGTACATAACCTGAGCAAAAAAGTAATAGAAATACAGTGGTAATTAAGTTTATTTAGTATATTTTAATTTACAAGTGAATTGGGTAGATTTAAGGATTTTTTAATTGTTATTTTTCATGATATGAGTTAGATATTGCTACTTTCAACTTGATGAATGTCTGTTGTTAGTTAGTTTATAATTATTATTTGTCATTTTGAACCTGTAGCTTATAATTAGTACCATACTTTTGAACTATTAGACATGCAACAGTTGGAGACAGTCCAAGATTTTAACTAAGCCTCGTGCTAATTTTCTATTTTTCATCTGTTTCTTATTTTGCACTTTTGACTTTCAATTGTCCTATGGGGTGTTTTGAACTATTAAAAACTCCATAGCTTTTTACACCTTTGCTGTTGTAGCATAATAAGTATGTTTTAGTGCGAGAAAACATCATTTAGTTTTATGGGACAGGTGCATGCAGCCTTCTTCTTCTGTGACTATTTCATTCAGACATTTATGTATGTTCCCCACATGAGGACAAACAGGATGTGGCACTGCAACTATTGTTTATTCTTATTTTAAGTAGCAGAACAGAACGGGATATGAGCCAAGGTTTAGATGGGTGCAATGAGTCATGTGTTGTTTGACATGTTATTTTTTTAAGGCTATTTTATAAAATATAGCACAACTACAATTTTAATTCAGTATTAGTTCCATTTATTTTATAGAGATTTATTTTATGACCGATAGTCCTCCTCTATGGTCTCCCCGAACTCCTCCCAGCCCTGAGTTTTTGACTCTCTGACCAAACGTGCTGCAGCACACTTGGTCTGCCGATACCTGTCATCAACCTCAACCCTACAATTAAATCATAAGTGATCCTTTCAGTAATAAATTAATAAACCAATACTTATAGTCATGCGTACTTACATTTTTATTAACTGTAAGTGGCCAATTGTCTCATGTATGTAAGATGGAGCTTTTTTTATACAGTAAAAAGTGTTAAGATATTTGTATTTAAAATTCATTATCACAATGCAAGCTCCTCAGAAAAGAAGTGAAGGAAAACTACGGTGGGATTTTAGCATTACATCTTTTAATACTCCCAAAACATATATTTGCACTATTTTAGGGATGATGACACTTTTACGCAAATGCTAAGAGCTCATGGAAATCCCATAGCATGTCATAACCAGCACATTTGTGTTGAAACATTACTCATACACATACAATATTATTGTATGTGTAAGACTGTTTGCTCTTTCAGGGAGGTCCAAAACTATTTTTGACAAGTCAGCATCAATCCACCATAAAGGATACTTTCGACAATTTACAATAGCATTTAGAAGTTCCCGTGATTCCATTGGGTTTACACATAGACTTATATATACCTGTATTTATTATATGGATTATTAATGCATAGCCTAAAAGAGCAAGGTCCCATTGAGTTCTTAAAATTGTTATTCAAAACCAAGCGGGACCATGGTTGGCAGATTTCAGAGAGCAACCAGATTTCAGTGACCAAGCCTTTGAAAAGCTCAAAATAAATTAGATGTGCTTTTTTTTTTTTTTTTTTAAATTAGCTAACATTTTAACAAGTTGCATTTCAGTCATTACCTGGTCTATTAATGTGAAACAGAAACAGAACTTTGGGTCCTTAAAGCTTTGCAGGGAGTGCTTGGGGTTTCTAGAAAGAAGTCCAAATTAGACTGAATTCTAATTAAGGAATTGCATGTTATTTGCTTCTATAAATATTTTAGAATGACCAGATCATGTGAGGTGCTTCTTATACTTATACGTGCATCTTATAGCTCTATTGTAAAGGCTCGTTTTTGTTTATTGTGTGTACAAATGTTGTGTTGAATGGAAACGGGATACAGACCTATGGCTTTGTTTGGCTGTTTAAACTGTAAACATCCAACATCTTGTTTCAATTTCCTACTGGCCCAAACTGACCTGTTTTGAGATGTTTGTGCAGGAAGACAGGGAAATGCATAAGAAGATTAGCATGTCCAGGGTGATTGAAATGCTACTATTGCAATGGCTTACATTGTTGTGGTAGCTAGCTTTCAACTAGACTAGATTTTTTTTTTTTAATATTACAATGTTGTAATGTTACATATGTGACTTTCTACACTAATTTTGTGATCTATCAAAAGATAGCTTAAAATTAAAAGTTTGCGTGGTAGTGGTTTGGTCCACAAACTCTGAACTTTGGGTTTAATTCAGAACTTTCTCATAAGAAATTTGGAGACTTTTAGTATGAATTCCATGTAAAGTTTTATAAATAAGACCCCTGACGTGTAACTTGGCCTGGTTGTGTCACCTGATGTCTCCAGGTTGTCCAGGTTTCCTTTTGACCAGGTCCAGGTGAGCTAATATAGCCTACAAATTTAATGCCATACTGTGGAACATTCAAGCAAAGCAATAATATCTCCATAAGACAAATAAGTGGCAGGACCCCATCAAACGTAGTTATGTTTATCTTATCCATATGGTTATCTTGTCTATATTTGTATACATAATTGTATTTATTTCATAAAAAGGATGACTAAAAATAAAATAAAATAAATTAGGATACAAACACAAGATCACATGGTGTTTCCATTTGTTTCCATAATTGTTACTATAGTATTGGCATTGTTGTATAAAGTAATTTTAGGATTCCTTAGTGCTATATATTAGTGTGTTCAAACTAATTGTCTAGTTTATGAAAATCTTATAATAACACTTCTGTATGCCTGTAGGGCAATGCAAAGCAGAGTCTTTTGTTCATGTGACATCTGTCATCACTCAATAAACATTGTAAAAGGTTTGTGTTTGTACAGTTTAAATGTTGCTAAAGTGATACAAATGAGTAATCATTATAAGGAAGGATTTCTCATAACATTCTACAGCTGTGCTTAAAATAACAAATAAAGTCAAATGACATAATAACTCAAATAAAAACTATAATAAACTATAATAAAAACATTGCATTGTAAAGTAGGTGTTTGTCAACTTCAGTCTTCATCAATAGTGTCTCCAAGCACCACCAATCACACACCACTTTCACGCTTAAACAAGATAGGTGGTGTGTTGCCCAATGACACAAAAGCAGAATGCACCAGTTTGGACTTTAATAAAACGGTAACTTGATAAGACCACCAATTTACCACCAGAGCCACTGTCACATCTAAAGAGATATTTCAATTTTCTATTAACAAATTCTCAACAAACATGTATGCTAAATAAGAGGTTTCATATTTGTGTGATTTAAGATACATGAGCCGAAATGTGCCTCCAATGTCCCTGCGTTTGTGGAAGTCTGCTGGCACTGACTCAAAGGAGAGCGGATCTGAGAATGAACAGAGTGATTTGGCTTTGACTCCGGATGAGCCCAAATCAGAGCCGCTGCCTGACATCCCCCCTCTGCTCCCCCCTGAGAACGGGCTCAAGAAACGCTCAATCCTCATCAGACAGCAGAGCCTCGTCATACTCTCAGGTGAGGGAGGCACTATGGCACAGGAACACGATATAATTCATGGTATAACAAGTATAAGAGTACAAGAGTAGCAAATTTGTTATCAACTGGTCTGTTATATTCAGTATTTAGACCTTGTTGTGACTTTTAAAAGTGCAGTATATAACTTCTCTGGGGTTGCCACCTCTCCGTGGAAATATGATTGAATTGTCTACTCCAACCTATATATATATACCTCTGTGGAGAAAAGCAGTTGAAGCCACATGGTCAAGTTTGAACTATGGAGATCTAAGGAGAGGTAGCCCACTCACTGTAAAAATGTATTGTTGTATAGTATTTGTTTAGCAATAAAAAAAAACATCTCTATATTTGAATACATGCAAGATAAATACATTCAATGCCATACTGTGAAGCATTTCAGGCTAAGCAATGACATCTCCATGGAGACAAGCACCTTTAATTGAATAAAATTCACATGGATACATCTATTTCGTTGGCCCTGTTTGTAACGGCCCATAAGAGCAGTCAAAATGATGTATTTGATACAAACATCTATTTTTGTTACCTAATTTAAGTTAGTAAATTTATATTTATACAGCTGACAGAAGTGCGGCTGTCGATCTGCACCATCGGCCCCTCTGACCACTACCATCACTCCCGCACACACCACATTCATACTGGGCAATATGGGTGAAGTGCTTTGCCTAAGGACACAATGACAGTTTTTGCGACAGGCGCCCCACTGTGGCACTTGATTTTCCCAACGATCTCCCATCTTAGCTTCTGAGATCTGACAGAGTCAGGCTTTGACAAGCCAGTATGGCCACAAATTTAATGTAAATATCTTTAAGACTGGGAACATATTTGTACCCTATTCTTCTGGAAACCACAACATTTCTGTATACTCAGGCCTGATAAACTTGTTTTCTGTACACATATTTTTGTGTAAAGTGTTTAATACCCAAGGCCTAAAGTTTTAAGGTGTCCAAAAGTAACTCTAAAAGCCTTGAATAATTTACAAGAGCAATGAGAGGTGCTCCTACTTGGTGGTATATCTCACTAATGACATGCACATCTGGTTATGGTTCATAATTTGTTTCTGTAGAGCCTGAGCTGGATAAGGACCTGCCCATCTCTACAGTAAAAACCCAAGAAATCCTTCAGGGCAACGTTGTGCGAGAGAGTGCAGAGGGTCACGGCACCATTGAGTGAGTATTGATCCTGATTTCCTCCATTGGCCTGAAGTCAGCACCCCTGCTTTGCTGTGAAATGTAGGCACTTTGTACAAGCAGGCACCAACTGCTTCTCTTTAGTGCTAAAACAAACCAAGCATTTTACATGGAGGGTCTTTTTTTTTTATTTATCTTATAACAAAGACAAAGGAGACAGCTGGGTGGCACAGCAGTAAGACGTGAGGGTAACAGTTCAGCATAATACAGTTTAAAGGGTTTAAATCTTAGTCAAAGCAATATTTTATTCAGTATTGATGTTATATCAAAAGAACGCTGTGTGGCAAGCTGGTTTTACTACCCAAAATATTGCAATAGCAACCGTCAATCACTTTAGATATTCATAAAATTTACAATATTTACAAGATTGACTTGATAGTGCTAGCCCCAAACACCCTGCATACACTGCTGGAAGAGAAGTTGCCGATCCATGAAAGTGATGTCTATAACACAACATTCTCACAATTTAATAATAATAATAATAATAATAATAATAATAATAATAATAATAATAATAATAATAATAATAATAATAATAATAATAATAATAATGCATTAGTCTTAGATAATGCTTTTTCAGGGACTCAAAGTTGCTTTACAATTTGGT
The DNA here is from genome assembly GCA_036785185.1 of Paratrypauchen microcephalus. NCBI lineage: Eukaryota > Metazoa > Chordata > Actinopteri > Gobiiformes > Gobiidae > Paratrypauchen > Paratrypauchen microcephalus. The sequence continues at coordinate 1,595,036 of JAVJIX010000059.1, forward strand.
GCATTATTCATTAATTTCATACCCAATGGTGGAAAACTACTATTTTAGCCACAGCTGCCCTGGGGCACACTGAAGAAGCGAGGCTGTCAATCTGCGCCATCGGCCCCTCCGACTACCGCCAACACTCATGCACACACTACAATCATACTAGGCAATGTGGGTGAAGTGTCTTGCCTAAGGACACATTTTTTGCCACTGGCACCCCACTGTGGCGCCTGATTTTCCCAGTCGTCTCCCATCCAAGTACTAACCAGACCTGGCCCTGCTTAGCTTCTGAGATCTTATGAGATCAGGCTTTAACAAGGAGGTCTGGCCACAATAATCCCTTGCACTTGAAAAGGATCATATTGTTCTTTCCAGACTTGTTGTTCTCTTAAAGAGATGCACTTAAGTCATTATTCATTCATTCTTTAGGGTAGTAACCCACTTATAGCTACAGCTGCCCTCAGGCAGACTCACAGAAGGCTGTCGATCTGCACTTTCACCCATCACTAATTCATATATCACATTCATACAAGGTATGGTGGGGAAAGTGTCTTGCTTAAGGACACAACTAGAGGGAATCGAACCTTTGGCCTTTGGGTTGGTGGATGAGTGCTTTAACTTACCCACTCTCGGTCAAATGCGCAAATCATATCTTGAAATGTTATTCTGGTTATTATGTTATTAGGAAATGAAAGATATGATCAATTTAATAATTACTTTTGAACTTTTGCCGCCGCCCATCTTTAATATAATGATATAATAATAACATCTAATATTAGCCTGTGAGGATATCAGATTTCACTGAAAGCATTTTATTAACAACGCCCCAATTACACTATTGTAATAGTCCAATGTGCTTGCCTAATGCGTGATGTCTTGTAATTATTGTTTGAAAACACATAATTACATTAGCCATTAGTTTTGTAACTAATGTCGTCCATACCTCACAGATGTCTGCTACAGGAGACAATTTAAAAATGTAGATTCACTTTTGTGTGTTTCGACTTTGAGTTGGGAGCACAATTCCCATGCTCATTCCATGCTCATTATCGTCTATGGGAATATTCTTCATGTGTAGCTCAGTGTTTGATGTGGAGACTCAAGCCCAACAGACTCCAGGGCGTGGTGTCTGTTATTATTTAGCAAGACAATCCTTTGTTTGAAATACAGGTGTTCCAGGCCACGTAACCTTTGTGAACAGCATTCTATTTTTATGTTTGTTATTTGTTGTTTGTTAAGTTATGTCTGGGTCAAGTGAACTGAGCATATCATGCAATAATAATAATAATAATAATAATACATTTTATTTATAAAGCGCTTTTCAAGACACTCAAAGACGCTGTACAAGAGGTAAAATCAGTAATAAAACAAGTAACAAAACAATAAACAATCAGAAAAACATTAAACATTAAGAAACATTAAAAGCAGTTTTAAAAAGGTGAGCAATTTTTTGAAGGTGGGGAGGTCAGAGCAGTCACGGATAGGTTGTGGGAGTGAGTTCCAGAGGGTGGGGGCAGCAATGGAGAAGGCTCTGTCACCCCAGGTTCGGAGCTTGGTCCTGTAGGGGAGGGACAGGAGGTTGGTGTCGGAGGAACGGAGGGAGCGGGATGGGGTGTGGCGGTGCAGAAGGTCAGAGAGGTATGATGGAGCCAGGTTATGGAGGGCTTTGTGGGTCAGGAGGAGGACTTTGAATTGGATGCGCTGAGGGATTGGGAGCCAGTGGAGGTTTTGGAGGACAGGAGTGATGTGGTCTCGGGGGCGCGTGTGGGTGAGGAGGCGGGCAGCAGAGTTTTGGATGTATTGGAGTTTGTTGAGAGTTTTGGAGGGTAGACCATAGAAAAGGCTATTGCAGTAGTCGATTCGAGAGGTGATGAATGCATGAATGAGAGTTTCAGCAGCAGAGAAAGAAAGGGATGGGCGGAGTCGTGCAATGTTTTTGAGATGAAAGAAAGCAGTCCGGGTTATGTAGTTTATGTGTTGTTGGTATGAGAGTGTGGTGTCAAAAAGAATGCCAAGGTTTCGGATGAGTGGGGATGGAGTGAGGGTTGCGTTGTCTATGGTCAGGCTGAAGTCTTGAGTGGATTTGATGATGTTTTTGGGGCCAATAATGATTAAGTCGGATTTGTCACAGTTTAGTTTTAGGAAATTGTGTTGCAATGAGCTAGAGAATGTGGTACTATCACAAGGGCTACATAAGAAGAAGAATAAAATAACTTACATACCAGTTACACTTTTATTAGCAAGATTTAAAAAATCTAAAAGCTATCAGGAGCAGATGTAGCTAAATTCAAATACTTGTTCATTCTGATCATCAATATTACTATAGAAGAAATATCAACTGCTTAAAAAATATTGTAACTTTGTAATATTGTAATATTGCAAGTTTCACACAAGCAAATCAGTTAGCTGAACATAATCGACATCATAATTTGATATAAGCACTTTAGTGCCCTCAGTTGAATAGGCACATGGCCTGTTTATTGCCATCATTTTACAGTGTGAGAGGGTTTTGAATTGCAACTGGTTCAGTCCGTGTACCATTTGTACTTTTGAATTTCAGTTAAGAATGCAAAACAATAAAATGGGAAAACAGTTTTTTATTTCATTATTCCTTTTTAGTGTCAAACAAAAAAAAAATGATTTTGACCTTTATTTCCAATATTTAATTTAAAGTGTATTTCAAATAACACCAATCAAAAAAGTCTCGGTGGGTCCCTACATTTTTTAAACCACACACTGACTTGTAAATCAGATATGACTACTGTGTGCAGTTTACCCAAGTTTTGTTGTTTTAAATAGAACATTTTATATTATGTTAAATATTATATGTATTTAAACAGACGTCACTGGGATGAGATCATGATTTTATTTGTATCACTGCAAATTGCATCTACCAATAAAGTCACATGCATTTGCTATGCTTTCTTTTCACCAGGACTGAAAAAATTGACAAAGTGATCAAGCAGTGGGAGGGCTCTTTCTTCAGAGGAAACCCAAAGCTGAGGAAGAAGTCTGTATCTCTGCGTTTCGACTTGCACATGGCCGTAGCAGATGAGGGGTGTGCTCAAACCAAACAGGACAGCCTCCCAGATGTAGAAGTACGTCTAATCATGAAGAGGTCACGCAGCATCGCCTCCATTACACAGTAGGGAGTTGTTATGTAGCTATACAAAAAGAACAAAGATGGGTAGAGTAGCCACAATTGGATTTGTAATGTAATGTAATGTTCCTTAAATAACATACATGAACATTCACACAGTGACTCCCTCTTTTCTGCATCACTCGAGGAAAAACTAAAACTAAAACACAACACTACCCACTCCAGTCCATCTTTCCCACAATCAGGGAATAATTTACCTCCATAAAATGCTTTGTTATTACTATATTACTCAAGTAGATGTACACATTAGAAGATCAAAAAAATGAGGAGTAAGAGTAAAAAGTATTTGAGGAAACTACTGAAGAGTAACTGAATGTTAATGCAATTGAAAGAATGTTGCACTGTAATTTTGTTTCCCTACAGTAGTGTTTTATTTTGTTCACAAACTTTCTGGGAAGATGAAAATGTTCAGATAATCCTGTGTGTCACAATATAAAGCATCTGCTTGGGTCATTTTATAAATAATAAGCAAGGTAGTTTAAAAAGTTACAATAACCCATAATATGCCGTTATTTTGCTAATACTGGATCCATATTCTAGTGTCATTAAGTGTTACACATGCAGTCGAAATGTAATAAAAAGTTACTTAAAGCTACACCCTAATTTCTCTGGAGAAAGTTCTGCTACCTGATTCTCTCCATGCCTCGAATGTTCCACAGTATGACATTACACTTATCGAGCACCATGGAGACAAACAGGGGACGGCACCAGGCCAAGTTACTGGTCTGTGGAGAGGTGACTTCTCCTTAATATTATGGAATTGAATAACTGCAAGATAAGTTTAATTCCATACCTAATACATGATGTTCAGTAGTGCACTTGACAGGTTCAGGGGTTTATGCTCTAAAATCTTAAGAGAGGTCCTGTCAGGCTGTCCTCCGCATGTTATTACGGTTACTTTAACTGTGGTGAATTGGTGACTCTATTTTGGCCTTTGTGAATAAACTTAAGTGTGTATCTGTCACACTATCACCACGCTTAGTGATTTACAAATGCCTCTACTGACATGAGAACAGCCATTGTAAACAAAGAGAATATAAGTAAAGTTTAAATGGACAATACAATAAGAGTATGTCCATTGCTGCAGCTCTAATTGGTAGTCAAAATATGATTTCTTCTTTGTGAATATATCACTGTTATTTGGTTAATTTCAAACATGTGCCATTCTAAACAACCAAGCAATAAATATACCCCCACAATGAAATATAGAATTTCATCTTATAAATATAGTTGGCAAAGTAACAGGAAGTTGTTATTTTATTTAATCCTAATTTATAGATATGGAGCTAGTACAATCTGATGGGGTATACAGACTACATAGAAAGTTACTGAAGGTTATTGAAGTTATTGAAAGTTGTTATTATAATGGATGGTGTGTATGTGTAAACTGCTTTGCACTGATCCAAGCAGCGCTGGGTAAAATAACGTTAGCATTAATTGTTTAGATAGAGCTTTATCTATGCTTAAGTTTTATTTTTTAGCAGATTTATAAAAGTATAATTTACTAGATAATGTAGTTCATATTTTATGATATATTTTCTTTAAATTGCTCACTGTGAGAACATGTGAGAGCCTGAAATGAATGTCGCAGAGAATGTAGACCTGCCTTTACCAGTGGAGGGCAGTATTTGTAAATAGTTGACAGCGCTGTGTACTTATCATGCTTTGGTTACACAAAATAAGCTTTTTATTTATAACATTTAAGTTGGCACCAAAGGAAAAAGAGGTTAAGCTTTATATAATGCTTGTGGTGCCTAAAAGAGTATTTAAACCCTAATATATATATATATATATATATATATATATATATATATATATATATATATATATATATATATATATATATATATATATATATATGTGGTATGCAGTTTTATGCCTGATTTTTGCTTCAACTCGCACCCTCTTACATTTGGGAGCTCTGTGATTTCAGAATAATGACTTTTGCTTTTATCTAATGATTAATGATTTGAAATTAAATAAACTATGTGTAATATACCTGCATTACCTGTGTATTTTTCTTTATGATATTGTGATACTTTTACATGTAAAATAATGAAAATATTATTTGTAAAATGTGTGTAGAATCCCTCAGTCGTCCAGGTAGAATTGAATTTCTCCTTTTACTATTATTTGTCAAGTGAATTTACATGAATAGGCCTATTTTAAAGGAAAATATGATATTTTACATTCAAGAGGTTCTGATTGTGTCTGGTACAGTCCCTATTACTTGTAATTATGCAAATACAATTTTTGAAGTAGCATTGCGTGTTTTAGGTAGAAATTCAACTTCATCTATTACAAAGACTTGCCTTGATCAATTGGTATGGGTTTCATATGTTTATTTTTATATTACAAAATGAGTTACTATACAAAGAAATTGCAGTGGCAAATCATAAATATACAATACAAGCTAAATCTCAAGTATTTACAGTTATTACTTTGATATGATAGGATGTCAAGCATTCATAAAAAGTGACGCATTAAAAAAATACATTGCACATCTTTCCTTTCTATGCTACCATAATTTACAATAATAAAAATACACTCTTATAATATAAAGTTTAAACAGTTATGCATTTTCCTAAGCCTAAGCACTATTGTAAACTCTCAACTGTCAACTGAAAATCTGTTTGGGTGTAGCAGCAAAAATCAGCCAATGCAAAATGAAATGTTAAAAAATGGTACAGATTTCTTTTATATTTTAGTTACTGTTCTTAGTTATTACATCTTGAATAAACTGAACAATCTTGTCACAGGGCTGCAGAGGGTCATATTCTGCAAAAACATGGCACACATTTTCCACTCCAGCTTCAACACCTTTGGCCACAAAACCAAACATCCTGCAGGTAAAAAAAAAAAAAAAAATCACTTAGATCTGAAGGAGGGGCCTTTTGTGAAGAAATGTGCTGTCTTTTACAAGCAGTGGTAAAGTACTGTGGTTTAAGTAAAGAAATGTAGGTATCTGTACTTAAGTAATACAAATGAATACTTTTATCACCATTGTTTACAAACACTTACTTTGCACCAAAATCTGAGCCTCTCATCCACCTGTTGGATTAAGAAAACAGTTTAGATGATCATCAGTTACAGAAAGAAATTATAGTACTTATTGGAACATATGTATACATTAGGTTTTATAATTAATTAGTTTATTTCTGTTTAGTAAGTGGTATATGGTGAACAAATAATGACCGTCTACTGTCTGGATCTTCCCCGCTGTGGCTGAGGAGGTGGATGGGATAATGGCGTCTGAAGAAAAGCCTGACAACAAAAAAGAAAACATTGTTTTTCACACATTCACTGAAGACCACAAGACAGTCAGAGCATGGCAGGATGTGTCTTATTTTCTTACTTCCTGTTGATGTCTGTGAGAGTTACGCCCTTTGGAGATACTTTTAAATTCACTATGGCAGGGGTAAAGGAGCCAGGGGCCTTCTTAAAAGTCATTGTCACTGCCTTCTGGACCGCACATGGGCCAGTCAGCATCTCAGTGGGCACAGCGTTCAGATAGACAAAGTTGGAGGCTGTTGAAAGAAAATGGTATTGTAAATATCTAGCTATGAAACTAATTTGGCAAGAAATAAATCAACTAAATCATGCATCGTATAAAACAGACTAGGGATAGTTTTATGGTTTTGAGACTGGCAGCTCTAACAGTTTTAAAAAAGATACTACAGTCACAACTGAACATGGGTTCCAGTGCCAGTGCTTCAACCTGCATATAGAGGATACTTTTTTTCTTCTTTTTTTAAGGTTTTAGTGCTTTTTCTAACATATAACATATTCAAAGTTATTAACATTAATTGGGGGGAAAATCTGTTAGTTGGTCTAAAAACTGTATTGGCTAGTAGGTGTCAGTAATTTATACAATTGCCAAAAAAACAAAACAAGAACATTTACGTAAGCCTTTGATTTGCCTATTTCCTCAGTGGCTCAGGACAGAAAATTACACAGCCGATTGGCAAGATGTTATGTGGGCGTATAATCATTTTTTACTCCTCTCCACCTGTTGGTCACAATGACTTGGGGGAATTTCATTGGTGAACCACAGAAAAAGCTACATAAGTCAGGCATCAGCTAAGCATTACTAACTGGATGATAAAATTAAATTGTGCAAACCTATGTGGTAATAACTGTGGTACTATTAATGCAGAAAGAATGTATACTTGGACAGGCAAAGCTTTTTATTCTGAAAGTATGTTGCGCTAGCTGTTCTGACCGTGAGAGAGAGAGCGGACGTGTTTCTCTTTCCTCCTTATCTATTGCTCCGTTGTCTGCGTGCCTCTCTTGTTTTTTGTCATTTTCTCGCTTTTTGGAGCAGATTTTCCAAATTCCTAAAATATGGATGCGATCAGCTGGACCCTCAGCACGAGTGACACTCTTTTTTCACAGAGGAGTGCTGCTCCGGGAGAAGCGGCGTGTCCAAATGGTACTTTTTCTGTTGGATATGCGAGGGACTCATGTCGTGCGTGGCAAGTCGTATGTTTGGCACCAATGTACCTGGAGGATGTGGAGGATATTTACATATTCGGATTTCTGATAGCTGGACATCTGTTAATTGGCCTGGGACTGTCCATGATCTATCGCAAAATTTGTAAGCTGGCAGCAAGTAAAGAGTCCCCCAAGCTGTCTGCAGCAATTTCGAGCCACTGGGAGATCTCGTGAAAGGATTACATCAGAAAGTGGGACAGGTTGAGGACCTTTTGGAAGGATTTCAACCAAAGGAAACATCTCGACGTTTGGATATCATCACGGGCATGGTTACAGAACTGTGTAAAGCCAATGCAGTGCAGTCTGTGCTCCAAGAGGAACTAATGAGATCTCTCATGAATCTTCATGGTGATGTGAAGATGGGGGTCTGGCAAAACCCAAGCTCAATCTAAATTGTTCACCTGGGTCTCTAAAAATGTATTTCATCATGCTAAATTAATCCCTTTGCAAATTATGTCTCCCTGTGAAAGTCTGTCTCCAACAGTTATCTGTGTTTTGACTTCGCCTCCCTGCAAGAACACTCCAAGGCCACAGATGTGGTTTGTTATCATGAACTCTACATAAACAGTGGCACACACTATTTTGGACTATTCACACTGACACTGACATGATTGTAAAATGTTCCCTGTCTTTTAGAAAGGTCTGATCTCTGCTCTCGGTTCAATCAATTTCATTGATTTGCAATCTGATCCCCCCACACCCCTTCCTTATGTTGCCAAAGAAAAAGATCACAGTATGTTATATCTCCAATTGTTTTTCTGTCATTACATGTTGTAAAATTGTCACTGATTGTATTGCATCTTTTCTACTCTGCATCTCTCAGTCGGCGGCGCGCGCATGCGCAGCGGCCCCTCCCCTCGCCCACTCTATCCCTGTCCTGCCTGGTTAGTGGCGAAACGAAATTTCGAATTCACTCTATGTACATGTACATGATTGTTTTTGACAATAAAGCAAACTATGACTAACTATGGCTAATGACTAGCGTTGTTGTGGCCAACTCAAATAGGTAAACAACGCAGCTCCCAGTTACCAGTAGCGTACATTACATCAATAACGTTATAATTTCATTCAGCAAAACATATTATTTCCTTAAAGACAAAAGAAGAAGAAAATATGTAAGGGAATTGTATGTATTTGTATAGAAATAGAGCTACTTTAAATAGCAGTAGAATGTTTTTAAAGTTATTTTTGCAGGTTTTCTCAATTACCAAACTCCGCTAACGTGGCACAAAGTAAGTTTACCTGATTTCTTCTTGTCCTCTCCTGATGCCTTGGTATTCTCTGTTGCACCCAACACTGTGAATGAAATGCATTTTGTCAATATATATTTATTAATCATCGTCATACTTAATATAGGGTGACCAAAATCAAAAATCATCAAAATCATGATCAAAATTCTAAACTGGGACATACCCGGGTTGGAATGTTAGGTAAAATAGTGAAAATACCACGTAACATTGTCCATTCTCCACTCACTTCAACTTCTGTCAATGCATTTATTTTATTTTATTTATTTATTTATTTCTTGTGGTAATTTTCAAGCAGGGATTTCTGTATTTTAGATAAACAACAAATTGCTATATTGCCCCCTTTACTGTTATGGGGATCAGATTGGTTAAAATAGGGACACCTGGGACATTTCTTGTAAAAAAAAACTGGGACAAATCAGTGGCTTTGGATAAATCTGCAGGGACAGGGGACACAGGGCTCAAAACTGGGACTGTCCCGGGTAAATAGGAACATCTGGTCACCCTAACTTAATATGTTAGACTTTACCTTGAGAGGAGAGCAGTAGTCTGCATGGTAGGGCATAGGCTGAAATTGTGTGTTGGTAAACCAAGGCTGGTAGACTTCCTGTATAATAAACAATAAGAAATATGAACATATATATATATATATATACTTTTTTTTTTTTGTAGAAATGTAGACAAAATGTTGTCAAGTTTCAACTCTCTAAGTTAACTGATCTAAACTGACCCATTTCCATCCTATTTGTAAACCATTTGCATTTATCATTTATTATGGCAAGCTTCTATCTATTCATTATCTAGATAATGAAAGGCATTTATCATTGAATTGCCTGATTGAAACTACGGTAAATTTTAAATCCAACCATGGCCACTTTGATATTAAGAATCTGTAACACAAAAGTTGCATCATCTTTATTACTCACTGTTATAAATTCATATTCCCATACTGGATGGAGGTGGATTGGGATTTTCTATGTCAAAGAACACTCCTTATGAAGTCATTGCACTGATTCAAAGGAGACCCGCCTTCAGCTGCCCACCCACATCCCCTAGACTAGACATGGTTTAGTCACCGCGGTGTGGTTGGAGATTATGTAGTAGAAAAATACTCAAATCCTGAGTGTAGGAAAACTCATTCATGATAACTGTTTGAGCACTCACCAAAGTACGGCTCCTGGGAAGAGCCTTTGATTCGAACACCTTTGGCTGACGATTCAATGAGGAAGTGTCTGATCAAATCTGAACTATTATCTCCTGTGAAAATATGAGTGAAAGTGTTTCTTAGTTAGAAGCAATTATACAAAGAATAAACCTATGAAATGTAATGCAATTTTTCTGGAGGAGTGTAGGCCCCCGGCTTGCCAGAAAATGTATTGCTTTGTCTGAAATATTCCACAATATACTATTAATTTCTCTATTTAATAGAAAGAATTTGCCTTACAAAATGCAAGCTTACTCTTAGCTTATCTGTCTCTCTACAGATCTGACCTGTAACTTGGCCTAGTGCTGTCACTTGCCCGTCTCCATGGAGATATATGATGAATACCATATTGTGGATCATTCTATGCAAAATACTAACATCTTCATTGGGACAAATAGGTCGAACCTTCACCAGAAACGTTACCTTTAACTTTCTGCCTAGAAATATAGTGCAAAACAAGTTGTCCATAAGATGCTGTCTCTGTCATTGCTTACAGTGCTATAAACAGCTGGTTTTCTCTTGTACACACTGGTGGTTGCAGCGGATGGAAAAAATTACAGACTCTGTCCTCACCACACAACTCCAAAGAAACATCCAAATGGTCAAGTAAGGCATTTGCTCATGTATTCTTCTTTTATGGTGTATAGACTTTACATATTTTTGTTTTTGGTTCTTATAAGTGGTACATTTTCCAAGTTTAAAATTTAGCATTTACTGTTTTAGTGTTTCCCTTAGATTTCGGCTTAATTTTTCATGGCACAGATGATCCTTGAATAATTTGATTGTACTCGTATTTTTGTATAAATATGTATTGTAGAAATGCATTTAGTCTTGAAAACTGACATTTTTATCATATGCTGTTTTTTTCAGTTTTTACCATACCTTTACATAGTCTACCTTTCTGTTTATACTATGTATTAGACTATTGGAAGGCCACCTTTGTTAGTAATCTGAAATGAATAACACATGATTAATATCCCCTTTTCAAATTTCAATGACTTAAGGTGAGTTTTTCCTTGTTTTATTGATTCACCCCACCGTGGTAGTAACCTGTTGTAGCCTGTAGCCTCAACAGACCAGGGGCAGACTGAGGTGTGTCATTCTGAGCACACAATCACATTACATGTAGACGCTTGTCATAGAAGGTGGGTAAATTATTATTTTTTTTTACTCAACGACACAAAGGCAGTATACATTGTCTAGTAACTGTTAATCTTCCAGTTTGTGGGTGAATGTTTAAATCTAGGGATAGACCGACATGGACCTTTCCGGCCAATAAGATATACAATATTTATCTTGGTGTTATGGCCAATAACAATATTTGCAGTGTGGATAATGTATTCTTTAAAAATCAAAATCTAAATTGAAGTGACGTTTTAGTAAGATTCATAAACAAACATTACTCTTGGGGCACTATTATGACTTATAATTTTATCTCTAGTTATATCCATTGACCCTTCTAACAAAGACTTGTTATATGTCAAGTAAATGTGTGATCCAATTCTTTGTTAGGGATTAAATAAAAATGGATTACCTGGGCAGGCAGATGCAGCAAATGTGGTTGGAGACTGATCCACCTTCATGGCAAGCCCAAAACTTCCCTTGAAGGATGTGCTGTCTCGGATCACAAATGTTCCTGGCTCCTTGTCTTTGACCATGGCTTCAGCTAAAATGGGGAGTGAATGGGGACAGGGCAATTCATTAATAAGCAAACTGGATTGCATCTACATTACATTGTGCACCTTTTTTTTTATCATAGGTAATATTCTTGTCCTTTCTGTTTGCTATAAAAGATACTCAAATCAACCCTAATCAGTACAGCTGAGTAATTACTTGAGGAATAATTTGTGCCAAAGTACCTTCTGCTCTGCTGATATGTGGACGAAACCATAACTTTGATGTGTCCATTACAAACTTCATTGTTGGTTGGCTTCCAAAGAAAAGAGGACCTGAAATGCAGAGTAATATTGAAAATGTTCATTTTGATTTCAATATTTTCACTTCACTTTAACTTACTGTGAGGTGAGGGTGGTTTCATAGGGGACAAGTTCATTTGCAGTCCTGGAGATGGAGGGCATGACTGTATTTCTGGTTGGGGCGCTCCATTGATCAAAAGTACAGGGATATCAGTGAAGGAGCCAGAGAGGGACGCAGGGCTGCTGTGGGCCTGTTTGTGGTGGAGTCCTGCTAAATGTTTGTTTTTTGGTGATAGAGGCATTTCTGAAGAGCAACGAACATAAGACCCAGTTGGAGTGATATTGAACTCTGAAGAATCAACATCTTCACTGGTCAGAGAAAAGGTGCTATAGACAAAAAGAAAAGAAAATATACAAGGAAAATTTGAATACCTTTATTACATTCTGTGTAAAGTCATCCTCCTCATACAAAAAAATTGACATAATATTTCCGATTTTTTTTTTTTATCATATAATATGATATTAAAAATATCTTTATATCATATCATATCCGTGAATCAGTTCTTGCTCTAATCGTACATGTGGAAACATTTGCCATTTTTAATATTATTTACCTTGCTTCAGTCAGTGTGCCACAGGGCAACTGTGGCAATAGTAGCAATAGTAGCTTGCCACCACCGAGTGTGGAGTGAATGAGTAAGGCACTTTGGGTGTCTTGAAAGGCGCTATATAAATGTAATTATTTATTGACTGATTGACTGATACCCAAGCCTGATCAATAATCAATCATGTATATATTTTTATTTAATTAAAATCTACAAGGGCCTTTCTACTAGCTGGTCCATAGTTGCATGCTATATACTTTTTTTTTTTTTTTTACTTTACCAGTAGAATAATTATTGTAAAAAATGACTAATGTTAATGGATGTAAGATAAATATGTTTAATTCCATTTTGTGGAGCATACTTGGGACAAGCAAGTGACAGAACACTAACCAAAAAGCACCTTTAATCCATTTGGCTGTTTACCTGCCCAGGATGTAGCTGGTATCAGAGCATGAGGACGTGGAGAGGAGAGAGAGTGCACTATGTCGGTTCGGCTGCGAGAGGCAACAGGAGCTCTGAGTTGTCCCTCCATCCTGTCTTGGGATGGGGCTTCGGCGCACTACACTACCACAGGGGAGCGGAGGACGGGAGGAGGAGGAGGGTGAGCCCGAGAACACCAGTGATCCCTGGGGACTGCAGTTCAGACCGCACGGAGACGGGATGGCGATACTGGGAGAGACTGTGATGACTGAACTAGGTGACCTGTTAGCAGGGCAACCTCTTAGGATCAGCTCTGGACTGGATACATCTTCATCTGCAAACAGCAAGTATGAAATAGCTTTAACTTCTGCCATGATTCTCAAATGGTTTTATTTTAGATCTAAACAAACCATATTTAGTACCATAGTAGTTCAGAGATAATTTATTCCTTTGACTATAAGACAACAGCTGTGTCTGAACTGAATTGAATCTGAGCACTTTATTACTATGGCTAGTAATATTTGTTTTCTTATGTACAATGAGAGTAAAATGAGGCCATATTAAAGCTAACTTTAGTTTACACCAAGGGTAAATCAAAATGAGTCCAGAACAGGATCACTATAAATAACCACTGAAGTGAAAGGATTTAAGCTTAGTTTAGCTATGCTTAAATGCTTAATATTTAACCATGACTAACATTTCTTGACTTCTTAAGACTCCATAGCACAACTAGAAGAAATCACAGCACCAAAATAAATATGTGTACTTGGGGTTTATAGAAAGCGATAAAGAGATTGCAATTTCAATGGACACAATTAGCAAAGAATTAAATAACCCTTCTCTACTGGCCAAGTCCAATGGAGAAGGGTTATCTAATTCTTAATATCAACATGCAACAAAATCACAAGTAATACTTTCCAAAAATCCTCAGCCGTCTAATGTGCATTATAGATTTACAACTACAAAACCACAGTTCAGCACAAAGGAAAATCTGACATTGACTTTTTTTTCTCCTGCAGAATGGGAGTGTTCTTGGGACAGTAAGTAAACGCAGACGTCAAAACTCACATGCAACACATTTCTGCTGCAGGTAGCAGCTTGTAGCACACGCACCTCCCTCTGAACTTGATTTGGATGGATTCACTATTTATTTTTGATGTGTGAGCTACTGTGTCCAAGAAATGTCCATTTTGGATCAATAAAGTCTGTCTAAGTCTAACTATGTTTTGTAATTTTGTTAAATCCAATACATTATTGTATGTCTCATCTTGTCCTTATAAGTGGATTTTATCACTGAAAAGCACTGCCTTCAGCAAAAATTATGCACTTCCACAGTTCATACGGTAATGCAGTCAAGATTGCTTTATCAGTAATGTTCCACAGTATGGCATTAAACATCTATCTTACATTTATCTAATTACATGTAATTTATTCCTCAAAAATACTTTGAAAAGCATCCATTCTTAACCCTAAGCAGGGTCTCCTCTCCACAGATCTGGCCTATTATCAGGGATGGTGGTCTCACTTGATATGTTTAATAACATACTGTGGAAATATAAAAATAAATAAATAAATAACATCTCAGACAGGTGACGGACTCTATACCAGAAAAGTTACTTATATTGCACTTTTAAGATTTCTATTCTTTAACTTCAAAATACGTACTTAGTTTCTCCTTTCCATAGGTGTGTCTTACAGTAGTCTTGCTTTGTAAAACAGTTTGATGGTGCCATTCGACTCTCAGTTTCAAATACGTGTTTCAAGTGAACAAAGATCAACAGGAAATCTATTCATACATTTGACCTCCAGCGCCTGATCAAAGCAGCCTGGAAGCTGAGTTTTTCAGATATAATTTCATATGTGTGTGAGAGCTGCAGGGTGTGGTACAAGTCTGCAGCAACACAGACAATAGCAGTAGCATGGATACGAAAAAGAAAATAAGTCTGGAAAATGTGAAGCTGTGCCAAGAGGTGGAAAAATGTGTTATGTCAGAATTGTTTGTTTTGTCACTAATGGATGCAATCAGTACACTCAGTTCTGTCATGAATCACAACTGAAAGTTCACTAAAAGTTTGCAATATTTTTGTTAACATGAGAAGCTGAGGTCTTATTACAATTTAACTTGTGTTAAAGTGTAACTATGTAAGTATTTTGATGCTATTTTAACAATTAAAGTTTAAGTATTAGAGGAGTGTACTTGCAAGTTGTGCCTTGGACTCAACAAACACAACTGTTTTCTTTATTATTTTTAAATGTTTATTCAATAACACAATCTCCTATATGTTAAAATACTACTATAGCAGAGTTGGACCTTAACAGGTGTTTTCTCCTTGTATCTGAATGTTTTGTCTTTAAACTAAATTAATAATAATAAAAAAGTGACATATTTTGTTACATTTCTTTTTGTAAGACCCTATTCATTTCCACTTTAACTTTGTTGTAAAGTGATTTGATGATTTCAGAACAATATTCCTTGTCACATATATTTATGTTTATGAACTTGACTTATGTAAGAAACACTCCACTGTACCTGAGGTTGGACTTTTTGGCGCCTGGAGCAGTTCAAACGTTGGATCAAGTTCAAGGATTAGCTGGTTGAGATTCTCAAGGGAATTCTCAAGCTCATTGTCGATTTGATTGACGCTCAGAGCTGCAGTGTTGGGGAGGTGGTGACTGGTCTTGGCCTCTGGAGCTGTAGAATCCACTTGAATGGTCTGCCCCACCCTCAGAACATGAGCAGGTATCATATGTGACAGGCCTTTAGCTGTAGGCATCATGTTAGGACAGTTATACCGCCCTGGAGACTCTGAAACACAATGAAGAAATACTGGATTACTTACACTGTCTATAATGGAAAAGTAGGGTTGCATTTGTGTAGTGTATAACCTCCCAGATAGTTAAGATACTGTTATAACAATAGTATACTAAATTTTAGTTGCTTTTCCAAATCAATATTTGACAGAGAAGAACAAATAAATTAAAATTCCTTTAGCCTATAGCTCAGACCTGGGCAAAGTGGTTAGCATAATCACATAGTCACAAGAAAGTTATGGGTTCAAGTCCTGTGTGGACTGTGTGGAGCTTTTTATGATGTTTGCTTGTTCTCCCTGTGTTATAGTGCCACGATTTCCCCCATTAACTTAAAACATGCACAACAGACTAATCCTCCAGCTACTGTAGGTACTCCTGTCCATGAACTGATGAATTTCAATTTGGGATGTTTAACCTTAACTACTATGTATCTTAAACGGGGAGTGGGGGTAAAGCTGGACAATGTGTGACCAGTCTTATATGTATTCAATTACAAGTGTTTTATTGCTCAAAAATCTTGAAAAACATGCATTCTTATGGTGAGTGGGGTCACCTCTGTCCACTGATCTGACCTGTAATTTAGCCGCAAGCAGTCACTTACTGGTCTCCATGGTTAATTAAAATTTTCCTGTATGGAGACAAGCTGGGCACTATGCACCATAAAAGTTACATAGTGCGCCTTTCACTGTGTTATGATGAACAGCTTTATTCTTGCTACCATCGTGAGCATAATTTTACTGTTGTCATAACATCAGTTTAAACGATTTGCACTAGTAGGAAAAACATTGGATTAATATGCCGCCTGAGGGAATTCTCCTTGGGGGCTTTATTTCTCAATGCTTGAACCGTCATTAAATGAATAATTGTTAAAGAGTCATGTCCATTCTTATCAGTGTGAGTTTGGGTGTGTCATATTAACTTTCTGACGAAGGTGTGGTCCTGGACATGAGTCACCTGGCACAGGGGTTACCATGGCTATTACTCATTTCAGAAAACACCATAAACATTTGGGAGTAACTTTGCAGATTTAGTTCATACTTTTATTTGGCCCCTCAACAAGTTATATTTTCTGAGACGTTGCACTGTAACCACAATAGAAGATCAAAATAGAAGAAAACAAGTATGTAACTTGGGTATTGTATAAGCAGATCCAGATAATTCAAGAAGTGAATTGGAATAGAAATAATGTTATCTATTACTGTCTATGACCCATACTTACAAATCAGTGTAGAATGATATCTCTGTTATAAAGCATTGGAGAAGTGTGTATTCTAGATCTCAGGAAAATTACTGCACACTATGAGGCAAATAGTTTACTATGAAAATCCAAGACAATTAGACCAATTTATACAGCATCTCCTGCAATATTATCTCTTTACGTAGTATAGTGAACTTTCAACTTTTGCATTGAGTTTATTAGAAGCTCAGGACCCACATCCAGGTTTTAATTCTAAATTGCCCACAGTAACATATGTTTGTACCTTGTAACTGTATTAAGATGTAAGACACATACTATATAATAATACATGGCTATACATAGGGTAATTTAGAGGTGCACTGTGTAACATTTCTAGGGTCCGTTACCTGCTTGTCTCCATGAAAATGTTATTGCTTTGTCTAGAATGTTCCACAGTATAGATTAAATCCATCATGAGGGAGACAATCAGTTTAGATCTGTGGAGAGTCAGTCACAGTACTGTATTTTTTAGCAATAGAAACACCCATAATGAATCGATAGATAGGTTTAATGTCATATCATGGAACATTCCAAAACAATAACATCTCCATAGAGACAAGCATGCGGTGGGCCCTCCACCAGAAAAGTTGTGCAGTGCAAAGTTACAGTAAATTACCTCATTGACCTCTACTGATCGAATAGGATACAAAAACAAATACATGCATTTCAGTAGTTAAAATACAGTTTGCTGAAAATGTTAATTTACCAAAATGCCCCACATTATAAAAAAAAAAAGTCCCAGTTCATATCACTAAAAATATTCAAAGTTTTTCATCAGCGTCTGAATGACAGTAATTTCAGTAAGCCCCACATTGTTGCTAAATTGTGAAGTTGTATAAAGCTCTTACCTTGTTTATTGTGGTCCACAATGATGATAGTTCTGCTTTCTTCCTTTCCTGGTTTGATGTGGCACATGCTTTTATTAGTTGCTCCCTGCCCCTTTTCTTTGAGCCTATGAGCAGAGCCGGAAGACTCTAATGCAATGTAACCCAATGACTGTTTGTAGTGATGTCATCATCACTGCACACACTCTGGAAATAGCCTGAAGTTTATGTCTCCAGGCTATTTGCTCTTCTCATACTTGTGTGGAAATGCCGTATTCCATGACCCGACAAGTTAAATAATCAACCACACTTATTGAGCAGGATGAAACTGAGTGTGAAATGAACAATATTTTGGCTGATTAAAGCTGAAAACTTCATAAAAAGTAATCAAAATTACTTAATAGGAATGAAATTTCATACATTTTTGACAGCTAAAAATACAAACCAGACAACAAATCAATTCAGTGCTCAAGGAGCACATGTTCCATAGAGCAACAATTATAGTTATATGAAAATATATTTTCTGGTTGAATAAAGCTATTATATATTTAGTTGACTAATATTAGCTAGAAATTTGGACAAAAACAAAATTTTTATTTCTTGTAAAAATAAACACTTTTGGCCAGTGGCCAGGTAATGGCGTATGGATTATTACAGTCAAAGTTATAACAGTTCCTTGGAAGCAAGCAGGTCTTACACTGGATGACACACTGTGTTACATTTTTATAGTTTGTGTCTCCAGGGCAGGCTGTTTCATCATTTCATAGCTATTTCCAGTTATGCCCGGCTACATGGAAAACTGGCTAGACCCTCTGGTTAAATGTAATTTGTCACTGTGAAGATGAAGAAGAATGGAGAATGAACAGTACACATTGCAATACACAATTAGCAATACACAATGACTGGTGCTTTACTTTGGTACTTTATTGGCTTATGAAATATAGCATTTAGTTACTGTTTTTTTTACATTACATTACAAAAATGCAGTACTAACTACTTTATCATATAAGTGGGAATGTGACTTGTTAACATCCAATTAAATACCCATTGGCATATTACAAACATATTTTACATTGAGTATGAGCTACATACAGGCATGTAACTACAAATAAAACAAAACACTGAACACAACAATGGTTAAATATGAATAAAAATATTTTTGAAGAATGTGTATTATGTACAGCATCAACATTCATATGCATATAAAACAATGAGCACACTGAGTGATATGTACCCTTTCAACAGAAGTTTGGTGAGGAGCTGCCAATCACTATTCACTATAGAGTTGCACACTTGCATTGTTTTATGCCAGATGCTCCCATCCTCATTATGACTGGACACAGCAATGTGGGTGAAGTGTCCTACACAATGACACAACAAAAATATACAATCATATTAAGTTTGAACCAGTGATCTTGTTGTTAGTGGACAAATACACAGCAGTTGAATTTACTGTGACTAACTCACTCTGTCCAAGGCCCATAGCAGTTGTCTGTCCAGCCAATACCACGCATTTTTACAATACTTTACAAAGACATACAGGCTGAAATTGTATCCTGTTTCCACAATTTCCATTGGGCATGATTGAACAAAGTTTATGCCTTAAAATTGGACAACATGCTCTATTGGTTCCAGATCCTACTGCATTAAAATAGAAAGTAAGAGCGCGAGACTGGAAAGCCAGGCTACCATACTGGCTGAGAAATCCTCCTTCTGTAACATCAGTAGTTAATAGAAGACAGCGATAACTATATTCTATGTACAACTACTGAATGCACTGATTAGATTCTCCCCATCTTCAAGGCGAGAAGGTGGTGGTGGTGTCTGTTTCCGTAGCCAGTGATGTCTTTCTTTGGGCACATGTGTATTTGAAAAACCTTTCTTGACTCATACACCCCAAGTCCTTCAGCAGTTTCAGGACATCGTGCCTAAATTTAACCCCAATAAATGCGTACACAAAGGGGTTGAGGCAGCACCTGAAGAAGGCTATACACTGGGTGATATCTGTGGCATAAACTTGACTATTATCATTATTGCAAGTAGTATTTCCACCTTTAAATGTGACAATAGTGGTCCAAAATAGCACGATGTTGTAAGGCATTTGGCAAACCAGGAATACAGCCACCACTGCTAAAATGACTTTGATAGCTCTGTTTCTTTCAAATCCACGAGTTTGTCTAAGGGTCAAAATTATGCTGCTGTAACAGAAACCCATGACGATAAGTGGTATGAGAAACGCAAGGATTATCTGACTAGCTTGAAAGCTCACACGAAGCTTATCATTGTTGCTTGTATAAGGCGTGCATCTGTTGTTATTGATTGTGGTGAAATTCATGTCAGGTATTGAAAAGATTAGCGCTAACACCCACATAACCCCGGAGGCGATCTTGCTGAAAAACACTGCTTGGGAGCGGTGTTTATGAGCAGAAACAGCCTTGGATATCGCAAAGTACCGATCTACACTGATGGAGGAGAGGAGGAACATGCTACTATAGAAGGAAACTTTATAGATGGTATGCATGATTTTACACATAGGCAAACCTAACACCCATACGGTTATTGCGTTAAAGGCCCAAAAGGGGAGAGAAATTACAAAGAGGAGATCGGCAAATGACAAGTTGAGAAGGTACACATCGGTCATAGTTTTGAGGCGTTTGAAGTAAAAGTATGTAAGGATGACTAGCAGGTTTCCAGTGAGCCCCAAAAAGCAGATGAGGGCATAGAAAGTGGGCATGAACCACTGCCTGAACTGACGATTGGCCTCCTTGGAACAGAGCTCAGGAATTCCATTATAGTCAATGGTATAGTTGGTGCTGTAGTTGTAGTCATCTATAAAAGTGGTCTCTTCTTCTGCCAAACATGTCTGTTAGTCAGAAAGAAAATGAAATTAAATGAGTGGTTTGGTCTTACTGAAAGGTTAATGAATGAGTCACAATAGAAAACATTTATGTATTTCTACACATGTCTGTGCTCTGCTCCTTTTCTTTTGTAGATGTTGGTAACAAGTTCCACAGCGATTAGTTATGGTTTTAAAGGAAAAGTAAGGTTTTTTACAATTTGAGCCTTATTTCGGTAATAAAACAAGTTGTTTTACTCACCTAACGCCATTAGCCTAGCGCCGTTAGCCTAGCGCCGTTAGCCTAGCGCCGTTAGCCTAGCGCGACTTATAGCCATAGCTCGGGGCATTCCCCGAGCATGTAATATGCCCCGTGCGGGCTCCAAATAACACAAACTTTAGCACTTTTCAAATCATAGAAGCTCGATGTCTTTAGTCTACGATTTCGTTTGGTCAAAAGTGGCCTGTAATCCGAGATTTAGCCATAGTTTCGAGTAGATGAGGACGCCAGTGCGCATGCGCGGAGTGTGCTCTCAGCTCCCGGGACCCAAACATGGAACGCATAGCTGTAAACTATGGATAAATCTCGGATTACAGGCCACTTTTGATTCAAACAAAATTGTAGACTAAAGACATCGAGCTTCTATGATTTGAAAAGTGCTAAAGTTTGTGTTATTTGGAGCCCGCACGGGGCATATTACATGCTCGGGGAATGCCCCGAGCTATGGCTATAAGTCGCGCTAGGCTAACGGCGTTAGCCTAACGCTAATCTAAAACATCTCCGGAAATGCTCCATATGACACCAAAGTGATATGGGTGAGTAAAACAACTTGTTTTATTACCGAAATAAGGCTCAAATTGTAAAAAAAACTTTACTTTTCCTTTAAGACAGATGCCCTTCCTATAGGTTACCATGTTAACTGTGATTGCAATGTACCCTGGCAAGGCCTGACAAACTGAGTTCAAGTTTAAATTTAGTTTGTGCCTCTGTCCCAACACTGGTGGCCAGTGGGCAAAGGTTATCACATATGGATTATTATGGCCAAAAGAAGAAAAAAAAACAAGCCTGTGAACACTTATAATCCTGCCTTTTATTGTTCAGTGTTATGTCTCTTTGAAACTGTTTTGTATTTTGTAATTGTTTTCTGTGTCATTTGCTTAGGGACAGCAGATGGAAATTAGCATCTTTGCTATATTCATATTTACACTGTAATTACAGATGTTCATTAATATGCACTGTCCCTATCAAAAAATAAATAAATAAAATCAAATGTCAAATTCATGGAAAAAGTAGATGTTTGCTTATGGCTTATAATTTGTCTGTAGATATTGTCAAAATATAAATTGATATAAAAAGTTATTTCATATACAAAAGTTTATTGGTATAAATATGAAAAAGGAAATTATTTTTAAGACTGCATGTTTATAAAAACCTCTTCAAGCTGTTTATATGACATGAATCTCATTTTTATGTAAACCTTGTAATACTGTATTCACAATTAGAGCACATTTTGAAAAGTTCTATTAAATTGCAATATTGATAAAACACATCTAGCCTTTTATTGTTCAGTGTTATGTCTCTTTGAAACTGTTGTGTATTTTGTAATTGTTTTCTGTGTCACTTCCCTAGGGACAGCAGATGGAAATTAGCATCTTTGCTATATTCATATTTACACTGTAATTACAGATGTTCATTAATATGCACTGTCCCTATCAAAAAATAAATAAATAAAACCAAATGTCACATTCATGGATAAAATAGGTACAATTTTATGAGCAATAGAGTTCCTGAGATATAAATGGCTTATAGTTCTATTCCACTATAATAAGATATTTCAACAAGTTTGGTCCAAGACATGTTTTAACATACCTTGTACATAATGCACCATTGTAGGATAACAGCCAGAAAATATTCATGCCCTGGAAAAACAATATAACAGTTATTCCAAATGTGTGTTGAATTAATTTGAGACACTACAAGTATTCAGTAATTAATTTAAATTTTATAATCTAATGATGCCATTATCAACAACATGAATTAATATTAGTCAATAATTAACAAGAAATATAACACTGTAGTATTATTTTAGCTTAAATAAGGTACTTACCCCTGATTGAAGTCATGTTGAGTGCGCGCAGGAGCGTCTTGTGTTTGATGGTGAGTTTCCTTGTTGTAAAAAAAGAAAGTACACTCGACCACGTTAGCTCTGCAACATTTGTAAGAGAGCTCTGACCACAAACCATTGACAAGCTAACCACACACTCATATACACACTGTGTACCTATATTTATGTGCAGTTAATATATCCAGAGTATGCATATGTTAAAGCAATCAATTATTTCACTAACATTTTGTAGACCAATGATGCATACAAACTGTGCATGTTGTTTTGAATTGGTATTAGTTGTTTTAATTTATGTTATGCAAACCCTGTAATTATTTGATGAGAAAGAATATAAACTTAAAAATAAAAATATTTTATTTATAACGTATTGTAAAATAAATGTGAAACTACTTTTCATTTTTTGAACAGGTACAGGTATTGCAGTTGTGAATCGATTTATTTTCAAGGATTAAAAGGATTAATGAAATATTGAACCAAGTGGAATTAGAGTGCAGAGGGCAATACATTTCATGTGTATGTTATAATGTATTTATTTATCTCAGCAAAAGCTATTATAGCTCCTTAATTATCACTACCTTTGTAGTTTGCTAATAATATTATGATTCGGATAAAGTTGTTAGTAAAAAAAATAATTAATTAATACAGTTTCAATTTCTCTGTTCACACATTTACAGATTTTGCTCAGACTTCTTTTGCACACCTGTATCTTTGAGGTTTATGGTTTTGAGTTGTCACTGAAAGTAGTACTAACCACAGTGAAAGCATGCCTCAAGGGAACATTTGTTTTTGTATTGCCAGTTTCAAGATCGAGTTTCAAGATCTGACTTTTTCCTACACTTGCAATGCACTTGAAACCAAATAAGCATGTTCAAAGTTTATCTCCAAAGTTTTTCATCAGAGGGACTGGACATGAAAAGGACAGATTAGTACTTCTGTAGTGAAACCAGAAATGAGACCAGATCCCACCATGCCCACTTCCCCTACCTGTAACCTAGCAAAGGTACAAACAATATCTGTATCTGCACCAACCACAGCAATGGCAGCAGCTAAGCGGCATATAACATGCACACCACACATTTTATCATTATTTGATATGGATCAACTAAAGACAGTTACAGTTACATCTGGTTACATCCGATGTATTTCTGATTGTTCACACCTGCACAAACTAATGTTAGACCAAAAAAAATTAAGTTTCTTTTTTTCCCCATTACGCTTTGTCTTCCATTTTAATGCAACAGCTAAAAGTATTTTATGCATGCAAACACACAACATCAAATAATTATTGGGTTGCCTGATTATTGCAGTAAACTGATTTTTCCTGGACATGTGAATGTATAGACTGTATGCTTATGACTTATATTTTGTCTGTAGATATTGTCAAAATATAAATTGATATAAAAAGTTAT
Source organism: Paratrypauchen microcephalus (assembly GCA_036785185.1). Classification (NCBI taxonomy): domain Eukaryota; kingdom Metazoa; phylum Chordata; class Actinopteri; order Gobiiformes; family Gobiidae; genus Paratrypauchen; species Paratrypauchen microcephalus. Next base: position 1,619,310 of record JAVJIX010000059.1, read on the forward strand.
TTCGTATACAAAAGTTTATTAGTATAAATATGAAAAAGGAAATTCTTTTTAAGACTGCATGTTTATAATACCTCTTCAAGCTGTTTATATGACATGAATCTCATTTTTATGCAAACCTTGTAATACTGTATACACAATTACAGTACATTTAAAAATGTTCTGTTAAATTGCAATATTGATAAAACACACATGTTCTAAGCGTACTGCTTTTGATTTGATTGACAGCCAGCAAACTTGAGAACACTGGTAGTTGGCATTGTACAGCATTAGTTATCATGTGATACACTCATCCATGGGCCTGGCTCCAGCCAAGGATAGCCATTACACAAGTACAATAAAATGCTGATAATAAATAACAAACTATTACTACTGAAGACTACAAACTCCTGAGACAATACTGCCACTGTAATACTGATACCGAGTAAACAAAGAAGGTTGACCACCACCTCATTTTTCACAAATTTGTCAACAAAACTGCAACATGCAAAAATAACAATAAAAGCAACAATAACATTACAATACAAATATAAAATTCAAACACTGAACAATATTATTTAAATTTTAAGTCAACTCTCTTTTAGATTTAGCACTAGAGAGCATTGATAAGATATGGCTAAATTTGTCCTGTTTATTTCAGACGGAAATTATATAATGCTCTCACATGGCTGTTTGTGGAGCACTGAGTAGCCAAAACTTTAGACAGGACCATTGTTTATTAGTGGCTTTAAGTGCTTGTTCTTATGTGTACAGCCTCCAAATGCGGCCTTTGTGTTTTAAACATAACATGCAAAACATTGAAAAGATGGCAATACTCAATAAACTTTGACAATCTGAGATGAACCTGTGCAATATGTGTAATAGGACTGTGGGACAGTTCAAACATTCAGGTGTAGATCAGTGAGCCCTGGCGCGGCTCGGTCCCTCTGATGCCTCACTGTTGGGAGCATCTTCAGTCTGAGCTGAGGTGGTCTCAGAGCCTGTGTTACTGTCGCTGGTGCCCTCCTCCATGGCTCCTTCTGGGACACTCTCTTTGTCTTCAGAAGCCCCCTCCTCACTCCCCACGGGACCCTCCACCTCCTCTGAGGACTTTGGCTTTCCTACATTAAACCAGAACAAATGTAAGTCAGTATATTACAACTACAAATACTTGACAAAGATAAATGCTTTATTTAATATTACCTGGTGGGTCTGTAGAGTTGCTCTCTGTGTCCTCGCCATCCTTGCTGATGTCACTAGGAATATTCTGGGACTTGGTCCCATGAGTAGAACAGACGTGTTTCTCTTCTTCGGCTAAAACACAGCTCGCTCCCTCTCTGCCCCCTCTCTCTCCTGAGTCCTTCTCTCGATCAACCATCCGTTTGCGAGCTGCTTCTTCTGCTGCAGCGATCTCAGCAGAGATCTTATCCATGTCCACCTCCACCTTCATACAGCACAGCTGCAGAGGGAACAATTATCAGACCCAGGAATGCTCAAAGTTTGTGCTGATGGATTTATGGTCTCATTCTTTAATAACTAAACTTGTCTCTTGTCGCTCAGTGTAGCCATAACTCTACAGAACAAATGGCGCCCCCTTTTGTAAATATTGTGATTTCACAACACAGAATCCAGTTTCACATAAACACATCCAAAGGCTCTGAAATGATGAGAAGTGAATGAGAAACATGTGAATAAAATTAGCAGCAGCTGGATACAGACTGGCACATAAACAATCTGCACTCTGAACAACATCCAGTAGTGGCACCTCGACCCTGTAGAGATGTGTGTACTCTCCACATACCCTTTTGAGCTCATTTGTGAACGATTCAGTTGCTTCAATGAATTTCCTCTTCTTATCCTGGTGCCGATCTTCAATCTGAAGCAACTCCGCTTCCAACTTCCTCTGTGACAAAAAAACATGGCTTTGTGAGTTACATGTAATTTATCTTTAAATTAGGAAATTCAAGTTGCACAGACCTGGTGCACCATCAGAGACTGGACCTGGCGTTTGAGGACCTGCATTCTGGCTGTGGTGACGACAGAGCGCACATCAGGCACCACGCTCTCGCTCAGGATCTCACTAATCAGACGGTGGTTACGCTGGAAACGCGCAGCAGCCGAGTGCTTTATGGAAAACCCATCATCATAATCTAAAATCATAACAAAGTAAAAAGTATTTTATCATGTTAAGTGATTCTATGTATTAGTAAAGCAAAAATGTAGTATCATTATGTCACAAGTATGCCTCCATTTACTTAATCCATACAGTGTTTGACTTAAATAAGATCTAGCTTGTGTCTGCTAAATAATTATAATCTACGACACCCGTGGATCATTATGTTATTATTTGCACATGTTAAATCAATCTAAGATGACTTAATAAATGAAACAAGTCCGCTGACTTCCACTTTAGAAAACTGTGGTGCTCAATGGGAACAGACGTTGGTATAAACATCATCACAACAAAGGGCAGTGAAGTTATCAGCACTATGATGGATAGCTGCACATCACATTAGCGAACCAAGGGTTATCAGCAATATGGCATCTTGAAAATTAGTAATTAAAAATTTGCTCAAACATGCACTAATCACTCCAAATACAACTTAGAGAGGGTAAATGAGAAGGGGAAACAACAACAACAACATGGTAATTTCTTTTAATCTAAAAACTCAATTTCTTTAAATCTTTAAATGAAACATTTACATCAACTCACTGTTTGTAGTTTGGAAAAAGCCTGCAATTTCAAATGACCAGAAAATGTCCTGAACGTATAGACAATTAGCTTGCTTTAGTTTTGCAGTTATGACAGTATATAGAGAAGATTATATATAAACACAATATCGTCTTTTTAGTTAGGTAGCCTCCTGTTAAATCATGTTAATCCCAAATGTTCCAAACGTGCAGTCTTTTGAGCAGATAACCCACTGGTATACAGGGATTTTATGGTCTGGGGTGTTTCTAAATAGCAATTTGAGTTTTATCTACATTTTTTTTTCCCTGTGCATCATTATGTCCTACTGTAAGCGCGTCAAGCCCAAAACCAGACTCATTTCCTAAACATGGGTGTAACTGAAATGCCCTTCATTTGTTTTGCCTTTGTGTCTGTTGCTAAAACAAGTTATTTTTAATGAAGATTGACCACAAACGTTATATGCTTGTTTTGAATTATGTCAAAATTGGAGTTGTGTCGGTCATATTTTAAATCACTGTTTCAGTCTACAATTAACTGAGAATAACTACAAACACATTTATATTATGTTGATGTTGTGACTATTTTCCCATCTTACAACAAAAAAATGTTTGTTTTTTGGCAGTGCAACCCAAAAAAGCGGCAATGGGTGTGCGAGTGGTCAGTGGTGTGTGGTCTTGCTGTTGTAATTACACGTCTGACTGTGTCTAAACCTTGGGAGACATTTAGACATTTATCTAAGCAGTCTTACCATCTGGGTCATCCGCTGGCTGTATACTCATGTACGGCTCACCCTTGTCTAGTCTGGACTGTCTCTGGCGGCTCTCCTCTTCCAGAGCAGCCTCCGCGCGACTTTTTGCATTGACGTAGGCCAAGTAGGCTGGCGAGTTGTGATAGGCCTTCAAGCTTTCATTATACTCAATCTAGGGTTGGAAAAGATGACAGGAATGACAAGGAAAAAAGGAGATCATAGAAAAGGCAAGCAGCATGAAAACCTTGATAACTAGAACATAGGGCTGCATGATTTTGGAACAAAAAGTCAAGTACAGATCTCTCTGATAAACATTGCAGTTGCAGTTATTTTTGCAATGTATTGTTTAATAGCTGGATTAAACAATATAGTAAATATATAGTAAATATCTGAAGCAGGTTCAGAGCATTAACTATTGATTAACTATTGATAGAAGATTGGAATATGAATTGCTAAACTAACACAAGAATATCATGCATTTCATAACATGTTTGTAGAGGTTTAAACTACTGGGTTAGTAGGTTTTATACAAAATAAGATGGGTTATTTAGTTGCAATACGCATATTGCGGCCATTCCAATTGCAATTTTGATTTAATTGTGACATATCTTGCAGCCCTACTAGGACAGGACAGATGTGGACTGTTACAGAGGAAGGAATGATGACGGGAGGGACCCACAACTGTTGGAGACACATCTACTGGTCAACCATGAGAAGAACCCCATACACACCCCTTTGTAAAACAACCAACCTTCTCTGCTTCGTAGTCATTCAAATAATCCTGTTTCTCCTCATCAGTGAGGTCCCTCCACATGCCACCGATTATCTTCCCAATTTCCCATAGCTTCAGATCAGGATTGGAGGCTTTTACTTGATCCCAAACCTGGTGATGAGAACCAGACATGGGTGTGGGGTTGGGTTGGGTGGGAGGGGGGCTATAAGTAGTTATCTCTTTGCAGAGAGGTCACAAACCAGAGGAGGCCGTGTGCTTTAAGCTCCATCTCCAAGTTGATACATCCCACTATGTGATGTGGCCTGGCCTAGCTAGCTTTAATCTGCCTTCACACCTACCTTAAACTACCACCATCTAAGACTAAATAACTTGCCCTATGCAGAATTTATCAAACAAATCACCACTTTCTTCCAACAAAGCACAATGATGATGCAAAATGTACCAATACACAATGGGCACCTACCTTGCGACTGTATCTCATATATGGCATCAGAGGCTTGTCCGGTGGCTTGGGTGGTTTTGGGATATTTATGCCGGAGGAGTTCTAATTTGAAATACAAAAAAAGGTTATAGAAAATGATAAATATCAGTGTTGAATAATTATGTAAAATAAAATAGTATAAGATTTTATCTATAGAGGATTATGAATAACAGTTTATAATAATGAAAGGATCATCAATTACCATTTAAAGGTACACCTACTTGTTTATTATTACCTTACCTGGAATGTTCCACAGCATGAAAATTTAAAATTTTTCTATCTACATAAAGACAAGTAAATGGCACCACCAGGCCAAATCAGAGATCAGATCTGTGAAAAAGCGACCCCACTTCAAATGAGTAAGTAAATGTATAAATGCAGTTTTGAAGTTTTGACACTGATAGGGTTGAATAAAAAATAAATATAACTAGACTTTGATTTTTTCCCTTGCTTGTCCAACCACAGCCTTCATCCAATGAATGTATTAGCGCTGAGTACCCAGTGGCGTGCCGAGCAGAAGCCTGTAATGCCATGGCAACACTTGGCATGAGTTTCTTAAGAAAGAAATGCAGACCTTGAAAGGGAAGTGGTTTGAATACACAATGATTTTAAATTTGACTATAATGGAATGAGAGTTTGAAATGACATGCAACAGATATCTCTTTTACACAATTATGATATGTTTTAGGCTTTTAAGACTAAGCTTTTATTACATTCACCTAGTTGGATCTTTTAGTTCAATTTCTGACAAATGTCTGCCAATGACAACTTGTTTTTTGCTATCCTATTGGTATTATCTTTGTATCACCAAGCTCTCTGCTTTGTATTTTTCTATCATACTAAATTACATGTTTCATCCTATGTATGTGTATATTATTAAACTGTGTACCGTTGCTCGACTGTTGGTGGTTTGGGTCCCGCCAAGTCTGTAGTTGTTGTAGGCCAGGTGGCTGTAAGGGTTGTACCCCACAAACCCAGGGGTGTTGGGAATTTGCTGATGAAAAAACAAATAAAAAATAACCTAAATATAATTCAATGACTCAAACAATTGCATTCATGCGATGTGAGTCATGTGACAATCAAATCTTTACTAGAAGCTAAGACAGTATTCCACTTAAAAGACTGTGAAATTAATCATTGTTATATAAAATAACTACACAAAACTTAAAACTAATAAGCAAACAACGGTTAATCCCACAAATGTTCTATATTTGAAATAATTATACTTACAGCAGCAGGGGCAGGGGGTGGGGGAGGGGCATAGGACGGCCTCTCTGTTATAAGACAAACAAAAAAAAAGGTTTTACAACTTAAGAGCGTAGACCCAGACATGGTATATTAGTGTTAAAAAAAAACAACAATTATAATATAAACACAATTAATCAGAAAGCAAATGCAAACAAATACTAAAACACTCTTACTTGACATCTTAGGAGGGGCAGGTTGGTATCAATCTGTTCCAATCATTTATGCTGTAAATAATAGACATGTTTGAGGACGACAGACAGAACTGGGCTTTGTTTTTGTTACACAACACATATCAAAGAAGGTCAAGGGGTCAAATGTTCTGTATGGGCATGTAAAGTTGGCCTATTATACATTTTTACTTAGGGCATATTATGCAGTAGGTGTGCCTTAGTTGTATTCTTCTTTCTTATCACAGTTTGTGAGTAATTTAATATCAATATTTTCAGATTACTTTTATGAATATATATTTTTAAAAATTACATAATATGTTAGATTTGGACAACTGTATACTATAATTGCAGTTGTCCAAATCTAATGTATTTAATGAGAAATGGCGGCAAGGTAGCTGAGTGGCTAGCGCTCTTGCTTCACAGCAAGAAGGTTCCGGGTTCGATCCCTGGGTCGCCCAGGCCTTTCTGTGTGGAGTTTGCATGTTTCCCCCATCAACCCAAAACATGCTCCAGGTAAAATCCTCCAGCTGAGGTCCTGACCAAACATCCATGCAAATATACAAATATGATTAGGGATAGAGCTTGAATCATAACACAATAAATAAATAAATAATCTTTTTTAAGTTCATCTTATATTACTAAACAGAAATACACAATTAAACCTTAAACTAAACCAAATTATGCAAATAAAATATAATAAAGGCAGCCAGTGGCAAGTTCACTGGTCAGAATCAGAATGCTCAATTGTTTTTATTATATCTGTACTTCAAAGAATAAACACTTATTGCACGCATAATTGACCACTGACCATGTAATTCATAAATGTAAATGTTTGGACAATAATTAGTTTGAGTTTGACACTTGAGTTTAGAGAGAAAAGTGAGGACCACAGAGACAAAAGAGGAGCCGGTGCTGCGGTAAGGGCAACAGGACTGTGGCTATCTAGCTTAGCACATTAGCATACTGTCACAATACAACCGCCTGCAAATTCTGATGCGCACAAACGCGTAAACTTCGTGACAGCAGTCTGGATTATATCAGTAACAATGGCGTTTTACACGATTTGCAGTAGTTAAATCCGAGACGTGATATCGATTCAATCAAGGTCATAGTGTGAATCTGACAGTGTGGTTGCTAACTCCGTTATATCTCTACTACATTATCCAGTGTATCAAGGCTAGCCCACAGCTGCTAAGATAACATTAGCCAGTTAGCTTATGAAAGTACTCGCGTTGATTCCCCAATCGTAGCTTTAAAATATTTTTGCATTGCCTTTGTTATTACACCATTAAGACTGCTCGTATTTATTTATTTTGACAATCTGGGGTGATTAATTTGTCATCGTGTCACTGTGCATGCTCTAAGCTGGACAACGTTAGCTGGCTCTACGAAAAGAAAAATGCCATCTGTAAAACATTACGGCTAATGAAATGACATCGATTTTCAATGATTTTGGAAATAAGCGGCATGAAGGTGAAGTGGCGTGCGCAATAACTCACCTGAGAAGTCCCCATCCCCGTGAAGGTTATGGCTTGGGCAGAAATTGGGCTACTACTGCTCCTCGGAGAAGCAAGCAGCCCCCACAATATCCGAGGAAATGGGGTCCACTCGTAAGATTTTCTGCAGAATCTTCCAGAAGTGCACCCCCACCCTCCGCTCATTACAGCACTGCCTTTGCACAACACGGATGCCCAAGAGCCTGCAGAGCTGTCAGGGCTGCAGGCTCATTATATTCGTACGGCCATAGAAATACAGCAAAAACAAGCACTGAAAATGACATCTTTACGCCATAATACCTTTGGTTTAATTCATGATTTTGCAAAATGCCACGTTGTTATTCGTTGTGACTGTCAAATTAATAGCTCTAGATATAATAGATGGTGTTTTATTATGCATTCATTTTGATTTATTGGCGCGTAGCTGTCAGGTAGCCTTATGGTATCTTATGATGATGATGAAGCTGTCTCACTGATGTGAATAGGCAACTTGACCTAAAACCTATTATTACTATGAACTGAAATTATTTTGCTATAGATTTCATAGGATTTCATTGGCTTTTATAGGTTTTATAGGTTCATAGGTTTTTTTATAGGCTCCATGAAATCAGACTGGACAGACCATCGGTGTGCTTATTGCTTACCACCACTGGATATGGAGTGACTGAATAATGATCTGTAAAGCACCTTTGTGACATATGTCTGTGAAAAGCGCTATATAAATATAAACTTATTGGCTATAGCCCTTCACCACTTCATCCAATTTATTCCAATTTATTATTTAGCTAGGTGACTAAAAATAGTCAGACAAAAAGTCTGACAAAAAGTTCTGTAGATTCAAGATTCAAAGCTTTTATTGTCATATGCACAGTAAAGAAACACGTTTCCCTGTACAATGAAATTCTTACTTTTCTGCCCACACCGGATGCCAAGAGTATGCAAAAAAATTAAAATAGATAAATAAGATAAAGAGAAGCATGCAAAAAACATAATCAAATAGAATCAATCTTTACAGAAGATAGATTAAGATTAAGCCTTTATTGGTCTCACACACAATGACACACACAGTGACACACGGGAGAAATTTGACTTCTGCATTTGACCCATCCTTTTCAGGAGCAGTGAGAATATACACTATGAAAAATATAGGCTAGATGCTGTGTACATATTTACAGATAATGTGCAACATTAGCCAATATTTTTACAGCCATATAAGTATGTAGACTATTACATGTTATTGGCAACTATGATTTATTTGACTATTATTCATCTTATAGCCAGGCCTACATGGCCCAGTTGTGAAGAATCTAGCGTGCTTCCACTTAGATCAATAGTAAATAGAGTAGCCTACTGTGAAATTTATAACCCATATTAGAGTCATTAGTTGACCCATATGTTCAAACAAAGCGTCACCTATTTCCTTCTTTACTGGCAACATGTGCCCATTATAAAAATGTATTATAGCCTGTTAAATAGATAGTTATGTATATAAACATTGTTTTATGATGTGTTCAATCCAATGAACCTGTCACCTGCAGACTCTGCCATTTTATCGAGTAATTATATTGCCCTCTATGGCATGATAGTCAAGAATTTCTAGGTTAACTCAAGAACATTATGTCATTAATTGTGCACATACTTTAAATAAAGTGATGTGATTTACCCTTTTTCCTTTTCTCCTGTAAAAGAGAAACACATTTAAACAGGCAAGTATTATTGTCAGTGCCAATGAGCTTCCATTCCAGCACACAATCTTAAGTGTAGGCTATTTAATAAAACTTAAAAATAAGTATTATAATGTATCCTGTCATCATTATTCTGTATTCTCTATATTGTTTTAACTCAAACCACTAGGCCTATATTTATACAAATATATTAGAAAATTTATTATGTCATTGTTGCGGGGGCTGCATCAAAATTGATTCACATTCTCCTTCTGTGCAAACTGCATGTTCTTTTCACCGTTGCCTTGTTGCCAGAAGAGAAATACTTAGCATTCTTGTTCACATTATTCCAGAGCCGCCCAGGTCAATGGTTGTAATAGTGTGTTGCCTAAAAAATAACAAACTAAAGCCAGTGGGATTCACCCTTCATCTCTGTGTATTCAACCCTGATACACCTTGTTTTGGGTGTGTTAATTGATTGTGTTCATTGTGACCCCATTTTGCTTCTGTTTACCGGGGCACTTGAGGGCGTAGGTGATTTCTGCTTGACCTGTGTTTTGTATAATATGCATGTGGACACTTGTTGTTATCTTATGTGCAGGTGCGGACGGCCATTCTCATTGCATCGTCCACTAAGCCGGGCTTCAGCATGGATTTGGACACCTGTGGATAGGTCACATGTCTACGGTAAGCTACTGTGTATATAGGCCTCCGGGGCACAGCTGGGGGATTCTGGGGGCTCAGGAGCAGAACATGTCCTGTCACATTTTGAATCAATCAAGGAGGAACTTGCAAAGCTTGGTCTTTTAATGCAATTTCATATACACTCCTTAAGCCCGTAAGACTCATCAAAATAGATGCAGATAGTGGAAGTAAGCAGAGCTGAAAGTTTACTCTGCTGAGGTATTTTTAGCAGCTAAATTCATGTGATATAATGTTCTTTGGGACACATTCCAGGCATATGTTCTGCCACTGGCCCGTTCATAATCAGGAGGGCATGTCAGATATCTTATAGAACTTGTATATTTTTTCCCATCAGTAGACAAGCACAGGGCAGAAGCTAAAATGTGTTATTTCTTCTATTACTCAAAATATACTGTGCTAAACAAAGATCAAATCTTAAATATAGTAATTAAAGTGACATTTTACACAAAATTATTTATTGGTATGACTCAAATGATGCTATTTTTATAGACCTATATTTTAAACATGTTTTCAGTGTTTTTTTGTCATACATTCTGGTCACTAGTTCATAAATCTTATTTCCTGTTTATTTCCTCTGTGCTGCATTTTATTTGTTTTCTCAAGATCCAGTTATTGAAGGCAGTGGAGAACCACAGCCCTGGCATACAAGTTTAATTTTTAATACATATTTAGGCCTAATATGACGTTAAAATCTAAAGGGCATATTTTACTCATGCACCTGTCTTATCCACTATTATCATATTTAATCCAAAATGTAGGCAATGCTTTAGCTTTGTATACATTTTATTGACATATAAAACAACAACATAAATTGTTATCCATAGTTCAGTTAAGATTGTTTTTATTTATTGTTGTAATCTTTACAAAGACTGTTTTGTCCCAACCCATTTTCATTTGTATTCATGCAGACACAATTTCATTCGCTGTACACATAACAGATATAGTGATAACATATCAGTACAGAAATGTTGAGAACGTCATTATATTCAGCAACAATAAACACAAAGTACTGTAGCTTAAACAATCAACATATTTAATAAAAAAAAAAATCAATTCACTCAACAATTCAGCAACTTAGAGATATAGCTTTTTCTAAAACGTCTTCTAAAACGTATTACACATGCCTGGATTTATAAAAGAACTATTTTCTTCTAGTCTTTGGAAAGAGAACATTTGGCTCAAGCTACATGAATTACCCAGCATTTACCATTCTTTGCTGTCTCTTATGGTGTGTGCATGACTACAATCTTTGTTTATATGAGATTTAAGCAACCCCCTAGTTCACAACTGTAGTCATTCTGCAGTTAATTTGACAATATGATATGTGCCTAAGGGGTTAAGCTACACCTTGTTTGGTTTTGAATATAGCACCAGTTGCCAGCCAGTTGTTTATTATTTAAACCTCTACTGTGACTATGATGCAGAGTCTAAACTGAACAGTCTCTAGTTTTAACTCTGCTTTTATTCACCAGGCCTAGTGTCAGCTCCATAGCGCGTATACAGCTGCTCTGTATAGATGATATTTACTGTGATTGTAAGTGGCATGTTTTACCCAGGGCTGTTGGGGCAGATGTTTGCACATGTACTCATCACTTCAGACCAGCTCCACAGAACCTTTTACACTTAGGTCATTGTTTAAATACATCATGGACATGGCAAAAGGAGAAATTCAACTGGTCAACTGGACAAAAGTTTATTTGGTCGAATACATTTCGCAGGTCATCCAAGCTGCTTCTTCAGTTCTGGTCAGAGTGCTGGTCGACACTGCCTTATATCTGCCTGAAGGGAGGAGCTAACTACAATGAAATTACTCTGAGACTACCACACCTATTTGTGACCGACCATGGTAAAACCAGTCACAGGTCGTCCCAGAGGCATTTTGAGTTATTCACAGATTCTGAAATTGTAGTTTCTAAGCTTTCCAATGATGCCTTACACATGGAAATCTGAGAACATTTGAAGAATTTGTGGCCATTTGAACGCCTCCACATCAGATAACACAAAGCTGAGAAAAGTTCTGTTGAACATTTGGCAATTGTCACCTCATTTTAGGACTGGGGGGCAGAATGATGCTCATTTGCATGGCATTAAGATAAGCCCTCCCCTCATCACTGACTATCACTGTGGTGTGGTGTGGTGTTAGCATTCAGGGCAGATCAGGTAATTCAATAATACACAGGATAATATGTTAAGTCAAAGTCATAAAGGCATAATAAGAATTACACATAATGAGTCCCCTGACTCTGAATGTATTCTGTTCCTCACCCTTATGAAAAAAATGGCAGTGTATAACAGGAAACAGTTTCGTGTCCAAAATACTGTATTATGCAGTACAGTGCAGTAAAATGAAGTATTTTTGGTAGTCTATTGGAATAAAATGTAATATGATGCTAATGTTGACAATTAAACAAGCCCCCTGCTTTCAGCTAAAATCTCCCTTTGATGCAGAAATAATATGGCCACAGAAAAGCTGAATTAGTATTTAAACATGTCTTAAAGTATGCAGTGTCAAAGTTTAGAGGCACTTTACTCACCCCATAAGAAAGAGAAATGTGTTCCTGCAAACATCATTGACATCATTGCCTCCAGTGAAATATGTATTTCGGGGACACTTTTTGTGGGGGGCTTTCTGCTGGATGTGGTCATGTCCGACATAAAGACCGTACGTCTGTTACATCTGTCCAATTATTCGCATATCCTGCCACTGTCTTTTGGCAGCTAAAGAATCCGATCACATTCTGTACATGAGCTCCAGAGAAAGTTTCTGGCTACATGAACATATCCAGAGGAGAGAGTTCTCCTTCTTTCTTACGTAGCATTTACAGTCAAAGTTACATTTTTTTCTCCATTTCACTGTCTTTATCCTCTTCAAATGTTACTGTAGATATAGCATCTGATATCTTACGATCCACCTCCTCTGCTGTGAGGCATCCAGTTAAACAGCCACGATTCAGCTCATCCGCAAAACTTTTTCCTTAGTCTATCTTCATTCAATAATGAAATTATATGCAGCTACGCAGCTTAAGTACCCACGAGGTTTGTTTCTAGCTCATAGCTGATTGGTGGAAAAAGAAAACAAAAGAGCGCTATTCGTCACGTGAATGGCCAGTAGTGCCAGTATGGTAATTATGGTAATTTACAAACGCCCCGATTCTTTCTCAAAAACTAGCCCATTTCAAAGACAAAATGTATGCTTTTAAAGCAACCAGTGCTGATATCTGTAACATGGAATGGCTTCTTCATGATCTCAACTAGCACATTTGGCAAAAAAAACAAAAATCACAAATTATGCAATTTTCTCCTGTTCACTCTGAGTAACTTGTGACGGGTTTTGGCATGGTCGGTCACATTTGTTTACAGTTTCTGTTAGTTAACTAGGCCTGTTGAATTGCAGTGAGTGTGGGGGTCTTGTTAGCAGAACCATTCAGGGCCATAATGGGTGTTTTCACACCTCTGGACCTGACATGGCTTTGTGGCAGTGTCCACCAGCACTCTGACCAGAAATGAAGAAGTAGCTTGGATGAGCTGCGATACTTATTCGACCAAATAACCTTTGTCCAGTTGACAAATTGAAGTTCTCCTTTTGCCATGGATTCTACCTGGACGACTGAGGGATTCTACACACATCATAGACATGTTTTATATTCAGGTTTGGCACAGTTCCTTGGTAGAAAATCTGCACTTCTTCCTTTAGATGGATACAGAGAATATGTCAAGGTGTGTCATAAAACATTTGGAGTGAAACTGGCATCCAGTGGAAGCTGTGGGAATATGATAAGACTATCAGCAGTATACAGCATTTGAGCCCTGCTCTGCTGCAGGCTTTTGGACAACAACTGTTCACAGCAACTGTAATGTGTCTCCATTGGGTTTTTAACCAAATGTCTGTCAATTATATAATTTTCACTTTGGTGCAGTAAAACGCAACAGCGTAGCATTTGGCAATTTAACACAGGAGATTGTGGTTTTCATATTCCACTCTTCATCAGTTCATCACAGCAGCCTAGCATCTGCGCAGACCAGTTTAGATGTAATTCAGCATGAAAGGGTCATGACATGGAGCTGTTAGCTACAATAATAAAAAATGGCCTCAGATAACAAATTTGCTATTTATAAGCCTACCAGTAACCATATAGAAGCTCTGAAAGGCTTAACTAATATCATCTGTTTTATTTTTATATTTTTGGAGAGTTTAGACTAGACAAACACATTTTGCCTATTTACATTTTTTTCCACTTGTATTTCAGAAGCACACGTCTAAAAACATCCTCAAGTTCACAGAGCCAAAACAATACACAACAAGTGTTCAAAAGACTCACAGCACCCTCTCACACACACGAAAAATAAAATAGCAAAACAAGTCTATGGTTTCCTTTTTGTTGCGTAAGCGCAGTTACCATGACCCCGCCGTGAATCGGGCTTTATGGTGAAGTCCTTCTCCAAGTGTACAGCTCCTATAAGCACCAATAGAATTTAGCTGATTCTGCTCTTTCCATAGCGACACCTACAGTTCAGTCCCTCAGTGTAGCTGACACAAGCTGGTGGCAGTCCAAGTCCCCCCGAAGCTCCAGGGGTCCCGGGATCCTCAGACCGGTTTTGGGGTCCACACACCAGCACTTTCCCCTCTGGCCATCGCGGGCAGGGTGGCACTAAAGAAGGATACAGAAAAGAAGCTTGGTATAATACTGGAAACTAAATCATATGCTAAGATGTCTGAGGGATCTTGAGAGCATCCTTTTGTTTTAACTGAATTCCCATCATATTATGTAACTTTTCTGCTGGTAGGTCCACTTAGAATGGCATTATCTATTTCTATGAAGGCAAGCAGGTAGAACATTCAACATACAAGGAAGTACGTGATAAAAGATGTATAAAAGATGTCAATTATAATGGACAACATAGAGTAGACCTTCCCAATTTTTTCCCCAAAAATATTACATGTTTATCAATCACTCGCTTTTCAAGTATTATGTCAATGAAGTAGTTACTTATACAGTACACCTGGTAAAATTATCCTGTAATATTTTTGAATTGAATACTCTGATTGTCTGTTGTTGCATGTTTTTATATAATCATACTGAAGTAATGCTGAAGTAATCAATACTCGGTGCGGTGGGTTGGTCCCACCCTAACCTGAGGGTTGCCAGTTAATGACTCATCTAAACACATACTACTATTAAAAAAAATCTCGGCCAACTGATCAATCTCAAAAAAGAGAGTTTTACAATTAAGCTTAAAGTCTAAGTAAGCCTTATTTGTTTCATTGGAACAAAAAGTTCAAATACCCATGTCTAGAAAAAGGGAACAGAAATTCACACCATCGGCTGAAGAACCATATGGGACTATTAGAGAAGGTCAAACAAGTACACAAGCAAATTAGAGTCTGTCGGTGTGGCAAATAAAGAGCTGATTAATGGAATGGTGTACAGACTTGACTAAGGCTTATTTCTAGGCCATTTTTTACACTGTTACAGAATGAAATATGTTTATTTCCACTCCTCAGATCAAATTATCAAACATATATGTCACATCAGAATAATTTGTCCATTTTAAGTGGCACAGTCATTACTGTTTATAACTTGATATTTATACTTGATATTCGACACAGCGTTTTTTGTTTTTTGTCAACTCTAGTAGCCTAAATTGCAACCAGTTCAAGTAATGATTTCAGTAGGGTGGGTGTAAATATCTCCCATAGCCACCCTGCAGCCAGTGGCTAGGGTAAAATATTGAGAAAGCTGAAGGACAAAATGCAATCTAAGCAAAAAGATGTATTTTCTACTTAACAATAAACATTTTGTAACCTTGACTCACAGCCATTCTTGGAAAATTTTCTCATTAACCAATGAAACTATGCTGAGAAGTTAACAGTTTAAATAGTTGCTCTGCCGTGAAATGATTCCCAGTCGTCCCTGGTGACCGGTATTTCCCCAATGGTCTTTATCACAGCAAGTTAAACAGTAAACAGATGCTTGTGAATACAGTCTTTAAAAGTTCATGACAGGTTTATATGGTTTTCTACATGGTTTGGTGGGATAGTACGTGAGCTAAATCTATATATTTTTATATTAGTCAAGTATAGTTTGTGGGGGGGGGAAGTTGAAAAGAAAAATAAGTTGAAAAGGAAAGTGCAAAACGCAGTAAGTAGCAGTGAGTTCTAAAATGGAATGTGGTTCACAACATTTTAAAGCTTTATTTATTTATTTATTTTTACATTTGATTTTCAGTATATGCCCTAAACACCTTTTTACACTGTGTCTTGTACCACTGCTTGCAAGATATGGACCTAAATCTTTATTTAATAAAAATAAAGGTGTTGTCATTTATTTTTATTCTAATTACAACGGTTTGCAATTTAGACACATTTGGCCCTTGTTAACATTATAGTGGCTAGGTAACAGATGGAATTAACTGCATTATGCTGTGCATCCAGGAAGTAAAATTTCAAAATAGACAATATTTTTTAGTAAAATCTTAAATAGAATTCTCTTAACTGTATTTTGTATTTAGCCTAAACTTTAAACCATGTTATAAAATCCACACGTGCACCACCCAGCCAGTTAACTTTTCTTTATCACATTGACTCTTTGATTGCTCCACAAATCCACGCCGACGCCTTATCTACAGCCTTTCAATCCCATTCTTGTGACGTTATCTCAATACTTCAACTTGCAAAGGCGTAACTGCGCCTAAAATCTTGCTCTTTGCATGCAACAAAGCAATGAAGCCATTACAGCTAAGAGGGGAAGTAGTCTTTTGCACATACGCACGTCACTGTTCTCAATTTTCACATATAAATCATGGTTTTATGAGAGCTTAGATAAATAGGAGTCTTGGCATTAGCTGGTCTCATAAGGCAGTCATTTGAAACATGTTGTGTTGATCTTGAATTGAGTTTAAGACAATAGTTTCATCTGCTGCGTTTGAGCTTCTGGACCCCAGACACTGATGTGGTCAAAGAGTAGTGGGTTTAACAAACTAAATGAAAGTTTGCTTTGTTTTTGTATTGGTGCTGACTTGGTAACATTATCCTTATCTGGTCAAGTCTTGAAACTCTTTCTGCAGAGATAAATCTTCATGCTCCAAGTAGTTTTATGGGACAGTTCTTACTACTTTTTTTCTATTTGATTGATGTTATCATAAAAAATGTGACCACTGTCGAAATAATAGTTCTAAAATACATTACAATACAATTTCGAGGGTTTTTTTCAACTTCACCAATTATACTCTTGTATAATTGGTGGTGTAGAAAAATCTCATTAATTAATCACTGGATTTAGCTTTCCTGGGGCAGACCAATGTAAGTGAGGCTGACAGTCTGTGCCATCTGTCCCTCCAACCACCACCATCTCTCACACACACCACATTCATACTAGGCAATATGAGTGAAGTGTCTTGCCTAAGGACACAACGATGGGACACAGCCCAATGGGCTCCCATCCAAGTACTAACCATATATATTATTATGAATGATCTTTTGCAGTATTTTTTATTATTTTATTTGATAGTTTGATGATGATGATAGTTGCTGACCTGTTTGATGTGGAAGTCTCCATTCTTGTCACAGTTTGGGATGGGGATGGTGAACAGGTCGTCGTGGGTACGAGAGTTCGAGGCCAGTCGGTCTAGCGCCCTCTGCAGCTCAGCACGACATGGGGCCTGCACAAGAAAGCATTAAGCATCAAAAAATGCATTAGATACAATGACTTAATTTTAATTATGTGGTCTACACACCATCTAAAAGTGCTCTAGTGAAGGGTCTGCCACCTGCTTGGAGATTAATATGGCATTAATCGTTCTTACATGGAGATTTTTACATGGAGACAACCAGATGATACCACCAGGCCAAGTTATAGGCTGTATCTGTGGAGAGGCAAGTCTACTCAAAGCAATGAATGTATGTTTTTAGATGGGTAATGCCATAAAGTGGAATATTCCAGGCAAAGTAATAATATTTCTATGGAAACCACCAGATGGTGCACCCTCCACCAGGAAAACTATCCAGTGCACCTTTTAACTAGGTATTCTTTTTGGTATTGTAAACCTAGTTAAGTGGGCTCAATATCTGTCTTGTTAAAACTAGTTTTTGTATATTCGTAAAATGTTGCATTTTTCTAGAAATGTTATTTGAATCCACTCTCTTTGGAAATTATCACTATGAAAATGAATATATGAGCTGTTGAAAATCCATTTTTCTCTTTGGCTTCTCTCTTTCTGGGTTTTAAGCCAGGTGACCTTCTTGACACTAATAACCTGATATATTGACAGAATGTGACTGGATGTGTCTTGCCCAACGACATCATTTAGTCAAAAATTCAACTGACAAAGGATAAATAATTTAACTGAAAAACATATTTAAAAGCAGGATTGTAAATTACACTAACTTTTCTACAGTAATGTCATACTGTGGAACTCTCCAGGCAAAATAATAACATCTAAAAGGACTTTAGTAGGTGGAGGACCTCAAGAGAAAAGTTACATACTGCACCTTTAATGTAAGTCGTACACGTATTTTTAAGTAAGTATTTACTGTCTCAGCATAGTAACCATCTAAACTAATGAAGTGAACTGGAACTCTAATGACCTTAAGGGGCATATGCTCTAACCTCATATCCTTGTGAAGGTTTCTGTACCAGCTCCATGTGGTTGGAGTTAGCCTCTTTGGAAACATCTTCACATCTTTCATTTGAAAAATCCTGAATTTTGGATCTACATCAAAACCTTTTCATCATTTTTCTACTTCTGCTGCTCCTTAGCATTCAACTGACCTTTCCTCGAAAATGGTATTTAAAGCCTTGTTTTTGACTGCATTTTCAAACATGTATTAGTTTGTTACTAGTTTCTAAGTTTGTAAGATACAGTATTTGTGGATATATTTTACTTTTTAAATAACAATAACAAAGGAAATACCACCTCTCTCCCTAGCAATTGCTGTATAATTCACTATAATGCACAGAAACTTAAGAATTAGAAAACCCACACTATTATACCAAGTTTCTCATATAATCAGCAACTGTAACCAGCTATTAAATTAGCAAAACTTGTATCATGTAGAATTAATTTGCAATGAATAAGACAATTGTAATCTTCATATACTATTACACAGCCCTCCACATATAGGTTAGTGTAGATTGCCATTCTGTCTCAGTTCAAAACCACAGCATATGCATTTTATATTTCTCAACATACTTGACATGTATCCTTTGCAGCTATTTAATTCACACTTAATCTACATTGAGACAAGTTTAGGTGAAATCTTCTTGGGTGGCCACCTCACATAATGTCTCTATGCTTGACATATGTGTGTTTATGTTATATATTACTGTGTTACAGGAATGCAGTGCTGTGGTTTCAAATGGGCCTGTTTCTTATTAATGGGGATGTTAGGATTTCAGTCTAGCCCATTAAACCCGCAGATGCCATAATGGTGTCAAAGCGCACCTGTATTTTGTTTCACGTTGCTATGATTAAATGTTACGGCCTTTAAATCAGTAATTTGTACAATTTATAACCCAACTGCAATGCTTATGTGAGTCTACAGTGATAAACTCTAATGTGAACCACCTGCTGTAGACATGGGCTAAACCATTAACTATTATAGCTTTGTTTCCACTAAAAAACACAATAAGAGGTGCGTTTGATTTTCTCACCAGTGCAGCCTTGGCTTCCTCTCTGCCCATGTTCCTCTGGTTTGTGGGTTTAGATGGGTGCCGAGCGAGGGTCTTCTGTATGCAGCGTTTGTCTTGAGGGCTGCAGCGAATATTACTGTTGTTTGGATGTTCAGGGATGATCTCCTCCTGCCGTTCCAAAGCTGAAGAGAGAGAAAAGGAAATGTAGATGTTTATGCAGTGGGCAAGTACTTTTTAAAAGATATGATGTGATAAGAACATTTACAATAATAAATGTTTAATGACTACATCAAATATCATGGCAAATGTTAATATTTAAACTCATTTATACCCACAATAACTATAGCATGATAATCCAAGTTAAGTCTTTTCTAATTGTTCAATGTTGTTATATATATATATATATATATATATATATATATATATATATATATATATATATATATATATATATATATATGTATATACTTTTTTTTCCCACCAGTCCTAAGCAAAGGCACACACTCATTCTAAAATATATTGTTTTGTCTTTCGACTATTGAATAATCTGTCAGTATATTGTAATATATTGATTATTGTAACCAAATGATTACAATTATGATTGGCATAGCTGCAAGACAATAATTCACTCTCACATTTTTAAAGTCAGTTAACACAGCAAGATGGTCCATCTGTGTAGTATTTTGCATGTTCTCAAATCTGAGTAAGTGTTTCAGTTTCTAAAAAATCTGCACAATAGGCTCCAGCTAGGTACTCCTGGCTGACCATGAAGCATGAAGACATGTTGAAATATAATGATCAAATTTTAATTTCTGCAGATCATTTGTAATTTCACTGTCATTACAGCCAGGGTAAATGGGGGAGATATAGAGCAGATCCTTGTGTGTCCTTGAGTGGAACATCCGAGAGACCAGCCCTGTGAAATATAGGCCACGAATGAGGCTAGGTTAACCTCAAGGACAGAGGAGTGCTGTTTGCTCCGGTAATACCACCCTGTAACAACTAGGGCCTGCAGAATATTAGAAAAGCATGCAATTTGCTGCTACTCTTTTGGATGCAATAACCTATTCTGCTGCTTAAGATAATATAACCTTAATGTGCCCTACAATGGGGAACTTTCAGTGTTACAATGCAAAGTCCAAGAACAGCAGAATATAAATATGCAATCAGAAATCAAGATAAATAACTATTAACAAAATACGTAAATCTAAAAACACTGTGCAGTACAGCAAATATGCATGGCTACAACACTATTATGTGCAATTAGTGGCTATGATGATTATGTATAATATTATGTGGAACTAACCAAATAATATAAGTAATTTCAATTCAGTTTATACTAAATTTCAATTCAAATTATACTGAATAACCTATCATTTTCTTTTTATGTCACTTTATCATTCAGATAGATTTCATAATGCTGGACACATACTGACCCTTTAGACAATGAGAATATGAATAGAAAATTAATAATGTCACTGTTGTTTAGTCGTGGTGTAAACAATTGATATTATAGCATCTCTATTGCTATTAATTAATTAATTCATCTAACTCTCTCTTAAAGGGATATGCCACCCCCAGGTCAAATTTGGGCATCTCCCCACAGTCCAGAGACTAAAATAAGTGGTGGAAAGCGTTTTCCTGCTCACCCAGCCATTGTCCGAGTCTGTCGCCACTGACCGCCGCGGTATCTGGTGCTCCTCCGCCTTAGACTGGAGTCTAACGTAGCCAGAGAAAGATTTCGGCCAAAAGGAATTAATTTGCTCGATGCGTTTCCCAATTACTTTGTGTGTAGTGCGCATTCATATCGAGTGCAAATAAATGTGCAAATCAACACGGAGAGCTTGACTTGGTCATTTTGGGTGGGAACTATTTTCCAGTGCGTAAGAATACAGCCGTATCACGCAGCACGCTACCAGGGGAATCCCAGTTACGCACCGGGAAGGGAGTTCCCCTGTTGCACAACGTGGTGCGTGATACGGCTGTATTCTTACGCACTGGAAAATAGTTCCCACCCAAAATGACCAAGTCAAGCTCTCCGTGTTGATTTGCACATTTATTTGCACTCGATATGAATGCGCACTACACACAAAGTAATTGGGAAACGCATCGAGCAAATTAATTCCTTTTGGCCGAAATCTTTCTCTGGCTACGTTAGACTCCAGTCTAAGGCGGAGGAGCACCAGATACCGCGGCGGTCAGTGGCGACAGACTCGGACAATGGCTGGGTGAGCAGGAAAACGCTTTCCACCACTTATTTTAGTCTCTGGACTGTGGGGAGATGCCCAAATTTGACCTGGGGGTGGCATATCCCTTTAAGCCTTCACAGAACCAGAAACCAGTGAAACAAGCTGCATGCCTTTAAAATAAGCCATTTTAAAAGTATTCCAGGACCTGCTCTTTTCAGCGAGTACACAGCTAAGATTACATTTAGCTATATACAATTTACATTAAATAACTTCAAAATCTGGTCTGCATGAAACAGTACTAACCCTGATCTACGTCAGGACTTTATAGCTCCATGTGTTTGGCCACATGGTGCACATCAATATCAAAAATACCTGGATTCAGAGAATGGTTCAATATCAAAATGGCTCATATATCTGCCATTGTTCCTTGGCCAACTCCTGATCTTTCCTCAAAATCTAGACAGTCGAGAACATCTATTGTGTTTATGTTCCCTATCTCTGAGGCACACTGCATTTTAAAGATTTACAGCTGAAGATGTCAAAGTATTTGCCTGAAAATCCAGATTGACATCTCTCTGTATTTGTTGTGCTGGTACAGCGATGAGTCTGGATTTTTCCAGGCAAGAAAAGTATGCCTTTCGTACTTATTCCATGCATAACTATATTCCAATTGAATGCAAAATATTACCAGCCATTTAAATGTCATATATTTAGTGTTATTCAAATTACTTATGGATTGTCTCCTTTAGTATTATTAAAACATAGATTAAATTATCTTTTGTTTTGTTTTGTTTTTTATTTAAATTAGGCTAAAAGTGTAGCTTCTATGATTGAAGCCAGTTTTGGTATAGATAATAAAATATATGGTTTAAAAAAACAGCATAATATAGGAGATTTAGAAGAGGGCTGCACAGATTATCAAAAATTGCAGCGGCTGTTATTATTTAGACCAGAATAGTCTCTGAAAAGAACGCAATACTCTTTTTTTGTTGTAAAATGTTTTCCTGTATTATAGACCTCTCTGAAATGCATGGGATTTTTGTACTAGTTTATTAGTTCATCTTTCAGTCTTCTCTAAAATATCAGTGCCTCTCGAGTGATTTACAATGTGCAAAGTACCTTTTAAACATATAAATCAAATCAAATGCCAATACTTATCTAAAATTGTAAAGCCCTACAAGAAAGTCCATCTCTCAGACTTTATTGTCTCATGACCCTTCCCTCCATCTGACTTTTTGATGTCTTCTCAACTTGAACACAACCTACTAGCAAAATAAACCTACACATTATGTTTTGGTCTGAGCCAAATTCACCTATAACCCCATACAAAGTTAGCCTGGAGGCAAGCAGCTGCATCCACAGGAAATGCCCCCCTCCTCCTGTTTTATTCTCCACAACAGCCCCCGCCCCAGTACCAGATGGAGCCTGTTATTTGCCCTGTCACAAGTGGGTACAGCTTTGGTTTTGCCCCAAGACCTACTCAAAACCATTTCAACTAAAGATTACATTATGTTCTGTCTGTCTCTCAAGATGATTCTGCTGCTCACCTGTGGCTTATGAACTTGGCAACTCCATCTTTGTTATGGCGGCAATTCTATAAGCTGGCACTAAATTCAAAGAATTTTTTTTACCATCATATCCAGATCCCTGCCCTGGTTTCTATTCAAGGTGACTGGTTTGTATCCACTTCAATGCTGCTGGCAAGAACAGTAATAGTGGATAGTTTTCTCCCTTAATCTTGAGCATTGCAGTGATTTTGGATGTGGACAAAGTTTAACGAAGGGCAGGCAGGGTTTCGTGTTTGCTCCCCTTGTTGGGACGCTTTAGTGGGAATCTTGGGTTGATTGAGTTTGTCTTATGAGAGTTGTTGATGTGGAAGTGTGTCTTGTTGTTGTATTTTTAGTTCCGACACACTGTGGGTGTCACTGAGTTTTTTGATCACCATGTCAACCATGTCACAAATGTGTGTACCAAATCTTGTATATCTATGACAAATAAAATGTTATCGTTTCATATAAATTGTCTAGGGGGCACTATATTGTCTAGGGGCACAACCGTTTTTGTATTTTATTTCAATCTGTAGCAGGGGATTAACGCTATTCAGGTTTTTCACATTCAGTAGCTTTAGGGCAGGGGGCTTAACAACTGTTTCAAATTTCACTGAAATCTGAGTTTGTTTGTGCAAATGGGAGCAATTTGTAAATATCAAAATTTTCCTAAATCGTGTGCATTTTTTGTCACTTCACTGTTCAGAGACCATAAGAAGTGTGTGAAAAATATGGATAACTTTTGGTGTCACACCCCTTGAGATAATGTGTACCAAATTTGAGCTAGTTCGTGCTAACGCCCTAGGACGAGTACGAAAAAGTATGAAAATGACAAAAAATGCTGACTCATACTTAGCAAACTTTAATCCAATATTTTTTTCTTGTCTTGTCATAATCTCTGTGTCAAATTTCATGATTCTACATGCCATTTTTTGCACTCATTTGGATACCCTAATGCCGAGTTGTTTGGGGGCGCTGATGTGCTATTTTATTTATTTTCAGAAAATGGAAATAGCCAAAAGTTAGAGAAGCGCAAGTTTTAACAGCTGGCAAAGTTTTGTGAGTTTTCATCATCATTCAATGGGTGAACAATGGGTGAGTTGGTTAGGAAAAAAATAATGAGAAAAAAAGCAGACTATTCTGATGCGGGTTGTCTGATGTTCTGCTTCTTTTGGGCTAACAAGCTATACATTTTCAGAAAGCTCTGGCACATTCCTACGTCATGGTGAGGGTCCCTGGTCACTATGGGCGAGTCATGTGGCATCATTTCACTTCCTGCCCACTAGGAGCATTGCTTTGTTATACTAATAGGCCCTTCTCCAGCTTCTGGCGTTTGAGCCTAATAACAAACAGTGAATAAATTAAAATAAAACTCTGCATACATTCTTACTGAGCGTTTCTTGTCCCCAGCCTCCTAAATTTAGGCTACATGTACTGCACTTTTAATGGTAAAGTAGTATTCACTTCAGTGGGCTTAAATGGCATTTTAATCACGACTGAATTCTGAGCTGTGATACTGAGGGTATGTCATATTATCCTATGTAGAGCTGCACAATTTTGAAAAAAAAAAAGTTATTTGCCAAACAAAAAGTTATGTTTGCCATGTATTGCAAATATGAGATAATCATCCAGGAAAAACTGCTAACATAAAAAAACTACTTGTGGTCTGAACTGGAAGAGCAGGTTTGCTAATGACCAGTGCGAATAACCTTGTATCCTTGTATATTTGTGTTATGTTTTTGCTTGCTCACGTTTTCTTCCAGATCAAAGCTATCTCAGGGCAGTCACTGTGGGTCAGAGGTGGCATGTCCTGTTTTCTGCTGCTGCTGTTTTTCCATGAAGGAAGTTGGAGCTCTTTGGTTTCGTTTGTTTGTTTCTGCCATACCTCAGTCTATTATCGTGTGCTGATAGTGTGGTCCATGATACAGGTGTATGGAGAAGATAACTACTCAAGAGGGTAATGGGTATTTGGGCAAGGCCTTCACAGCCTGGAATGCGGGCTGGTCAATACAAATGTAAAAGCATTAGGGTGCAAAATCCTGTGCAAAGACTGTGGCCATATCTTGCAATGATGAAAATATTGTCTCAAATAGAGCTGTTGATTCATTAGTCAATGGAGTCTTAGTCAACCAGTTTTTCTATTCATATTATTATTCTATTGGCTAATGAAGATTCTGTTTACTCATATTTCCCTTTATACATACTGTAGTTGCTTTTAATTCCATTGACATTGTCTCAAAGTCATCAATTTCTATATTTCAATAACACAAATAACATTATATTTACATTATATTAAGGTAACCCAGTTGAAAGTGTTACACAAGCCTGTTTTGGAACATAGATATCATAAAATAGAAAGTTACCTCAGCTACTGGAAATGTATGTACAGTAGTTTTGTTCTTATACTATTACAATATAGCATAACAATTTGGTTGGTAATATGTTGTTTTCATTTCTAACTTCACACATTCAAGCTTCCTGGAAAGATTCACACCTCAGACTTGAAGATATCATTGACATCTCATATTTTAAAATAACACATTTGATGAAATTCCAGTTTATATAATGTACGAGTTTAATGGAGGAGCCAAAATAACAAGTGTGCAGTGTCTGAGATGTGTTCTGATATCTCATAAGTCATACAGATATTTGGAGGATAAGGTTTTGCACATAATAAAATATTGGTCTCTTGAAAGGTTTTTGGTTTGCTATTTCTACCACACACAGCCAACCTCTGAAATGAACAATAAATAATATACAGCTCTGGAAAAAAATAAGAGACCACTGCAAAATTATCATTTTTTTCTGATTTTACTACTACACATAGGTATGTGTTTGTGCAAAAGGAACATTTTGTTTGAGTCTATAAACTACTGACAACATTTCCCCCAAATTCCAAATAAAAATATTTAAGAGCATTTATTTGCAGAAAATGGTCAAAATAACAAAAAAGATAAGTTTTTAGACCTCAAACAATGCAAAACAAGATCAAATTCATTTTAAAACAACATAATACTAATGTTTACACTTAAGAAGAGTTCAGAAATCAATATTTGTGCAATAACCCTTATTTTTAATCACAGCTTTCATGTGTCTTGACATGCTGTCCACAAGTCTTTCACATTGTTCTTGGGTGACTTTATTCCCCTGGTGCAAGAATTGAAGTAGCTCAGCTTTGTGTTTGTGTTGGAATTCAACAGACGCTGGAATGGAATGGCTGTAATACATGTAGAGATGCTGATTTCAGAAAAAAAATGCAGTGGTCTCTTATTTTTTTTCCACAGCTGTAGTTAAAGGTGGAGTGTGTAACTTTTCTTATGGAAGGTCTGTTACCTGCTTTAAAAATGCTGATATGTCATACTGTCAAACAGGTAAAAGATAACAACCATGGAGACAATGAGGTTGCAGACCACCCAAAAGCTAATTTAAATAGTGGACCTTTGATATTTTAAAATATCTTCATTTGAAGATTTATTAGAAGCAAGTTATACATTGTAAGGCTGAAATATTTAATATTTTATTAAGGATTGCCCCTTGAGATGCATCATCTCGTTTCCAAGGGGGGCCTGAAATAGTTAGCAAAGTCCTTTTAATTCAAGTACAGGAGAATTTGCCTCTGTTCACATAATTGGATTAGTTAAGCATCAACGTTGTTTTGTTTTTGTAGCTCAACTGTTAAAGGGATATGCCACCCCCAGGTCAAATTTGGGCATCTCCCCACAGTCCAGAGACTAAAACAAGTGATGAAAAGCGTTTTCCTGGTCACCCAGCCATTGTCCGAGTCTGTCAGCACTGACCGCCGCGCGAGCTGCTGCTCCTCCGCGTTAAACTGGAGGCTAACGGCGCCAGAGAAAGATTTCGGCCAAATTGAATTAATTTGCTCGATGCTTTTCCCAATTACTTTCTGTGTAGTGCGCATTCATATCGGAAAATTTCAGTGCGGAAAAAGACAGACGAAGCACGCACCACGCGGACAGGGGAATCCCTGTTTACGCACCAGGAAGGGAGTTCCCCCGTTACGCTGCGTGCTTTGTGCTTCGCCTTTATTTTTCCGCACTGAAAAATAGTTCCCACCCAAAATGACCAAGGCAAGTTCTCCGTGTTGATTTGCACATTTATTTGCACTCGATATGAATGCGCACCACACAGAAAGTAATTGGGAAAAGCATCGAGCAAATTAATTCCTTTTGGCCGAAATCTTTCTCTGGCGCCGTTAGACTCCAGTCTAACACGGAGGAGCAGCAGCTCGCGCAGCGGTCAGTGCTGACAGACTCGGACAATGGCTGGGTGACCAGGAAAACGCTTTTCATCACTTGTTTTAGCCTATGGACTGTGGGGAGATGCCCAAATTTGACCTGGGGGTGGCATATCCCTTTAAGTCACTTGACTTTCACCCGGGGGACCTGGGTTCAAATCCTCCCCAGCAATGAGCAAGCCAGTGTGGGTCCTTGGGCAAGACCCTTCATGGTGCTGCCCCCCAGGCGCTGGAAAGACGAGCTGCCCTCTGCAGCACTCTTGGGTCAAATGCAGAAGTGAATGTGTCACTGTGTGTGAGATCAGTAAAGTCGTAATCTTGTTTTGTTAGCCACAATATTTCACCATTATATTTAATTATGATGATAATTCTGTGATTTACTACCACCCCCTACCGACCCTCCCCAAGCTGATCCAGTAATGGAAAAAATACTTTCTCCTATTTTTTTATTTTTTTATTTTTTTAATCTAAGTTCATACAAAGTGAATCTGATTCAGCTTCCAAAACAAAAGAACACTCTGTAACTTGGAAGATTTCCATTAATATTTCAAAAATCCATCGGCCATTTTGACGATTCTAAAATATTTTTGCACAGTTCCAATATTGGTTTCTTAAAAAGCTTTTGGCTGTTGCTAAAGAAGTTGGTTCGGCTTACAATCAAAACCTCCGTCAACAGTGGATGGAGCCAGAGCTGTCAGACGGTTTCCAGACAGGAGTAGCCTTTGTATCTGAGAATCATCATACATTTGTTGTTGTGGTCCGCGTTTAGTTTGTTCAGGACTTCATCAGATGTGCCAATCTAAACTATCCCTCTGTGCAAAACATATCCAAAGGAAATTGAAACAGTGGAGGAATCATCTTTCTCTTTGAAAAATACTACAATAACACTTCAAACAATCACTAATGCTGTAACTCAGGATGAAGTCAGCTAGGTGGGTAAAGTGTCCAAAATGTGTACTCTACTACTAATATTTTAGCACAAAATATTGATTAAAACGTAACATCTGATTTATAATTAAGCTTACTAGTAGGTGTCGGACGGCTGAAACATGAAATAATGTGGTATAATTCTGGTATTTCTCAGGAATAGATCCCCAAAATCTAAATGTGATACACAAAATCCAAATGTTTACATAATTTCATATATCAAATATTTTGTCACATACAGTATACCGGGTAATCAAAACATTTACTCAAGTAATTGTACCGTTGCTTCAAACTAAAAATGACTTGAGTGTTAGTAAACTACTCAATACAATTTCTTCAGAAAGTTACTTAAGTAAATGTAAAATGAGTGCTGCCCACCTCTGATCTTCACTGGAAGCAAAATCATTTTTCAAGGAACGGATAAGCATTTGTGTCACAGTCATTGCAATTGGATACACATAATTTCAACTATTATCAAATTGTGCATATTATTTTTGCTGGCAAAGGTGCTGCCTTTACTGTTATGCAAGCAATGACTCAGACTTAACCCACAGATAACTGAGCTATTATACTTAAAGCAAGAATGTTTTGGGTCAAGTGTGGTTCAGCTGGACCAAAACAAAGCTTGTTTTGGAAAATAAAGTGCAACATGATACCCTCTCCCCTGAACTTTAGAGTTTAGGAGAATTTCTCAAATCAATACAATATGGTTGATTTAGCTCTTAAATGTGCTTTGATCACTTACAGTCCACAAGCTCTGAAACAAAACAGAAGGCTTTCCAAATATCCACAGAACTATACAATTACAGATTTATTGTCTGTAGTAATTGGGGAAATTCTGGCACTGACCAATAATGGCTCAAGATCAATCACTTTGTTAGTTTCTAACAAAAAAGTTTCAATTTGTTTTTTAAAATACAAATACACAGTTAACTGATTTGTTATTGTGGTTTTGAAAGCATAAATAGTCCAAAATTATGTGTTGAGGGCATGAATAATATGTTAACAGGCAAGCACACATATCTTAGGAAATTGTGATAGCAATTCTGTTATTTGCCAAATGTAAGCCAGGGAATTTTGTTACATTCTCTTTTTGATACTTTGCAGTTGATGTCATCAACATCCCCTGGGAGTGACGCTAACCGTAAGCACTGCTATATCTGAGGCTTGTTAAGGCTTTAATCTGAGCTTTGTTTTAGCACAATCTGACCAGAAAGAATTGAATTAGCTGTAGCTACAACAGGAGAGCTGCTTTGTTTTGTTAAACAAGCCCCTCTCACATTGCATTACTGTCACACGCTAGCATCAGCAACAGTTTTTCAGTTAGTCACTCTCATGTTTTTGTTGAAAATCAAACGCCTAAACAGGACCATGCACACTTGTATTGATTACAGGCTCCTGAAAATGTGCTGTTTAAATCCACTGCAGCGTATCAATAGAAAGGTTACTTTTTGGGTAAATAATTGGCTACATATATAAACTACTAATAAAAATTGCTGTGTTTGGGTCACTGAAGTCCAGTCCATTTAGATATACAGATATACTAGATATACTAGTTTCACATGGGTTGGTGATATTGTTCTAATACACAACAATAATTTATGACTCCTTTGTATTGTTAATTAATAATGTTATGAATAATGTTATGAATAATGTGTTTCTTTCACTTTGCATTTGAAAGCTTGGATTAGAGATTTGATTTTATAATATTTCTTTTCTATTCATCATTTAAGATTCTCATTGATCCAAAGGAAAAATACTATATTGTGTGTCTTGCTAGTTATTTTTGATCTTTTATTTCTTAATATTTGATGGCTATGGTAGTTTTAAAAGTAGGTCACGATTGATCACTAAAGAGATTGATTCATCTTGATAACCAAATTGCAATAATGTTCAAGGTACATGTTTTCTTGCTTGTTTTAGTTTAGGAAATAGGTAATTTCCAAAGTTCCTGGATTAACTGTCCAGCTCACTGTAATCGAGGGATGTTTGGCTGTTTTGCGTCTTTCTGCACTCCAGCTATAGAAAGGGTCTCTCACAAAGGACAGCAATTAGGTAATCACATTATCTCGTGCAGCAGAGGCCCAGCTGAACAAATCCAGCTCTTCATCCAGTGTAAGCAAACAGACAGGGGTACATCTGTGCACTGTGTTTTAGGAAACTCCTCTCTAAGAACTGACAGGAGGCCATTTCTTTAACCTTTAATGTAATGAGGTGTGTATTTGGGTGTGTTTTTTTTCCCCTCAGACAGTTCAAATTTTCAATTTAATATTTTTTGAATGCAACTAATGCTTTTTGCTCTAGTGCTATTTAAATCACAAGAAATTCCCATTTATTTATTTTCATAATTTTAGTATTGTTATAGATTCCTGATTTCTCTATAATGTATATATATAACTACCTACCACTTAGTCCCTTCACTTGCTATATTTTCACTGGTTTTCCTGACATTAGCTTTTATATGGTTTGCATTCAACAAAATACCTTTTTAAATACACTGGTTATGTAAGGGGCATTTTTAACTCAAATAAATAACAGTATGGTACAGTCCCTTTAATATGTATACTCTATACTGTAATAGACATTGTATTGGCAAAGTTGACTCTCTATAGGTTCCACTATTTATGCAGTGGAAGGGATATCGGACATCTGAATCAGTTTGTAAATAATATCATGAATCAGGAAGGAGGAAGAAGTCCATGAACTCGACACCGGAGAGGACGCAGCCGGAACCAAAAAGATTGCGCTACATTTTTATACCCAGAACCAAAACAGAGAAAGAGTCAGTGAATGGGACGCATAGACATATGAGGAGAGATCAGTGATACCATGGAAATACAATTCAAAAGTTGAGAGAGAGGCCAAGTGCAGAGTGCAAATCAAGTTTAGACCTGGTTTAATTCAAGTACTGGTCTTGTTTAGTCTAGTTTTTTTACCTTATCTGGTTTAGTGCAGCTTAAATACTCTTATTTTCTTTAATCTCATTCAATAATTGTTCTTTCAAATAGTATGGTTTTGACCTGTGTTAGTCATGGCATAGTTTATATGTGATTTTACACAGGTTCTGTTCTGGTTTTATCAATAATAAAAAATAATGTGTTAGTATTATATTGTGCTTTTCTAGACAGTCTCTTTACAATTTGGTACATTATTCATTAACTCGATACTTGTAGTAGCCACAGCTGCCCTGTAGGCTGACAGAAAAAAAGGCTGCAATCTGTGCCACCATCAGCAATTATTTACTCAAAGACTAATATACATTCATATTAGACAAGGTAGGTGAAGGACACAACAGTATTCACTATAGTGCCACTGCTCCACTGTGGCACCCATTGTATTTCCAAGGGTCTCCCATCTAAGTACTATAGGCCCAACTCTGCCTACCTTTGGAGTAGTGATTGGGCATTGACAAGGTGGTATTGTGAATACTTTGGCTTTAAGTACCTGCCAATACTCGATATCAACCAATACTAGGGCAGAGACTGAAATTTTTATTTATTTTCTTTAAACACAAGCAGTGCAAGGTAAAAATGATCGAAATTTGTTTTTACAAAGCTGTTCTGTAGTTACAAAATATTATGAGATGTTTTGGACCAACAGTAGCTAGTAAACCATCTTAATACACCAATTGACCGACCAAAATGGGATATCAAATGAACCAATATCTTGGAAAATGATATCCGATCCATCAAAATGTTCAATACTGGCACTGATATCTGATACCAGTATTGTAATGGTGCATCCCTAGTCACAGTTTGTAATGGACAAACTTGTGTTAGTCCTGGCATAGTCCTGGGTAAACCTAGTTCAGTTCTGTTTAGACCTGCTTTGATCCTGATAGATTATGTCTGGATCTGGCTTTATCCAACTTTTGGACTGGTGAATTTCTGCTTTATACTTTTGATTTTAATGGCTTAGAGTGTCATAGGCTGTACTTAGTGTAAACTGTTTTAGAAATACACTTTTATCTGTTTTTAATAACTTTTGGTATCTCAAGTAGTGTTTCATATCACCAACCCACATTCAAATTCACCATTTCAAATTCTCCTTCTCCCTGTTTTCTCTGTTCTTTTCATTACGAATTCCGTTGGTTTTAAGAAACACTCTTTCTATTTTTATTCTCGTTCACTCACTGTTGCTAGGAGTGGGGCAGTGTGTATTCAGGAGATGCACCCCCTTGTTTAATAATGCATAAGTACTGGTGAAATGTGCCACAAAGGAAATCTAGTGCTTCAGAATGGAGTTTCTCCTTTATTCTCTGAGTTGTTCTGATTGTCTACAGCCTATGCGCATTATACTGGTTTACATTGGTTTACATTGGTTTACATTCTTATACAGTGATGCCCAGAAGAATACATTTACAGTGCAATTTAATGGGCAGAGCTCTTTGATTTTTGTTATGACAGACTGCACGGATGAGAAGCAGCACTGAAGTCAACAAACCTAGTACTGTGGTTTCAATTTTTGACAACTTCATGAACCCCAAAAGTGGCAATATAAAAGCTATAAATCAGAAAGAAAAGTTACTTCACTCATTTACAATTCGGCTGATAAATTTTATTTTAAGTTATGATATTCGTAATGCTAAT
Organism: Paratrypauchen microcephalus; assembly: GCA_036785185.1. Taxonomy (NCBI): domain Eukaryota; kingdom Metazoa; phylum Chordata; class Actinopteri; order Gobiiformes; family Gobiidae; genus Paratrypauchen; species Paratrypauchen microcephalus. Next base: position 1,652,359 of record JAVJIX010000059.1, read on the forward strand.
AAAAAAATAATGTTCTCGTAAGAAACAGCTTGATCCAGGCATGTGGTGTCAAAGTACAGGGCAAATAAGTGATATTCATGTGCTTGTACAAATTATGACACTAACAATTAGCTAACAGACTGCAGAAAGCTTAAAGAAAGAATGGACAAAGGCTTAGGAGTAGACGACTTGTGTTTTTGGACAAGATCCTTGACTTTACCCATATTTTTATGTAGAAATGTGTGTGTGTGTGTGTGTGTGTGTGTGTGTGTGTGTGTGTGTGTGTGTGTGTGTGTGTGTGTGTGTGTGTGTGTGTGTGAGTGGCAGTGGTTGGAGAGGCCATGGTCAAAGACTGGCTGCCACATTTCAGTTAGTCTGCCCCAGGGCAGCTGTGGGCACATACTTACCACTACAAAGCATTGTGTGAATAATAAAGTAAATTGCATTGAGTATATCTCAAGGTATTATTATTATTATTATTATTATTATTATTATTATTATTATTATTATTATTATTATTATTATTATTATTATTATTATTATTATTATTATTATACCAATATTAATTATAGCTTTAAGTTTAGTGTAAGCCCCACTAAATGAAGAGTTGTCTAACTATAGCCAAAAAATCTCAAACATTTTATTATGACGTTATCTTGCCAAGCACACATAACCATTTATAGCTATTTCTACCACATTATAACATTGAATAGTTGTATTGAAACCCATTACTCATGAGACCTTTAATTCAAAACTCTTATGTTAACTGAAGAAGCGTGAATTTCCTAAGTTGAGCCAAGTGCGCACAGCCTTTAGTTTTTATCAGTCTCTAAACAGCTTTCCTCTTCTTTCTGATTCCATTTAGTCACGCTATGTGCCGGCCGAACCTACCCCGGCCCTGCACACGGACCAGAAGGCTCTCATTTCAACTCTGGCAGCGAGAGTGGCGATGAGCTCATCCTTTTCAATGGGCTGGACCATGTTGTAAGCCTTGTTAGTTAGGGCTAGTGTTGTTGGGATGGGTGGGGATGAGAGGGGGGTGCATCCATAAGCCAGAGGGGAACAGATGCTACACTGGAGATGAGTGCCCTGGGACCTTTATATGGCCTGAGCTGAGCCAAACCGTTCTGGTGTTCTGGTGTTCTTGTGTTGCTGAGGGATAGCACCAAAACCATTAGCAAGTGTGTGCGAGAGCACTAACTAGATTATGGAAGATATGAAAGAGACATCTTTGTAGGAAACATATTCAACTATTGATGTATTGTGTTTAATGAAGGTCAGATTGTAAATTATAGGGTGAATAATACTTGTGATGGGTCATGTACCACTATAAAATGTATGGTATTAAACTTATCAGGCTCTATAGAGACAATAGGCAACATCACCAGGCCCCAAGTTACACGTCATTATGGAGAGGTTAATGCCATACGATCCAGCCAAAGCGATAACATCTCCATAGGGACAAACAGGTGGTTGACCATTCACCAGAAAAGTTGTAAATATAGTGCATCTTTAAAGGTCATGGACTATAGTCTATACTGGTTTCGGTGGAGTTCTGCAACTTCATTAAATTCAGATAAGACACTCCACAGTAGAAAAAAGTAGAAACCTTCGCAAGAAGTGGATTTCTAATACTTCAGAGCTGGCCTTGAGTCGACTAATGAAGATATGACAGAGGATTATGAGTTGGACATGTGCCATTATAGCTAAGAGAGGGAGAGAAATGACAGAAAGAGGGGTAGAGAGAAAGGGATTAAGAGAAAGAAAAAGAGGAGGAGGGAAAGGGAGTAACACAGCATTGTTGAAGGAGCACAAGTGAATTACTGATTGCAGAGAGCTCTAATAGCCCCACACTGGCCACACTCCATTACAGCCATTTCATAGGGCAGCTTTTATTACCCTCTCCCATTACCAACACACACACAGCCTCATACTTCTACCACAATGCCTCTACCTGCACATAAAGGGGTTATTAACCAAATACACTCAAGTTATTAAAATGTATACACTCATAAAATGTATTACATATTAAAATACAAAGGTGACCACATCTGTCCGCAAAGCCGGTATAGTTTTGCATGCGCCCCTCTCATAGCCTTTAAAAGGCTCAGAGCTGACCTAACATTATAGGGGTTGGGGTGTGTTTACGCTCTGTTTAGGAGCTAAGCTGTGATTAGGGTAAACAAGCAAGACATTGTCACATCCCCTGACCTTGGCCCCTAAGTGCTGCAGGTAAGGGCCATATAGAGTAAAGGCAGGAAAAACAGAGCTGAGAGAAGAGATGTGTGTGGGTATGTAGTTTGCTGTTTTGTGAAGAGTTATTTTCATTATAAATATACTTTTAATGGCTCTACTTAGCCTAATCATGCCTGCACCTTTGATAATTCTGATGCTTTAAATAGTGCATAATACACTGATTGTGAATTACAAATACAGATGAAGTGAGCTTGAAGAATACAAATACACATGCTCTAACCAGTGTTGCATGGATAGTGTACCAAACAATGGCTGTCTATGAAGAACATGTGGAGCAGCAGAACACATACTGATATGTTGTTACCATTTAATCCACATAGTAATCTGAAGCATGTCTTCATTGCAGTGCATATGACATACTACACTAACACTCTCACTAAAACTTTTCCTAGTTTTCTGGTGATTTGCAGAACTGTTACCTATAGAAACAATACCATACAATGGCCAAAATGTGTCTAATTCACACAATAGTTACAGTTTTATGAATTAGAATATATGACATCACTTTTATATTGTTAAATAAATGTTTAAACTGCCAGAGAAATGTATCCCTGTGCACATACATTTCACATGAATTGTAAGGATGGAATTTTGTTCTGTTTAGATGAAATACCTCATCAATATACTTAATGTAATTTTAACTTTTTTTTTTACAACTTTTCTGCAAAAAACACTTGACCGATAGAAAATTAGAAAAAAAAAATTAACAGCTATCTTCCAACCAAATAAAGTAATTATTACAAAAAAACATGAAAACCCATCATATGCACTTGATCAATAAACTATTGATTATCTGCATGTGTATCTCACCTGAGTTGTCCTCCAGCTCCCTCTCATCTGTGCACACCCCCTGACCGTGCATGAGCAAGTGCAGTGGTCTCTCCACTCCTCGAGGCGGGTAACAGCGGAGCCCTGTGCCACAACGAGGAGAGTACACCCCACAGAACGCCCCTTTGGGCAGGGCACAGGTGGGGCAGCACCCGCACCCGGGCTCCCTCACCGTCTCCTCGCACCCATCTGGCAGGCGACAGGTGGCTAGCTTTTCCTCTGTGCAGATGGGACAACGGATCGCCTGGTCCGAAAAGCCCAGAGCGGCCAGGGACAGCGCAAGCCACAGCGCCCCTAAGCTCCAGCAGGATGGAGCTCCACGCATCATGGTAGCCCCTCACCTGCGCTCAAACCTAAGATAAGATGAAGTAGATCTTCTTTTCCTCTTTCTTCAATAGTCACCACTTCTTGCACCAAAAACTATTAAAACACCATTGGAAAGAGCACTGCTTTGTCTAGAATTTCTGATATAATCTGCAAGTCTCAATTTCAGGAACACAGTGCCACTGCTGTGCTGCCACTTTTGCTCCACTGATTCAGTTTCACAATTGAAAGTGAACCCGGCGTTTGATCAAACTTGGCTGACAAACTTCTTTAATCTTGGCATGGGCAGTTGTAGACTGGTTATCCTATCCGATATCCACAGAATAGTCTTGGTTTTGAAGTCAGCTTTTTGCAGAAATCAAAGTCCAGTTGTTAATGTTGCAATAGCTGTGGGTGAGTTGTCTTGCTGGTGTGTCCAGAGCAAAGGACTGGCTCAATGTGAGTGAATCTGCTTGGACTTTATACTGGTCTAAGGACACGCCCCTTTTGTACGAAGTGAGAGAGGAGAGGCAGTCTATTCCCTCTACCTCTCTTCTGTCTCACTGCTGCAAGAGAAAAAAAAAACACTTGTTCACATGCATAACCATCTAACCATGCATTTTATTATTTTCTCAAACCTCAGATGTCTTTTTAACGATCGCTCTAAGCTTTTGGATTAATTCTGGAAAAATAGCATGTCATTAGCAACAACAAAATTCCTCCTCCTTTAATCAAGTCCAACTGGCTCACACATGTACTGTAATTGCCTCTGGGGGCAAAAACCTCGTCAAGTGGTCAACTCCTTTTAAAAATCACATCCCCCCACCACCTCTCATTACATTGTCTCCCAGATACCTCCTCTCTTTTCCTCTGTCGCTCTCTCTTTCTTCTTTCTCCCTCCCTCTCTGTATCTTTCTCCGTCTTTCTTTCTCTCTTGCTTTATATCTTTCTCTCTTCTTCTCTCACAACTACCATAAGCACACAGCTATAAAAGACAAATGGACAGTGAGTATACCCCCTTCTTCCTTAACGTTCTACCCCTTTCCAAACCTCCTAAATAGCCTCTAAAAGAATAGCAGTATAGTATTTTCTTCCGCAGATTTTAATATGTGTGCACACTTGAGATCATGAAAGACTGTGTAAATCCTTGCACTACTTTGTTCTGCCTGTGCTAAGACCTCCGCCCCGGCCTTCGGAGTCCCAAATCATAAGCTTTTATTGGGCTCTCTCTCCTCTGTTCCTTTGCCTGCACTTTGCCATGGAAACCCAGCATGTATTGTAATGCTTTTGTGAGGGTGCTTTCTCTCTCTGTAAGGCTTTCTTCTTTCTTCTTGAAGCTGGTGGCCCGTTGCCATAGGCGGATCACGAGCCGAAGCCAGGGGAGAGAGAGCTTCAGAGAGAGGGAAAGAGAAAGGGGGTCTGGTTGTTCGCACAGGTGGGTGCAACAATGCGAGGTAATGACACAGCACCCACACTTAGGTCTTGCATGGCTCAGCAAATGAAACTAAAAACTTTAAAAAATGATTTTCCAAAAAAGACAAATCAACATTTTTGTTCCTATTATTGTATATATCTTTTATGTCATCTTTGTGTTGAGCCTCATTTAGAATAACTATTTCTCATGTAAGACTTGGTTTAGTCCTGGTTTAGACCTGATTTAGCCATGCTGTAAATCAGGTTCAGATCTAGTTGATAATCCATTTTGTTTTGGAGTTATTTTGTGATAAACATTTGAGAACCAATTATTCAAGTTTTTTTTCTATCTTAGATCAAATTTAATTTAATGAAAGGTATTAAAACACATTTGAAGTACTTAACTGTGAGAAAGGTTTTACTTAAAGTTCCTTGTTGTTGACTTGTTGTGGTGTGTCTGTGGTGTCTCCATTTGTTACCATAAATCACCACAAACTGTCTTTAGCCCTGTCTGTTTCTTCAAACTTGGACTGTGCTGATAATGCTGTGGGAAAGTTAATCATTAAGTGTTGTATAGGCCTTTTTAACACTATATACACAAGACTATGGACAGAAATGTGAAGCAATAAGGGATTAGATGGCCAGTAATTCCTTAATAGCGCAAAAACACTTTTTATGTTTTGCCATAATGAGTCATAGACTTCTTAAATATGCATTATGTACATTTTTTCAAGGCTACCACTGCTCAATGGAGATGATATTGATTTGCATGGAATGTTCTGCTACAGCAAGGCTTTAAACATATTTTATATATTTTTCTTACTCACATATTTAGCATTTATTTAATTTACAGATGTTTTGACTGCTAAAAATATATTATAAAACATGCATATCATGTGGTCACCTCTCCGCCAATCTATCCTGTAACTTATCCTAGTTTAATACCATACTGTGGAACATTCAAGGCAAGTAATAACAACCAGGTTGCTTAGAACCAGTTTAGAACCAGAATATATCATCAATCTCTTATTTACTGAAGGAGAACTCAGCATATTCATTTTTGTGACAGGTATACCAGAAAGCAGTGACTTATATCCAGACAGTTTTCAGTAAATGGCCTTAATGAGGCTGTGTGACTAAGTGTATAGGATTTGCGGTAGTTAGCGAACAGCTCACTGTTTTGGGGGCTGGAGCAGGCTAGTTTATTGTTGAACTTTATGAGGTGTCTGCGTCTGTGTGAGTGTGTTTTTGGGGCAGAGGGGGGCGCTGCAGGGACTCAGAGGGGGTCACTCCAGGGTTAACAAGGGGTAATAATGTAGAGTTTTACATTGGTTTGATAATGGCCTTGTTTTGCTGGTTCAGTGGGTATAGTAAAGCATGTTAGAAAGCTGGTACATTTGTATCTAAAATAAATACATTTGGTTATTCAAATGTGTACACCACTTGTGTACACCACTGGTCTCATTGGAAATGTTATTGCTTTGATTATAATGTATTCTGCTGTGTTCTTAAACTTCACTTAACCCGGTGGCAAAGTTGACAGTGGAAATAAACAAGACTTTTTCTGTGCATTTTGGAGTCCATTATAGTAATAGCTTGACAAGAAGGGCACATTTAGTTACAATAGTGGTGATGGTAATATGGATTTCAGCTTCCTGGTATAAGTGACATTTTGAGGACTTTTCATCATTCAAAAGATACTATATTTTGTATTGCTATTGGAATGGCCAATTGTGTACAAGTAGTGTAGCCATCATAGTAGTAATCAGTGGTGAAAGTAAAGCAGTGCGCACCGGAACGCAGCACCGGTATAAAATTCACAGCCGGTACGCAGCACCGCTAAGAGAATATGGTTAATGGTGGCCAAAACCCACATTTGAAAAAAAAAAAGTAAGTTGTGCTATTTAAGTAGAAAACACAAACAACCACACTATGCCATTCGAGAATAACTGAAAGCTACCCAAAACTCTCGTGCAGAGATATCTGCAGTCTGTTAAGCAAGGATTGTCAAAACTTATATGACTGTAGCCGTGAAAGTAGGCTAAACCATTGTGAGGCGGTGCTGCGTACTGGTAGAAGATTTAAGGCAGGCGCGCTGCCTGTACCTGTAATTATGCTGACAAAAAAAAAATGAAATAATTAAGTATATGAAAAAAGTTATTTATCTATGAAAAAGGTGTAAAACGTAAAAAAAATAAAAAATAAAATAAAAAAAAACTGTAAAACGAGTGTTGATTTTTTTTTTTTTTTTTACGGTAAAGTGATGCACTGGACATTGTAGCACCTGTAAGAAATGAAAACTACTTTCACCACTGGTAGTAATTCATAGCACTAAGGTTTGTAAAAGCAATTAAATACATTTACTTGACAAAGTTCATGTTTAGCCACAAGATGGAGGTGTAGCTCCTTCTGCAAATCTAACGTCATATAAACCATTTATATGAAACTATACATCTAATTATTTGTTTTACGTTCAATACACTTTTTGTAACTTTTCATTGCAATGTTTTCAGCAAGACATTAAAAATAATGAAACAAACAAACAAAAATCTCTCTCTATATATATACTGAGTATCATGCAGTTGTAAAGTATTGACTGTTGTTGCTCCACCTTATTCTAAAGCAGTTCCTGTTCCTTTAAGGGATTTCTCCAAAATTCAACTGAGTGACATTGCTTTTATTCCATATTCAGATCACGTCCATTCGAGGAGCAAGGAATCTACCCAGAACTATACGGACACCTGCTCATCTGTGAAGGTAGGATTTTAAGTTACAATTACAATATTATAGTTCATGATATAATACTATTCCATGTTAGTACCAAGAACATATAAAGTTAAGTTAGTATGAATTACATCTGTTGATTTTCTTTGTAAGTCCGTGTAATATAGCTTTAGGTTTTCAGAATTTGACATAGTCTTAAAATAATTTGTTGTCTTTATATGTGGTATTATTGTACATTTCTAACTTCAATAGCTGTAAATGAAATATATATAATTTATGTGAATGCAAATATACTATCTTTACCCAATGACTAAAATTGCACAAACTGCACATAACATGTTCATATATTTTCATTATTTTTTGTTAAACTTTGTCTGTAAATTGGTATTAGAGATGTGAGTAGCTGTTAGCATATGAAGTACTTTTCGCTCCTATCTTGAGAGGTGGCAGGAAATGTAAGTGCAGTGAATATAATTTTTTCTCACTCAGCTAAATGTAGAGACAAGGTCGAGCAGTCAACCATGGGCTTCTACTTTTAAAAAAAAAATCTATATATTGCCTTAACAAGAACAGTGTAGTCTGCAATGGGTTTTGTGTATTTGTGGCCATGCTTTTTGCAGAAAGATCTTTAAAGAACGAGGGGAAAGGACATTATACTAAATTGTGTGTCAAAGGCAGGTAGTATAAGAAAGGAAACCACAATCCCACCTTTTCTTGTTGTAAGGTGGTCACTTAGTTTTGTTCACAGTTAGTGCTACAGAATACACTAAGAGGCATCAGATAATAAAGTAATCTTGTTTTAGATCATCTCCATAATGAATACAGACAAGCTTGAAGTCAACCCCCAAGAGGAAGATGGGATGGGTAAGTTTATAGTTAAAACTATAAACTTGGTTTAAATTATTGGTTTCATGACACAACGTTGTAAAATCTGAACATTAAATGGTAGTTTGGATCAATTGGATCTTTTTTTTTTTAAGGAATCAATTTAATATATTTGCTACTTTATAGAAACCTGCGATGAGGGTGCAGATATGAAACTAGAGAATGAAGAGGAGAAACAGGATCCTATTGGTAAGAGTATATAGCAACATTACGGTAAATAATAGAGCTAAATCCTTGTGTCTTGAAGGTATTATCTTTTGACATAAACAATTTTTTTCATCTATTTGTGTGTTTTTTATTTCATTTAAAACAAGTTATGTTACGTAGCTTTCTTTTTTTAACCACATCCTTTAGGGCTCTCATATTTTGAAATATTAAACTTCTGTTACCTCAGAGCGACCTACTTATGGGTCTTTTCCACCATCTGGCAACCACCAACTTAAAGCACAGCCGTTTTTCAGAATATTTTCTTTTCTGATTTGCTGTCAATACAATGTCTACCTTACATTATAATAGGGTAGTAAATAAGTACTCATCAATTAGGATTTCATATTTGATTATACAGTTAAATAAACACATTTGGTAACATTTATTAAAGGGCGCCATATATTTTCTGCTCTATGTTATAATATTGTTTCCTCATCACAAACATACCTGGAGTTGTGTTTTGTTTCATTCACACATGTTTAACACACACACACACTGCAAATTTAGGATGAGCTCTTCTCTCAAACGGAAAACGCTCTTCCACCTTGTGATGTCATGTGGTAATACTGTACTGTGTTTTAAAACTCCATACACCTTCACTAGAATAATTTGGATAATGATTGCCCTGGAATTGCCAATCTCCACTGAACTAAAGATGAAACGTAGGTGTTACATTGAAAACTACCACTGTGACATCATAAGGTGGAACAGAGCATTTTGAGCTTGGAAGATCTAGACAAACTAATAATGCAGGATTACATGAAGGTGTGAATGAAACAAAACAACACAGATATGTTTTTGATGAGACAACAACATTATAACATGACTTTAACCTCTACAATGTCATGTAATATAGGACTTTTAAAGCACTGAAACTGTATATTCTGTATTAGTATTGTAATATTATATTTGTATTGAATCACATCAAATATCATTGGTGTATAGCTTTTGAAATAATCCATGAACTACAGTATCAATCCAGAGTTTATTTGTGATAGCCATATCCTCCTCTAAGTGCATCCAAAGGAGGTTTGTGGTTCAATTCTGAGTTGACTCAGTTGACTCTGAGTTGAATGAGTTACATATTAGTAATTCATATGTTAATTAATATTAGTAAGATTGCTTTGCCTAGAATGTACCACAGTATAGCATTAAACTTATCCTGCTCCATGAAGACAAACAGATGACACCACCAGACCAAAAAATTACAGATCGGATCTGTGGAGAGGTTGCCAAATCATAGTACGATTTTATGATTTTATGATATTTCTTACCAATAAAACATACAGGAAAGATAAATTTCATGCCATGCAGTGGAATATTCCAGGGAGAAGCAACAACTTCTCCATGGAGACAAGCATGGAGAAGTTGAAAAGTGACACAGTCTACCTTTAAAAATCATATATAATAATCTATATCTCCACCACAGGCTGCACTTCCTAAAGCTTCTCTCTGAACAGCTCTGTGGTTGAACTATGACATGCTGGACCTATATCTGTCCTCTTTTGCTCCTGTGCGTGGAAACTTTGCATAGCACCTCACTGCGTTTCCCTCCACACACTACGCATTTCAGCCACCACTGCTCTGACCACAGTGGGCCTGGATGGAGGCCCATGCACACGTCTTGGTTGACACTTAGCAAAGGGACTGCAGCTGCCTAAATGACATGGTTTTGTTTATACATTAGTGTTTTCTTGTATTAGTTGTGGTCAGTCTTTCTTATATAGGTCTAGAGTTCTAGGATTCTTACAGAGATTTGACTGACATATGTAATAGCCATAAGAAAAATATGCAAATGCTGAACATAGTTTCAATTAGTGCAAACAATATGTTTTTGGCTGAAATTTTACATAGTGGAGTTTTAAATTATCTAATAATCATATCATAAAAGAAGGGACATTGAAGCAGTTTTGATTAAACCTTTTTGAAAACAGTGTGTGCATGGGGTGCCTGTTCTCCTGGTTCTAGTTTCTGTGTCTTCAGAGGAAATGCCTTGCCATTATCTGCAGCCCACATCTTCAGTATCTGTATTTGACATTATATACTGGCCCAAATACAGCTCAGTTTTGGCTGTAAATATGCTAGCACTGATACCAAACTATCAAACTAAATATAAATGCAAAAGTGACAGCACAAGTCTCCTCGTCTTATACTTTGGTTTGCACTATATTTAGAGAATAAATAGAAGCGAAAGTCATGATAAAGGCAGATTATGCACAGGTTGCCGGTTGATGTTGCTAAAAGAAACTAATATTTTTACTGCACCTCAGATTTGATGGTATTTGCACTCAAGGAGTTAGTTAGTTCATAGTTAGGTGGGAAAGCACTTATCTGAGTAAGTTGCTTTGATCCTTTGAGACTTTTTTGAATAATTTAATAAAACATAATCGTGTCAATGGGCGATATTGACAAAAATGAATACCTCAATATGTAACAATAATAACAATGTTCAAACAGATATCATTGTTCAAAGAGATATTGCTTTTTATTACATTTTGCCTCTAGAACAACAATTGCAATATTTGTTTCCCAGCTGTATTCTTATCATATTTTTGTTGTGTTTTTTTCCCCCTTATTTAGACAATATAAAGAAAGAGTTAGACAAAATGGAAGACACAGAACCATCCATAAAGACAGAGAAAGATGACGAGATTGTCCCAAAGGAGGAGCGGGACAGGGGCAGCGACGACGGGATGGAGGATGGCTTTGATCAGGAAAAAACTGAGGAAGAAGAAGATGAAGATGCCCTGAGTGAACCGCAGGACTTGTCTCTGGCGGACTACTTAAAACGTTACGACAACATTGGTCTCAGTGATGCCCACACTCCTCCTGGCTCTGAGGGGGGGTATGTGTCTGGAGAGCTACCCCCACAACGCGCCTCATCTCAGGGCAAACTGAGCTGTGACATCTGTGGCCTGTCCTGCGTCAGCATCAACGTGCTGCTCGTGCATAAGAGAAGCCACACGGGTAATGCACAGGAACACAGAGCACTAAACACCTCAAAACACCAAAGACAGACAGAGTTGTGCAATCAGGCTCTCACAGTACACTGATGCATGCTGGGTCAAGTGTAGACAGCACATCTGATAAACACATTAAAGGTGCACTATGTAACTTTTCTAGAGGAGGGAGGGTCGCCAACTTCTAGTTTATTAATAATTAACTAATTGTATATTCAATCAATCAATCAAACAATATTTATAAGGCGCTTTTCATACAAAATTGTAACACAAAGCGCCTGATGTCTGATATTAAGAATGATGACTAATTAAACTAAACTAAATAATTAACCCTAACTTGTAACCCTGAATAAAATACAATATAATTCATTTTGATTTAAGTCTTTGTTCATGCTTTAGAGACTAACACTAATTATGCTATACCTGAAATCCCTCACTTGTCCAGGTAGGATCCATAGCAAAGGAGAAATATTATTCTGGCAACTGGTCAAAAAAACTTTTGTTCAGCTGAAAGAATTGAATTTCTCCTTTGCTATAATTACGTTGTAGTTATTTTAAATTGACCTAGTTCAACAGGTGATACCACCAGGCCAAGGTACAGGCCAGGTCTGTGGCGAAGTGACATCACTCTTAGAAAGAATGATGGCAGAATTTACATAAACAGAAAGATTGCTAATCTGTAAACTGTAGTAAGGTTAAGAGTTGGAGTAAATTAACTGGCCAACCAAGGGTCTGGAACCATATCCTGGCTCTCATGGTTCATATAATTAAATAAAGACACACTAACAAACTTACTATTGCTCACACATAATTAAAGTATTAATATGGGAATTATAATTGACTGTGGGAAAAATGTGATTGCAAATTAAGCTTGATGAGTGGGTTCTTTTTTATGTTTATGTAAATTCTTGTAGTATTTCTTAAGTACATTATGCGTTAGGCCTACTCCATTTCCATCACTATTCTCAAAAACAGAACAGGAGATGCCTTGACGCTTATCAGAAACTTAGAAACTATGTTATCATTGTACAAACCACATGAGTAACAAGCTACGTGTTTACTTCCCATGTTAAACGTAAACTCAGAAGTTCCATCTGAGGGTGGACTTTTCTGCATTTAAACCATTTTTACAATGAGAGACAAAATTACAAATATTACAAATCACTTCCTGATGCTGATTAATACACAAATTGATGCCTTTTAGCTGATGTCATTAACATTCAAGATGACTTGAGGCACTGCTCTGCTTACGCTCTGTTACTCTCAAATAACAACCCCAAGCTACCTAGCATTTGCATTTTTTAGTAAGTTACACTCAAAATCAAACTAAACTAAACAACCCAAAAAGATGCACCATAGGTAAAATCATGGGCAGTAATAACAGGATGGGTCAAATGCAGAGGACAATCTCTCCTGTGTGAGATCAATAAAGTCAATTTTTTTTTTTAAGTATCAGTAATGGACCATTAAATGCATTGATCTGTTAAGACACATAAAACAAACCCTGCTGATGTGGTTGTGTACCAGGAGAGCGTCCCTTCCACTGCCCTCAGTGCGGAGCCTCGTTCACACAGAAGGGAAACCTGCTGCGCCACATAAAGCTGCACTCAGGAGAGAAGCCCTTTAAATGTCCCATGTGCAGCTACGCCTGTCGCCGTCGGGACGCTCTGAGCGGGCACCTGCGCACCCACTCCGGTACCATCATATCTCTGTACATGCACCTGACAAATACTGTACTACTACTCACATTACTACTACTAGTACTACTACTACTACTACTGTACTCTAAGGGTCTCAAATGATGGGTGGGTCTGATGATAGAACACAGGCTTCCTTTTCTGCAACTCTGGAGTGTGTCAGAATTCAGAATAAGGATCTATTTAAAGGTGCACTATGGAACTTTTGGTAGTTAACAGTCTGCCACCTGCTAGTTTCCTATAATGTTGTACCCAATGACTTTTAATTCATACAAGCAGATAAAACCACCAGGCCAAGCTATGGGTGTGATGAGGTGACCCTGCTCAAAGTAAGAATGCCTAAGAAGGCTTATAAATCGAACACAGATACATTTAATGCCATGCTGTGAAACAATTCAAGGACAAGCAGGTAGCGGACATCACACCAGAAAAGTTACATTGTGCACCTTTAATGTTTAATAGAAAATGGGGTCAGATAAAGAAATTTGTTGATATGCAGATTTTGTACTGTATTTGGCCAAATACTGTGGCATAATTGACCCAGTGTATAAATAATCTAGGTCAACATTTTGTTTATTTTACTTTTGGATATTTCTTATAACACTACAAAAATATCTCTTTTCCCCATCTGAGAGTATACTACTACTACTACTACTACTACTACTACTACTACTAATAATAATAATAATAATAATAATAATAATAATCACCTTGAATATGAAAACAAAAATTGGCCATTTTAATCTTACTTTCTAATCTAGATCATGGTTTAATCTGAATGACTTTATTAACTTAATCCCAGCTATATTAAATGAATTGGTAAAGTCTGTTAAATGGTTAAATGGTTGGTTTAGACCTGGTTAAACCCAGTATTTAGAGCTAGTTTAGTCCTTGTTTCAGATCTGGGTAATAACTAGTTTAGTTCAATCCTAAATTATGCTGGTTTAGACTCTGGTTTAGGTTCAGTCTCACGTAAATCCCCATTGGCCCCCTGCTTCTATTCATGGCTGTATCTCATAGTAATGCTATATTTCTTGTGGGAAAGTTTGAGATCACAGGATTGCTTTGTGTTGGTTTTGCTTTTTGTTCTTGCAGCTTATTTTTCAACATATGCAATGTCCTTTTAAATTTCCAGTAACACTATCATCATCTAAGTGTTAACTCATTCACCTCTGGGAAACTTACTCATCAAGTTTCAGTCCTTGTGTAGTTCTATGTGAAATTCTGTGCTCTAAACCATGTTGTGGGTAATGTTGTTGTAACTGCATGAATAATTTTGCTAAATGAATTTCACAGTTGAGAAACCGTTCAAGTGTAACCACTGCAGTCGTAGTTACAAGCAGAGAAGCTCCCTGGAAGAGCACAGAGACCGATGCCACCTATATATCCAAAACAAGGGCAACGACAGAGGTGAGAAAGATACCGCTGTTAGAGTTATCGTATTCCATTGCTGGTAACTTTATAATAACTACACTTTATTAGCCTCAATAATAAACGCAATTTGTAATGAATAAATGTTTTTAAAGAACGATTCAGGCTAGTAACTAACTTCTGAGCTTTAAGCCATAATACCTAACAGAATTTTGTTTCATTCACATATGTTTGAGTAACCCTGCATTACTGGGCCGTCTACATCTCCAAAACTCAAAATGCTCTGTTCCACCCTGTGATGTTGCTAAGTAGTAGTTTTCAAGTTAACCTTTTTGATGATGATGATTCAAATGACTTTAGTGAAGATATTTGGAGTTTAAAACACAGTGGAGCACTTCCTGTATTACTGCGTGGCATCACAAAGTGGAACAGAGTGTTTTCTGTTTGAGAGAAGAACTAAACCTAAAAATGCAGGACTTGTGTGTGAAACATGTGTGAATGAGACAAAACAGGTATGGTATGGTAGGTATGTTGCCTAAATTCAACTTACAAATATAAATGCTATTTTATTTGTATATCATCCCACAACACATTTTATCAAATTCACAGTGAACCACAACCAGAAGTGAACATTTTAATTTCATGTATGTTTTTTACTCTCACTACACAATGGCATTTTGCCTCTTTGCACATATCCTTCATGAATAGCTAGTTGCCCATTTGTTTGGCAAATCCTGCATGAGACTGCCAAATTCTTATTAGTGTCATTGATCATAGTAAAGCTGGTGGACGCATTCACACACAGCAGCATGCAAACCCATCTAGTTTTATGGCCTCATTATCTGAACGAGCTCATAGCCGTTACCCCGTCATTAGCGCTAAATGGGTTGTAGCTTTTGTGGTGATGAGGAACAACGCAATGACTACCGCTGCTGGTGGTGAGGCAGCAAAGGGGAAACCATATCTGCATATAGGGCAGACACACACATCTCTCTTTAACCGCCCCTAAAAGGTTGTCACCAATCGCCAAGATAATTGTTATGAAATATAGACAAAGTTCTATTCTTGTGGTCGCCTGGTGTCGTAGGTTATACCTCGCTGAATCGATGCGGTGAGGAAGTACATCCTCACCCTGCAGCGTCTCTCCTGGTTTAGTGAAGTCAGAAGAAGCAGGAAGTGAGGTCAAATTAGCGCTGCATCTGAAATTAATATCTGCTTCCTCCCTGATTTAAACTCAAAGGCGAGTCCGTATTAACACTTTACAGTGGGATGACTTCAGTATTTAAAGCTGCTATCTTGTAGTTGTTAAAATGTGTGATTTTTTTTACCCAGAGGACAGTCCTGCATCAAGGAATCAGATGGGCTCTGAGCGTGCACTGTTGCTGGACAGGCTTGCCAACAATGTGGCCAAAAGGAAAAGTTCAATGCCACAAAAGTTTACTGGTAAGAATGCTGTATTTAACACATATATATATATATATATATATATATATATATATATATATATATATATATATATATATATATATATATATATATATATATATATATATACACACACACACACATACACACGTTCTTGGCTTTTCTCAGGCTTATTGCTGTGTTGAATTGTACTGCAGAATACTGTTTTTCAATCTGCAATGTTATAACTGAACATGTGCGTCTGAGCTGAGCTGAGCTATTTGTTTGTCTGTTCTGTTACCTGCCACTTCTTCTTAAACAGGATTTAACACCTGCCCCATGTCTGCACCATGTGGTCAACACGGTCCTAAATGTGTGTCATAGGTGGGTATTGGTAAATGCGTTTTTGTGGACTGGAGTAATTATCACAGCATGTGCTTCCCTATAGTTTTAGTGGTGCATGATACAGTATATTGTACACTTTCTGATAATGTCTTGACACCTTTTGGTTGTAGTTTCACAATCAAGTCAAGCTGCTGATCAACACAAACGTACTAGCACTCCTACATTTCCATCAGGTTCATAAATGATGTGAGTTCTTTCAATATGACAACCACAAGGGAAAGAGAAGTCATGTCTGCAACCACAAGCCCTGAGAGCAGGCACAGAAACGTGAGCAGGTGTCTGTACCGCTGCTGCCTCTGTCCTGCTCCAGCTCTGCAGCGCTCTACACTCACAGTTACCTGCTCACAGCTACCCTCTGCTTTACTTTATCTGTGGCATTTCAAAGCATGCACCTCTGTAGCTCCTATTTGCATGCTTTCATTGTGTGTTCAGAGTAAAAGATACTTCCCTCAGATTCAGATATGACTGTTGTCTCATGTTATGATGGGTGTAGGTGACAGTGGAGTTTGCCTGGACTTGAGCTTTAACAAGGAGGTGGTCCATTCAAAAATTAAAGAACCTCCACCTGGCTCTCCTGAAGCCACCCCCCAGCCTCCAGCTCCTGAAGGGGACCCAGCCCTGTCGCACCAGCCTTACCCTTTGGCTTTAACCCGAAATGATCATAGCCCCATAGGTATAACCAACGGGCACAAGATGGGGCCTCCTTTGCTCCCTACTTCCGCCCAGCCCTCTGTTGGCATGGACTCGTTCAGCAGTGAATTCCCAAATGGCCTCTCCTTCCTGGGACAAGTTATGAGGAGCATGATGCATTACCAACAGGCCCAGCCGGTGCCGCTGTCTCCCCTCGAGGCCTTACGAGCGATGGAGGCAGATGGAGGAGCGGTG
The DNA here is from genome assembly GCA_036785185.1 of Paratrypauchen microcephalus. Lineage (NCBI taxonomy): Eukaryota > Metazoa > Chordata > Actinopteri > Gobiiformes > Gobiidae > Paratrypauchen > Paratrypauchen microcephalus. The sequence goes on from JAVJIX010000059.1 coordinate 1,669,676, forward strand.
TACCCCTGCGGCCACTGCAAGCTCCTCTTCCTGGACTATGTCATGTACACCATCCACATGGGCTGCCACGGCTTTCGAGACCCCTTTGAGTGCAACGTGTGTGGGCACCGCAGCCGAGACCGTTACGAGTTCACATCCCACATAGCCCGTGGAGAACATGGTCTGAAGTACAATAATCTGAAGTACACATGAGTATATGCGTAATGCAAAGACAGCCCTACTCATCTAAGTACCCTCAAGATTCAACAAAATGAGTTATCAGTTTTTACATTGTTGGGTGTTTGTCTAACTGGATTGCACTTGGTCTTTATACACAAAGAAAAGAACACAGGTGGAGTTTTGGGAGAAAGTTTTAAAAAGACAAAAATAGAAAGCCTTGGTTTATCTGTTAAATGTGAATAGACAGTTGAATATGGTCATCTGGACACATACTATTTTAATGTTTATATGTTTTTATGTTGTTTTTGCCTAATAAAACCTAATAATATATTGTTTCTCATTGTGCTTATGTGAAAAGACTAAAAGTGGCAGATAGCAGATCCTATTGTCTGTAAGGTCACACGTCTGTGGTTTTCAGAGTAGCGCACCTCACAGCTTCAAACACAGTTCTGCAGCTTGAGCAGTTCTCACTCCCCATTGTTCTGTCAGTATATGGCAGTATATTATTATATTTTCCAGTTTTAAGCATATGTACACGGTTAAGTCATATCAAGTGCTTTAAATGGTCAGCAAATCAACTTATAAGGAATGTGTATGCAATAATTATGTATTTTACAAAAAGCACACCTGAACACTTCACACTTCTGAAATAAAAATTAATAAATGTGCCTTAATTCAGTGGGATAAAACAATAACTACCACTACTACTTAAAGCACTGTAGTAGTATTATGATTTACATATAAACCATGACCAATAGTGAAAGTAGTTAGAACTCTAAAATTATATTATTCTGCACTAATATTTCTTATAACTAAGTAGTAATAGTAACTCATACACCGCCAGTCACTAATATAGAGATAGATGAGTATTCAAAAGAGGACCAAAATCACCTTAAGATGACTTATTTCATACTCATCTCGGGCTCCCACACTATTACTCCTATTACTAATTTGTCTGGCTCTATAGATGTGTGGATTGCTCTTTGCTTTGGCCTAACTTCATGTGAAAGTGAGGGCTTGGTCACGGTTTGCTGCTGTCAGATCATTGCAGCGTGTTACTGGCTCTTCATCCAGCTGGTAAAGCGTGCAGTATCTCTCCTCTCCATCAGAGCCAGTTCCCCTTTCTGTCTCTGAGGCCCAACAGAAGTGACACTTGTGAGACAAAATGTTATCACAACTTCATGTCCATATGTCAGATGAAAAGACCCAGTCATCCATTTCTAAAGTACAACCGCTTCTCTTTTCCAATTATAAGGCTGCTCAGCATTACATGCAGAGAGGGTGGCGTACAGTGCTATGAATATGGGTTGAACTATAAGTAAGCATGTGGGCAAGATGTATTAGTCAGAAGATAAAAATTAACCCATTATATTTTTGAAAGCGTGCAGAGGTGGGTTTTCAAATTGGACTGGATGAATAAAGAATCAATTAGTAATATACTGGACAATTTCACATTGTATCTTATCTTGTCACCTTATTTGAATTTAGAATTAACACATAGAAATAAATAAATTAATTTAATATAATGATTTAGTGTTTATGTTACAGGTAAAGTTGATAATCCAGATATTCTATAAAATACCTACACATTTTGTAGAATGTCTGGCGTTTTTTTTTTTTAGCAAAGTAGGTTGTTTTAATATCTACTTTGCTTAGGCACTATCCAACCAAAAATTGCTGAAACTTGCCTTTAATAAAATAAAATCCATGTCACATCTCACACATACAATGAATAGAATAGAATAGAATAGAATAGAATAGAATAGAATAGAAAGGCATTCTAGTCTATTCTATTCATTGTATGTGTGACATGTGACATGGATTTTATTTTATTAAAGGCAAGTTTCAGCAATTTTTGGTTGTATTGACATAAGATCATTATCAAGATACTATTGGAACTATCAGAATATCGACATATTCAAGTTTAAATTTAACATATGCTATAGTAGTGGGATGAGATACCATTTTTACAAGATGAGACAAGACACATAATTGGGTAAGGCAAGGCGAGATTTTTACATTATTTAAAGTAAAAAAAATAGTGCTGTTCTCAAGTAATGTAACTCGACAGCACTTAACCCCTTTTTTATAAAATCCAAATGTAAACACAGGGAAAAAATCTCTGAAAATAATTTTTGTCATGTCTTGTGTCGATTTAGTTTTGCAACCTACCCCATATAAATGCACATTTTTATATGATCTTGCCTTTGGTTATTCTATTATAACAATACATCAATCAATGAATACAAAACATCAAATATGTGAAAATGCTGCTAAAACCTGAGATAGCAGTGAGTGACATGAAGTAGGATAGTCAAGAAGTCATACACAACTGGTAAGACACGTAGGTCAGAGTATTAGCTGATTTACCCAGTGAAATAAGGACTGACTCAAACAGTTTACTTCAACTTTGTCAGAGCTTCCCTGATTTGCCTAAAAGCCTTCAGACATTCTCTGAGAGGAGAGTGTTGATCATTTCCTACTTTGCCTGGCCATTCAGGCATTCTGTACAAATGAATTATGCACAATGCCTTGATTTCCCACTATGCATGTAACATCTGCATAGGAATATTTCAATCATTTTACTTGATTTTGGAAATAATCCATAACAAATGACAATTTATAAAATTACAATTTAAAAAAAATTATATATATATATATATATATATATATATATATATATATATATATATATATATATATATATATATATATATATATATATATATATATATATATATATATGCATGCAGCTATATGCCTTGTGTAACTGAAGTCCCATTTCCACTACATAAAACCACCAGACCAGAATTTACTCATCTACTTCAGAAAACAGTCATAAAGCTACCACTGTGAGCAGCAATGAGTTTATATATGGTCTAGTGACATCTGCTGACAGGATCACTACCCCACATACAATACTAAAAAGGTTATCTGTGCAATGTACTGCAAACTAAACAAAATAAATCAGCAAAATTGGTAATATCAGAAATAAGAAAAGTTAAAATGTATGAAAATGTTTTTTCTCTGTTTAATTTTAATTAATTTCTCTGTTAGCCTACACCTCATAACAGCTTGACAATTTTACAGCTGTTCTGCTTGCTGTATTTAAGATAGTTTTTATTTGGTGCTTTCATAGTATATAGATAGATAGACTAGTCTGTTCATGCCAAATGTGTGCCATAATGTAGTTAATAAAGTTGTTTTTGTTGGGTTTTGACTGTATAACTGATAACCTGTACAGCGCTATGCTATAGGCTAAGTATACATTTTTGGTGAAAAGAACTGTATACCAGAAAGACATTTAAAGGTCGTATTCTAAAAGTACAGGATGTTTTTTCACTTCCAGACACTGGCTGGTGAAACACAGTGTAATATTCTCCAGCTGTTCTCTATCAATCCTGAAGATGGCGCTTTAGTAACAAGATTGACCAGCGATTGACGTACACCAGCCAGCGGTTTTACGACCAATCCACATGTTTTATGACTTAATTGGGCACTAGTAATGACACAAGGGTTGTCTTCTTTCACTCTCAAATAAATGACGGTCTAGCAATATGTTTTTGCTCAATTCTTCGCTGAATGAGATATTTTTGCTCATAAAGAACTTGCTATATCTTTAATGTGACTTTTATTCCGACCCAATGAAGCACATATGAGCATGCGCACTGCATCGGCTCTATGGGGACGGGGAGGACATCACGGAAAAAACGTAGCAGCAACACCACAAACCTCACGCCGAGATTTGGTCTCTGAGCGGCGGCTTGAAAACTGCGCACGTAGCGCGGGCACCGATATGTCCGCAGGGTCGTTAGAGCACGGGACGACCCCTTGACTGGCCTAGTCCAGCTCAGAGCCGTTCCGGGAGGAAAAGCCAGTTCTTCTTATGGGAACAGCATGCGGGAAATGGTTGGAGGTTGCTGCGTGTGTTCAGACGAGCGAGGCTGGGCTGAGAATCCGCTGGTGTACTGTGATGGACACGGCTGCAGCGTCGCCGTTCACCAAGGTAACGTCGCCGCCGCCGGTGCGTCTTTACCGGGCAGCTGTGGCTGAGCCAGCGGGGGGCTGGCCGCTACAGCTCCAGGTGAATGTCTGTGTACGTGCGTGTTTGTGTGTGCTGTGTGTGGGAGGGGTGGGGAGGCGTGCAGTTTGTTGTTTCCTCTTTGCGCACATGATGAAGGCTCAGGGCCGGTGACACCGTCTGCGCGGCGCCGTGGTGCCACTTCAGCTTATGTATCTGCTCCGTTAGTTTGGGCTTTTATACACACTGCCTTTACCCGGGCGTGATTGTACGACACAGGGCCTCCATGGACACTGTGTTTCCATGTGTTCACTTGCTTTGTTGCTTTTATACGTCTAAAATAAGAACATGCTATTTAAAACACAGCACTTTTTAGACACTTGTTGGTTTATACACTGCCTGACAAAAGTATTAGGACGATTGTGTATTTCTGAACTTTCATAATGATAACAAGACATATTGATAATGACAACAAATCAATTTATTGATATAATAAAGCAAATTTCACCATGTGCAAAGGCATATTATTGCAAAAATGTAACAGTATCAAGTTAAATAGCTTTTTCATCAAAATAACCACCTTTGGCCTTAATCACAGCTTTACAAATTCAAGGCATTCTGTCAACAATTTTTCAAGATATCCATCCTCTATAGTTTTCCACTCATCCTGAAGACATTTCCACAGGTGTTTAACGTTAATCGGATTCCAGGAGCGCACTTTAATATCCAAATAATCCCACACTTTTTCGATGGGTGACTGGTCAGGAGACTGGGGCGGCCAGGTCATAACCTGCAGTTGATGACGCTGTTCACACGTCTCCAAATGACCCTGACACAGTTTGGACGAGTGCTTTGGGTCGTTATCTTGTTGGAACCAGAAGTTTCGCCCAGAGCTCAAAAATACACAATCGTCCTAATACTTTTGTCAGGCAGTGTAGATCTAGTTGATGGATCAGTTTATTCATGTATGCCTACCCTTATTCGTCAGACACTGTAAATGTGATACTATACAACAGTTCACAGTTAAGCCAGTCATTAGTAATGTTTCTATTATTATAATGTTGATGTAAGGCTATAAACACATTTTTAAAAGCCATGAATAAAATAATCAATTTTACTCAAACCTTTTATTTGAGTATCTAGATACTCAGATGAAAGATGGGCCAGTTTATCCATAATACTTAAGAAAATAGCAATTCAGAACAATACAAAAGTTGTCATTGTTGGCTTTAATGTTATTACTAATATCAGTATGCCTATAAAAGGTAATACGGTAGGCAGGTAGATATTCATTTGTGATAATAATCGTGTGTTTGTTTCAGCGTGCTACGGTATCGTCCAGGTGCCCACTGGTCCCTGGTTCTGTCGGAAGTGTGAGTCACAGGAGCGGGCGGCACGAGTGGTGAGTATTCTGCCAAACTCCACATGTCTCCACCCGGCTCTCTTGCTCTATCACACCTGCTGACTCTTGTCCTGTCCTGCTCAGAGGTGTGAGCTCTGCCCCCACAAAGATGGTGCCCTCAAGAGGACAGACAGTGGGGGTAAGTGCCAGATAATTTTTTTGGTCATGTATACTGCCATATTTCCTTGGGCAAGACACTTCACCCAATATCAGCGAATGAGACTGTAGGTGCATTCATGCCAGTTTATTTTTTGGTCATTTGTTTTAGTACCTGTATGTGCGACAACATCTAGAACTAAAAGTACACTTTCATCTTTCTTTGGGCAAGACACTTCACCCAATATCTAGACCCCACAGTATGTTGCTGGTTAAATCTCTGGTACTTCCAATGCATATTGCTATCTTTTTCTGGAGCGAGACAGTTTAATTTTGGCAATTCGTTTGAGTACCTGTTTGTGCTGCAGTACTTAGAACCCAGAGTATGTTACTCTGGTTCAATTCTTGCCACTGACTATTCTTACTGCCATCTTCCCTTAGGTAAAACACTTCATCTAATGTCAGTGCATAAGAGTGTATATGCGTTGATGAGTTTATTTTTGGTCACTTCTTTAAGTGTACCTGTATATTTCTTTTTTCTTTTGTTTTTGTTCACCATACAGAAATAGGTTAAATCTACACTCCTGGTAATCCATGCAGATGTACTTGTTTTCCCCCTATCCCCATGCATGTTAATGTGAAATCTTCCTTAAGTTGTTAATAGCGTTATTAAAAAAATCTACTTTTGATAGCACTCTCAGAAGGCCTAGGGTTAGGTTAAGGCACACATGTCACAGCATCTCACAGGTTTGATAACTGACTCCAACTATTTACTGAATGCCACTCCCCATTCTTCACCCTGTTTAATACTGTTTTCTCTGTACACTTTGATGACTGAAAAAAATCACCAATATTGGGGTTATAATTGAAATCAGTCAAAACTATTATTTATAATGCTAAAGGTTAATCTGCTTAGAAAGATTTTATTATAATGTTTTAGTCATGTTTTAAAGCGCTTTGTAGATTAGACCTGTAGTTTTGTTCCAGGTCTAATCTTACAGAACAAGCAGCAATATTGTTTAGAAAACAAATCATGATCTTAAAGTATTTTTAAAAACAACATAAATATGAGCATTTTAACTTTTTTTCCTAAATGCTTAAACCTTTATGTTTTATTCTAGGTTGGGCACATGTGGTCTGTGCTCTCTACATCCCTGAGGTGCAGTTTGCCAATGTCCTCACAATGGAGCCCATCATCCTGCAGTACGTCCCACATGAAAGATACATCAAGGTAATTACATATTGACTAATATCTTTAACACTTTTATCATTGTGGAAGTTGGAGGAGGTTTTGGGTTTGATTTAGGATTGTCCAATAGATCAAATTATGATTGAATCCAGTCATTTCTAATTGTCAATGATCAACTAAGGACTTTTTGTATTGTTGTGGTTTAAAAAGGTAATAATTAAAGGTTTGTAATATTTATTTTTATTTTTTAATATGACAAGATAACACACAGAATCTAAAATTGATCAACATGAGGCAAGAAGACTGTGAGCCCTAGTTTGATCCCTGACCCATTCCTACTATAAACTATATGAGTGGATTTGTCATGTCCTCCCTTTGTTACTGTGGGTCTTTCCAAATATTCTGAATGCCTCTGACCGTTCAAAGTCTTGCATGATGTTGGATAATTGATAGTCTAAAAGACATGTAGTATTTTAGAGTTAAGGTTATAATGTTATAATGTTGTAATTGTGGCTTTATCATGATTTACTTTGGAAAATTCAAATTCTTGAGGCATTCAGTATTTTGCATTTGATTACTGACCTTGTTAAATATATATGAGGCAAATTGTTTGCTATTTGGTAGATATATTACACTATATTCTTTTTATTTCAGTATTTGAATTTGGTAATAACCATGTCATTAGGATGAGAGTTATTCACCCCAACTACCCACCCTCCCCTTGCTCTCATCTAGGGCAGTGTTTCCCAACCTTTTTTGTCTTGTGTACCCCCTGAGCCTTTTTGTCACACCTCGAGTACCCCCTCACTCATACGTGTTGATAATTCTCCAAAAGTAGAACGTGACACAACAGATTATTAAATGAAAATCATTTTATTTCATCTCCTTAATTTGAAAATTTAATTCTCAGGCATTTTCTCTCTTTTCTTTAACTCAAATTTACTCAAATTACAATTTAAAAATTCCAAAAAATCTCCCCCTGTGCCTGGCAGCGACACTGCCGAGTACCCCCTGCAGTGTGCTCGCGTACCCCTAGGGCTACTTGTACCCCTGGTTGGGAAACACTGATCCAGGGCACAGAAAATAAGTTTAAAAAGTAGGTAGATAAAATAGATTAAATACATTAGTTTATACCTAAATATTGCAAATATTTAATATATAATGTCAAAATGCGCCAAAAAGAGCTGATTAAAAATAAAAATGGAAAAAGATTTGTTGCAAATAAGAGCAAGTTATTTTTCTTTGTGGGTAGATGTACAGTCTTTTCACTTTTGTCTGATATTTAACCTAAACTGATACAGTTAAAGATGCATTTCTGTTGGACTGACATAATATTGTTGGGATACTGACAGATAAGCTCCATCTAACTTACTTGAGCAGATTTTGACTTGAGGATAAAACAATGTGATATAAAAACATCAAAATAAAAAACAAATTCAATTCCCCTTTCCAAACAATCTAGATTTTATTCCTTAACAAAACAAAAGAACATGTGGTTTAACCCCATCTTCACAATGGCATTTCAAGAACCCATGATGCAATGCAGCTCCAGTGTGTTTTTGGAAATACCTCAACAGCAGAGCGTTTCATCTCTCCTCCTACACATCCCGTACGAACTGTCACAGAGCGCTGTAGTGAGTAAGGCATCGCCCGCTCTCTGGGGGGAGAGAGAGAGGGGGAAGATTGAGAAGTTGAAGTTGAGAAATTAAATTGATGAGTCTTACAGAAATTCCCACATGAATTAGTGTGTAGTAGTGGTAAGATGTAAATACGGTTCCCATAAGGCATTTGACAATGGGTCATTTTTGTGCTCTATTTTAGTTTGTTGACTTATCCTTTTTTTTATTGTGTTTTGAATTATTTTGTTGAAAAATAAAAGATTATGGATAAAATAAAAATAAAAGATTATTATTATTATAATAAAATGACCACACCATTGATGTCACATATCTGACCTGAATTCTCTCCATGGAAAAGCCATATGGTGGCAATTTCATGAAAAGCAATAATATCTCCATGTAGAGAAGCAGCCCCACTCCAGAAAAAGTTTTGCAGTGCACCTTTAAAATATTGAAAAACAAGGTTTCACCTGTCTCACTACAGTCTCTGTATAAAACACTGAAATGATATAAGTTAAAAGAAGAGATGGAGGGGATAGACCTGGATTAGAGAGAGATTTTGGAGCCAAGAGCAATGTTCAGCAGAGGCTATGGTTGCTTTTCGATAGTTATAATTTAAAAATGATTGGACCTCACACAGCAGCAGTGAGAGGGCCAAGATATCTATCAACCTAAATACAGGTTCTGTAAAACCATCACTTTCAATGGAGCCTGCAATGGAGAGGTACGTCACCATCAAGTCTCCATGGAAATGTTATTGTATTTAGAATGATTCACAGTTTGATATCAAACTTATCCACCTCCATGGAGAGAAGCAGGTGAGACCACCATGTCAAGTTACAGGTCTGATCTGTGGAGAGGCATACACGCTCACTGTAAGAATGTATGCTTTTCAAGGCAATAAAAACACCTGTAATTGAATAAATATAAGATGGATAAGTTTAAAGCCATACCGTGGGGGCGGTATGGCTTTATGGCCCCATTGAGTTAAAAGCATTAACTCAAGGGGGGCCTCTACCAGAGAAGTAACCCAGAAAAGTTACTAATTTTATGTTATCTTTATTATGATATTAATATACCCAATATGTCAGTCATTTTGTAAAAAAAAAATGTATTGTAATTGACAGTATTGTATTTTCACTACAATATTGAATGTCCTTTTGCCCATGACTTCACTGTATTGTACTGTACATATGGCACAAAAACTGAGCAGTGCCTCCTTTTAAAGCAGGGAGTGTTACAAAGGAATCAATATTTGCAAGGGCTGCTGCCACTCTCCTGTGTGTGTGTGTCCGAGCGTGCCTGCATATAAATGTACACATGTGAGCAGTGGTTTCATATTACTCTGTCAGCTACAGTAAATTGCATGCAGCTTTTCTCAGCCAGGCCCATTCATCCAAGTCCTTTGCTGCCTGCATTCCTAGACAGCGTTACAATGGACAGTGAAAACCTGAGAAGCCACTCACAAGTCCCCTGTGCAGCCTAGTTTTATCTATAGGAATTTCTGTGAGTTAACATCTTATACTGTATGTGTCAGTGAGTCTTTTGGATGCTGTTTCACTAGTGTTGATGAAACAAAATAAAAATAATAATTGAGTAAATTAACCAAATGGTGATTATTCTAGGCAAAGCAAGGCCTATTTATATAGCATAATTAGTACATAATTAAGTGTCCTGGTTTAGACCTGGTAGATCTGGTTCAGAAGCAGTACTGAACTGGTTTAGGTTTGGTTTAGTCCTGCTTGAGGATGAAAGGATGAGGATCGTTTAATCCTAATTAAGTTGGAGTGCAACTTTTTTAGTAGATTTTCTATTACCCAAAAAGAGGTTTGGTACTTGCGCCAGTTTCAATTGTGATTTCTATTAATAATGTATCATGTGCGAAAAGTGACTTTTTGTTTCCAGTGCAAACTTATACTGGTTTTGGTTTAGGCCCTGTTAGACTTGATGGAATCTAATTTAGTCAAAATATTTCCATAGATGGCGCTCAGTGTGAGGAATTTGAACAGAGGCAGAAAGGTAAAAATCCTGCTGTTTCTTTGTCCCACACCTGTTGCTAGGCCTCTTTTGCCCTCTCTCACCCAGCCAACCCACTCGCAGAGCAAGAATTACAAAAGCTTGGGTTGTCCACAACACATCTTAATATAATTTTGTTTACATATAAACTTGTTCAATGTTCAATTTTCAATATTTCTTTTGTCGTCACATTCCATCAAGCCGTCATCACAAAACAGTTGACTCTTTTTGCTGATCCAAAGCTTGTATTGCAACTGGATGTTTGTATGGTATGAAAAATTAATGCTTCACTCGCAGGTGAAGTTCAGTTGCAAACATGGAGGCAGATTATTTAGGGAAATATTGACAGGAATAATGACTTCATCAATAAACATTCGATCAGCCAAAATGCAAGGCTTTTGTACACAGTAATTCAAAGTGCTTTACAGAGTAAGAAAGACATCAAACTCACAATACAAACAAATCAAAACATAAATAATCATCACAAAATTAACAATGACAGAGAAGAATGCAGAATAAAAACCTTTCAAAGGCACATCTAAACAGAACAGTTTTGATCGTGATTTAAACATGGCCAACGTAGAAGCCTGTCTCAAATCTTCATAAGAAGGTCATTTGCCAGTGTGGTATAGAGACAGACCATGTAATTTCTTAAAATCCATATGATAAAAAGATGCTCGTACACTTTGGTATCTTTGCAGTTGCTTTCCTTTCTGCCACTATCCTTGAAACGTTTTAAATAGCCCCTTTGCAGTAATTGTTTTGAGTGGCTTCTTTCTTCTGTAGTGTTGTGGTGCTACTTGAACACTACCAGCTGCATATGTACACAAACATCTGGTCAACAGTTTTGTGCGAACAGGCTCTAAGCTCAAAGCACCGCTAGAGAGGCCATCTGTCGCCATGACAAGAAAAACTTCCTCATCTCTTATAGATGTGGTTAGATAGGAACGCAAGAGCTATTTCTCTTCTCATCCTCTACAAAGGGACTTTCATTCACCAAATAATGTAAATTAAACTTTTTATATGGTAGGTCCTGTGTGTCCTGCAGGGGTTAGAGGCATGATGGGTGAAAATGAAAGTGAAAATGAAGTTCACTGGACAGTAGATATTTCTCTGTGGCAACATGCACATTATATATTTTACAAAGTTCAACTTCCAATTGCTTGCACTCATGATTATAATAATATGTATGTTTTTTCAGACATGCTACATCTGTGAGGACCATGGCAGAGAGAGCAAAGCTGCATGTGGGGCCTGTATGACCTGCAACAGGCAAGGCTGCAGACAGGCCTTCCACGTCACATGGTACGTCTGTTTCTAACTATGATTTGACCTTTAATAACGTCATTAACTATTAGGCAATTCTACTTTTCATCAATATTTGCAATAGCATTTTCACCATGTGATAGATAAGAGTTTATTATGTATTTGAACTGCTGTGTTTTGTCCCAGGTTTGTTTAATTTATAGTTATGTAGTCACTTTTAGCTTGGACAATTATCATTTAATCACCAAAATCTTTAATTACTTAATCATTCAATTAGTCATTTAATCACTTTCATCTATATTTACTTGCTTTTTGTATGGATAAGTTACACAAATATTGTGCTACTATTAACTGTTTATAATACAATATTGACGTAGATGTTTGGGTGTGCTGTCAAGCTTGTTGAGTATTCAGTAACATTGGCAGCAGAAGCTCTGGATTTTCTGATATTACATCCAGAGAGTAGATTTTTGTCTTGTCTAAAAAAGGAAATCTAAATTTAGCACAAAGAGTTTGCTACTGGCCAATAAATTCTTGTGAAAGTCGTATTGCAAACATATTTGCAGTTTGAGGGAGGTTAGTGCTGTTGCTTTTAATAAATGCGTTTAAATAATCAGTTATATTTTCTATGTCCTATGTTTTCTATTCATGACATGGGGAAATTGTGTCTCTTAGTTAATGCCTTTATCAGCCCTGTTACACCATTGTGTTATACCACCTACTGTCTGTCTAATTGCTGTTGCTGTAAAAACCTAGCTAAAAATGAATAAATTAATGCACACTGGTAATCACCAAATTTGTATAAATATCACTAACTTAATTGTATCCTGTTGTGCTGGACAAATGGTTGGTCGCAACACAGATGCTAGGATTTCTTTCAGTTTCACCATTATGTGAAGGAAAATCGGCTCTGACCATTTGTTGATTGTATTTCCTCTTCACCAACATTTCACACTGCTCATTGTCCTGTCTCATAAAAGTGGGTGGGTGATATGTCAAAACATTTATATCACACATTATTATTTTTATTTTTATTTTTTTACCAGATCACTTCACACTTCACTGTGATTGCTTAAAGCTACCTGTCACTCATTCAGAGCATGACAGAGATAGCCAGGAGTCGGTTTGGAAAAGTGTCTGAGCATAGACTTGTATTAGTAAACAGGCAAATTGTGAATCATGGTATCGAAAATCAAACAATCCAGCAATTGTATTTTTATAACCTCTTTCCAGAGTTAGTTTATTAATATTTCACAGCAGAGTTAAACAGTGTCATTGCGAGTATTTGTTTGGTAACATTTGTCTTTCCCTTGACCCTGCTCAGTGCTCAGATGGCTGGCCTACTGTGTGAGGAGGAGGGCCCAGAGGCTGACAATGTGAAGTACTGTGGCTACTGCAAGCACCACTACAACAAGATGGTATGATGCAAGGCTCCACCAAGAAATAAAACTGTCACAATAAATAATACATTCATTTTTATCCTATTTGGCAGCAAAAGAAGTTACGCTCAAGTGAAAACACAAGCAGTTCCTTCAGTCATTCCAGGGGGCGCCCTAGCTCTCCACCGCCAGATAAGCACCACCACCACCATAAACCCAGAAAGGTAAACTATTTAGATACTGAATGAAAGCTTTTATTTGTCTTTATTTATTTATTATAGGTGCATACGTCTACTAGCATCACATTCCAGTCCAGGAGAATGTACCAAATCAAGTCAAATCAAGAATCTTCTTCATTTATGAGGAGACCCAAACTTATTCACCCCTAATAACTTTTGTCCAGTTGACAGAATTTAATTTTCTGTCAATTTTAAAATCAGATGTGGTTATTGAGTTCCTTATTGGTTGTATAAATTGACACTGAATCTCTGATGGAGTTTGCACATTAGTGTATGCTGTTGCAAAGTTTCTGATAGAGGTAGTGTGGTGGTATTGGTAATTATTGTGTATCAGCAAATTCTCAAAACTCAGGTTCCTGGACAAGCCACTTTTCTGTGTGGAATTTGTGGATTCTTTTTATTTATGTTTTTACTTTTCTTCATTACCAACATCAACTTAAAGTAACCATAATATAGGATGTTGACTTCACATCAGGGGAAGGACAACATTCTCTCCTTCAGGTCAAAAAAATAATTAATATATAAGAAAGTGTATACTAATTTTAATTACTTCCTATCTCTCTGTTGTATTTCTTTTAAATATATGTATTGTTTTGCACTTTTAACAGAGTCACAAAGATAAAACTCGACCAAAAGATAAAGACCGTCATAAGAAATGTTCAGACAGTCTGAGCTCCTCTGTAACGAGCAGCAGCATAGAGAAGGTAAGAAATTAAATTAATTTATAGGCTAGATTTAAAGATTCACTATGTTACTTTTTTCTGTTGAAGGTCCGCTACCTGCTTGTCTTCATTGAGAGGTTAATGCTTCCCTGAAATGGTCCACACTATGGCATTAAACTTATTTATCTTACTATAAGTGAGCCCACCACTCCATAGATCTAACTTCTTGCTTGTCCTGCTGGTGCTGCGCTTGCTTGTCACTATGGAGATAGATAAGTTTAGCCGTACTGTTAAAAATCTAAGACAAAGCAATAACATCCAAGGAGACAAGCAGGTGTCGGGCATTCAATCAGAAAAGTTACATTGTGAACCTTTAAATGGATACACTAAATGACTACATGATTTTCTCTTTACCAGATTTCTTCCAGCCACCACATCAGCAAAGACAGTGAAAGCAAATCCAAGAAGCTGAGTTCACACAGTCACAGTCATCGTAGTAAGAAACCAGGAAGTACAGGGAAAAGCTCCTCCTCCTCCTGCTCCTCCAGCCCTTTCAACACAGGTAATGCATAAAGTGGGGTAATAGCTTTCAACTAACCAACAAAGTAATGTTTAGTTACTAATATATTGTATATAGATTCACTATATAGATGATATAGATTCAGTTTAGAAACTGACTACAAGTAGGTGAGGTAGTTTCAAAGTCATTTCATTGTTAGCTCCTCCCTTCAGGCAAATAGGCAAGAAGCAGCTTGGATGAGATATGAAACGTATTCGACCAAATAAACTTTTGCCCAGTTGACAAATTGAATTTCTCCTTTAGCCTTACTGATATAACTTCAAAATATCTTCCTCTTTCACATTTCCTACCAAGTTACAGTAATGAGAATGTATCTCTTCTATTGTTATTCAGTACACAGGATTGTTTTGTTGTTATTCTTGTAATTTCTAGTTCTGTACTAAGAAAGCAGGAGGGTGTTATGCCAAACTCACAGCATACACAGTTTGGTTTTGAACCTAATACTGTACGTTTTATTGTATTTTTGCCCTGTAAAATAACCTTGGCTGTTACAAAGTAATTATTAATACTACAGTCTACACATTGCCATTTATAAATGCAAATGACACTTGAGATTATAATCTTACAGTAGTTCACTACATAATTTGTGATCACTACTGGCAATTTAACCAAGATATGAAAAGAACCAATGATGAAAAGGTTCCTTAAGTTCTAGAGGTGACAAAAAATTGTATCAAAAGTAGGGCTGAATGAAAATATTGAATGAAAGTATTCCTTGAATTTTTCTGACCAGAATTGCAGTTATGATTTGATTTGCAATTTCTGTTTTGGTTGTAAACAAACTGTGAAAAGACTGAAATCTGAACTGATAAACTACTACAAGAATCATGTCATGAAACATGTTTGTAGAATTAGAGGAGTTAGCATTTTTTACACAATAAGACAGAATAAATTGTTGTTTACAAAAGAAATTAATTTGGCTAAATAATTGCTGTCCTTGCAATTTTCTAATTGCGTCTATTTTGATTAATTTGCACTGTTTCTTACAGCTTTCAAAGATGTGACGAAGATTGGTTTTATAAAGTCAATAAAAAGCATACCTCCTTAAATCAAACCTTATACTTTTGTTTCTATTACAGCTGGCTCTCTGTCTACCTCTCAGGACTTCCACCCGTTTTCCTCTTCCTCCTCTCGACACGAACGGGACCACGATCATGACCGCAGTGCCGACGACCACCACAACAACGAAGATCGAAAAGAACGCCATAGAAGACCGGCTGTGCGAGAGGAAGAGGAGGATGAGGAGGAAAAAGAGGAGAAAGATGATGACGACGATGATGAAGAAGACTCTAAATACCACAAACCTCCAGCTTTGACTCCTGCTGATGGGCCTATAGCAGCTACACCGAGTCATGACAGAACTGAACGTAACTCTAGTAGTCCATTCGAAAACAAAGTTACTATTTCTACAATTGGCTCCATAATGCGCATCACATCTTCATCCGGCACCAAAATCCGAAAGATCTCCTCTTCATCGGTGGACTACAAACCCTCCAAATCTCTCAAAGTGTCCCAACTGAGCACACCCCCCATCTTGGAAGAGGTAGACCGAGAGCAGGAGGAAGCAGAAGGTAAAACCACGCCCCCTCCGTCGTTGCCAAGGGAACGGAGACACAGAGGAAGCAAGAAAAGTCGTCATGGCCCAGGACGACCAAAAGGAAGCAAAAACAGGGAGAGGAGAGGTGACGAGGAGCACCATCATCACCACACAGCGCCCCCTACTGCCGTAGCTTTGAATTCCCATTACCAGACAAACACAACCTCTACTGCTGTTCTAACATCTTCTTCCTCAGTCTTCTCTTCCTCTACATCAGCAGGCAGTTTTTCCACAAGTCGAGGCAATTCACTTCTAGGCACTGGTGAGTCATAAGTTCTGTGAAACTGTTATTTTATTTATTTTATTTTATTTTATTTTTTTTACAGATTCATCCACTAGGGCTGTGCTATTAATTTAAATTCATTTTGAGATCAAGATTCAGTCATTTCTAATTCTTGAAAAGATCTAAGAGGTCTACAGCCAATTCCCTGTCGGTAAAAGCATGTGGATTGGAGCAGAGTTTATTTGACTTAAGTGGTACTTATTAAACGTCTGCATTGCTTATGTTAAGGAATTTAATGTTCAAAACCATTTGTATCATAGTATCAAATAAGAATTTAGATCAATGTCTATGATGAAATCAGTGAATCATTTTTTTCACCAAACCTATTGCCCACTAGGGGTGGGTATTGGCAGAGAAGTCACGACTCAATTCGAATCACGATTCATATGCCACGATGCGATACTATCACGATGCATCACGATACTTGAATTATTGTGATGCATTGCAATATATTGGACATACTTCAGTGAAAATGTACCAAAAAAAAGAGGATAACTTAAATATCAGTGGCTGTGTATCTGGGTAGTGTCTTCAATTGATACATAACTCTGAGCAATTCATAACTGAATTTATTGAATAACAAAAACAAATAAACCAAACCAATAACAAAAAAAGTGCATAGGATTTTTTCTAAAACAAAAAATGTTCAAACATTTTGGAGGTAGCTACCATCATAACAAACAATACCCTTTCACAAAGAAAAAAGTGCATAGGATTTATAAAAAAAAAATAAAAAAAATAATTAATATTAAATATTAAATTATTAATTAATAATAATCGATTTTTGGCATCAAGAATCGATGCACTATATTGTGAAAGTTAGTATCGCGATGCATTGTCATGACGATTATTTTGCACACCCCTATTGCCCAACTAAATAAAGTTTGTGAATGGACCTCAGGTTAATGCAAATTTGGGCCAAAAGTCAAATGTGAATGTGCTCACAGTTTACTTAAGCTTGTTTCACAAATTAGCTGTAATATTCTGTCCAGTGCTCAGTTTTCAAGCCTACGTCATCCATGTTCCCACACAACTGTACACACAACAACTTCACAAACCTGATGCTATGTGCAGTAGTTTCGTTAGCAGGATGCATGTTGCTTGTTTTGTGATATTGCTCTGAAGGGGGAGTGACTTAGTGCAGGGAGCAAAGGGAGGGGTGACTTAAAGCATTTTCTAAACCCCACAAAAATAAAATACCCTTTCTTGTTGACTAAATATATATTTTTAAGCTCTAATCATTTACATTTGTCAAATATGAAATACAGAAGTGTTCAAATACTTTTTCACTGCACTGTATCGTGAGTGGGTGGATAGTCCTCCTTCAGCTTCCTTTAAAACAAAGACTGTGTTGTTTGTGGTTTGTACTTTGCTTGACTTTTCAATGTTTTCAATTACAAATCAGAAACAGTATGAATCTTATCCCACTATCTACAATTTTAGATTATTTGATTTAAACTGTGTACTCTATGCCATTCTTTTTTGCACAAGTCAGACAAGTTTTTCCCCAATAGTGGTTTTGTGTGTAATCTGACAAAGCATCTTTGAGGTCTGTATTTCCTGCCCTACTTCTATACAAATATATTCAGTGTTAAAGCAACAGTCCGTGCCTTTTTAGAAAACAAAAAGTCAGTTAGTTTGCTAGTCTAGTAAAAGGGACAAAAGGGGATTTTTTTGAGCTTCATTATTTATCTATCATTAATTAATCATTTATTTATTTATCATTCATTTTGTGGTGAATGGCACAGTGAAAAACATTTGTATAAGCTATTAGCCAGCAAAACCTAAAAATCAAGATATTGCCTTATTAAATAAAAAATAAACTAACTTTGCCAATCTTACATTTTCACATTTTGTGATATTCTGCTTACTCCATTGAAATTACATTATTGTCTCTAGTTGAATCCATTCAGAACTTTTTTTTTTTTTTTTTTTTTTTTTAACCAAATTTTAAAGGGGCTATAAGGTTGGCCAGGTAACCTACATGTAGATGCCTCTGGATGAATGTTCGAAACTGTGTAGGTTACTGTAGTTTTATATAGTGTGATAAAATATGTGATTTTAATCTGCCTCTGTCCAGGTATCTACTCCAGCCTGAAAGAACCTCTCACTTTGAGTGGGGTCGTCTCCACTGCTCCACTGTCTCTGGGTGGGGGGGTCTCCTCTGGCTCCCTGTCTCTGGGTGGGGGGGTCTGCTGCACCTCTTTGCCTCTGGCAGCAGGCATGTGCAGTACCCCTCTCTCCTCTGGACTGCTCCCGTCCCACGCCTCATCACTCACACTCCCAACTGTCAACTCTGTCTCCAGCTCTCAGGTATTCAGTCACACTTCAGATAGCACTGCCTCCTGCTGCTTTGTTCCAGCTATCTCTGTGGCTGTCTATAAATAAGCCCAGGCACAGATATTTATAGCATTTTAATCCGACCAAGCCTGAGCCATTTCTAATGGGGACAATAATTATTCATGTGGTACAGTTGTGAGAGAGATTCACACAAATATTTTCAATTGTTTTACTTATTAATAAGACAGAAGTAGTATAAAGGTGCCCTGTGTATTTCTGGTGGAGAGTCTGCCACCTTTGTCTCCTTGGAGATGTTATTGCTTTGACTTGATTGTATTACAGTATAGCATTAACCACATTTATCTTGCTTTGGCACACCCTCCATCAAAAAGGTTACAAAGTGCACCTTTATACTACTTCTGTCTTATTCATAAGTAAAACAACTGAAAATATTTGTGTGAATCTCTCACAACTGTACCACATGAATAATTATTGGCTGTGAATAATTATTCAGAATGTTTTTTGCTCACATATTTCATATTTCTTAATTTATTGGAAGTCTTAAAACAGTTGTGTCTATCATGCTGTCTGTGTTGCCACTGCAAAACAATTTCTCTCTCTAAGAACAATAAAGAATAATACCAAAATGGTTTCTTTTCATAGTAATCATAACAGTAATATTGGATATTGTGACATTCCTATTTCACTGTAACCCTTTTAGTTGTAAGTGCACCACCATTAGTTCAATATTTTGAAAAACTTCATGAGTTTTCAAAAAGTATTGCCATGTGAGGCTAATATCTTAAATGTACTGTTTTGCATACATCTCTAAAATTATCCTATTGCCTCTCATCACTGGACTCCACTTGTCATGTCTGTGTCATGTCTGTGTCATGTTGTGTGTCATGTTGTGTGTGTTATTGACAGGTGCACCCGGTCTCCAGCACCTCCTACAGTCTGGCTTCTTCTCAGCTTTTCTCCAGCTGTCTGTCCTCGGCCTCCACACTGCCTCCACTGCTGAGCCAACCACACACCTCTCTGCCAGGTACCACACCATTTCAATAGAGCCACTTTCATATTATAGAATCTGATTATATATATATATTTTTTTTTTTCCATGGCCAATGCCAATACCAATATTTTTTAATCCAAAGCAGCGGATGGCCAATAAGCTCTTCCAATATTTTGGAGCCGATTAATAGGACCAATTTTGAAAATTTTCCCAAAAATGTAGGATTTGAAATGACTATAAACTCTATCTTTTACTTTACTCTATCTTTTAATTTACTATCTATACAATTAATTACTCTGCATAATGAAAGTAGAATAAGGAAAAATTATGTATAAATCATTTTTAGACATGCCTAAACCTGTTTCATTACTAATCATGACTACAATCAGTGTAATCACATTTTGTGGAGTGCCTTCTTCACTAATGGCTTAAAGTTTTTTTCAACATTAGTTGTTTCTAATGCCACATTGGAAAAATACTTAAATTAATTTGTGCTGACATACAAAACATAGATACACATAAGTTAACCATAAACCATATTGAAACTTTTACCTTTTGACAGTTTAAAGGCAAATTTATATAATCCTTACCTGCCCTCCTGAATATTATGATCTCATGTGAACACATCATATTTGTTTAGGAAATTAGGCTGATCTCTGGGCGAGGCTTTTTTGTCAGTGAAAGTGGGATAAGGCAAGGCAAATGTATTTGTATAGCACAATTTTGTACACAAAGTAATTTAAAGTGCTTTACAGAATAAGAAAGAATCACAATACAGATAAATAAAAACATACATAATCAAACATGTTCAGACCTCACAAGCAAAGCAGCTTATAGTTTCTTCTCTCAGCCACAGAAAGCTATCGCACAGGACTTGTGTGCTTGTATTTCCTGGTTCTAGATAGGACTTGAACCAATTTTGTGTAGTACCAGAGATGCCCACCCAGTCCTCCAGTCTCTGTAACAGATGCCATGATCGACAGTGTCAAAAGCAGCATTCATATCGAACAGCATAAAGACAGACTTTGCCTGCATCACTGTTCAGGTGGATGTCATTTGTCACCTTGATAAGAGCAGTCTCAGTGCTCTGATGGGCTTAAAACCTGAGTGGGAAACAATATCAAAGGAGTTGTTCATTTGTAGAGAGTAGGTAAAGAACTTAACAGTGTTCTTCTTTTAGACAGGCTTGGTGACATCAGACCTTTTGGGAATATGCCATATTGCTTTGACATTAACTATGCAAGCAGAGTGATGATAGCAAACAGTTTATTGCAGCCACAGACTTTAAAAATCTAATGGGTAACACATCGAGGCAGCATCTAGATGAACTCACTGGTGATGATCCCTATAGTACAGTTTTGTCAGATACAAGCATAAGTCTAGTGTGGGTGCAGGGTTATTTACGTTATGGAATTGATGCAATTTTATGTCATTAAACAATATTTCAAACTTAAATGTGGAAAGCAGTTCTAACAGCAATGGAGATGAGGGTCTGTTATTTTTTTTTACTGTTGCAAATAGGACACAAGGGTTGTTTCTGAAATTTATCAGTAATATCAGAAAAATACCTCTCCCTTATTTTACCTAAACGGTGGCTCTACATATACATCTTTTCTCTGTAAATCTCATAATGAACCTGGAGCTTTGACTTGTGCCATTTCCACTCAGCCCTCCAGCGCTCCCTTTTCTGTGCCCTGACCGAGTCATCATTCCTCCATGGAGATTTATTGTAGAAATGACAGGTGCACTGTTCATTTCCATGAACAGTGCACCTGTCAGTAATGTGTCTTCTTCGAACAACTGCAGGACCAATCGGTGGTTTGGGAATCAGATCAAGGTCAATGATACTACATATCCCTTCAGTAATAAGCAGGTCCAGAGTGTGCCCTGTGTTGTGTGTGGGCTCGCACACATGCTGAGTCAGACTAAAGGTTTCAAGGACAGCACTGACCTCTTCATCCACATGTACATTAAAATCACCTGTAATGTCTGTGCATGAGACTAAAAGCATCTCAGTAAAATCATCAATAAAACAGGGACAGTGCTGGGGAGGTTTGTATATAACTAAGTAGAGTCCTCCCTACAGCAAGATATAAGCAAGTGTCTTACCAGTATTCTTATTAGAGCTGACGAAGCCTCTCGGATGAGCGGCGAAACGTTTTCAACCAAACAAACTTTGTCCAGTTGACAAATTGAACTTCTCCTGTTATCATAACGAAGTAGAGTATGAAGGGTGATTTTTTTTTTTAGCTCCATTAAGGACGCATGCTCAAATGATGAGAACACCCCAATGACAATGAAAATAAGGAAAATGTTGAATGTATTTGTCCCCCACTCTTTGGCTTTAAGTGAAATATGTATTCATTTCAGAGGTAGAACTTGATGACTGTCGCTTCCCATGTCAGGGAAACTCTCCAAGAGAAAGTCTTTCCTCACAGTAAGTATAACATCCAACTTTGTTACTTTGTACATTTAGAATATTGTTTTATTTGCTTTGATAAAATACTTTCTACATTGTACTTTATCACTGATTTTTTTACACCAGCACACCACACTGATGCTGGTTATTAAGCTTATACACATTTTTTGGTACACAAGCCAGTTGGTGAAATCAAACCATGTAAATTGTGTTTATGATTGTCAGTGAATAGAATAATAGAACTGTATTGTATTATGTATTACATTTTATTTACATTTTTTATCATGTCCCATGGGACTGGGTGAAGCGCTTTGTAATGTTTTGGAAAAATCATTATCATTACTTCTGTGGGGTGATCTTCCTTTTATTTACTCTTCCTAGTATTTGTTCATTGCACAGGTTCAGACCTCAAACTGACTAATTTAATTAGACAATTCATTCCCTCACACATAAATTGCAATGCTTGATTATCCTTGAATTTCCTTTCGGATCTGTATATGTGTCAGTTTGTCTACGAATATGTATGTATCTATCTACACTGCCTGACAAAAGTATTAGGACGATTGTGTATTTCTGAACTTTCATAAATAATGATAACAAGACGTATTGGTAATGACAACAAATCAACTTATTGATATATTAAAGCAAATTTCATCATATGTAAAGGCATATTATTGCAAAAATGGGGACTCATCGCAGTGTAGGTCTAACTCAGGTCTATACCAGGACTAGACTAGGACTATCGTCCTAATACTTTTGTCAGGCAGGGTATCTAGCCATTGATCATGTTAAACCATATTAAAACTGTTTTTTGTACTCTTTCTCCTCCAGATCTCCCATGAGCTGTCTTCCTCTGCTGTTTGATCACAGAGATGGTTTGGGGCCAGGGGCCAGGACACGTCCCGAAAATGTCCCCCCAGCCAGTTCCCACATTGAGCTCCTCCTTGAAAAACACGGCAACGGAGAGATGGGAGTCAACAGTGAGTAAATCTGTACACGAGTGGGCACTGAGTACCTCACCTACTTGTATGTGGAGGAGCAAGGTTTAGTAGTATTGATTATTCAAATGATTGAAAGTACTACACTAATAAATAATAACAAATAATAATATTTAGTCATACAACTTTGTACCTTTAAAAATCATTAACTGAGACAAATCTTACAACCAAGTATACAATTGGACCATGCATATTACATTGTGTTGGACAATATGAGTAGTAAATGTTTAGTGTTGCTTAGTCCTCAGACAAGTTTCGATGACCACTGCACCTCAGGTCTAAGTTAACCCTTATGCGGGCCTCACCAGCCACAGTAACCAAAAACACCTGCATCTGTGTCTGTGTCTGTGTGTGTGTGTGTGTGTGTGTGTGTGTGTGTGTGTGTGCGTGTGCGTGTGCGTGTGCGTGTGCGTGTGCGTGTGTGTGTGTATGTATGTGTATGAGAGAGAGAGGGAGGGGGAGGAAGAAGGACAGAGAAAGAAAGACTGAGAAAGAGGGGGACAAAAAGAGATTGAGAGAGAGGGGGGCAGGTAACTGGAGCCATTTGTAGCTCTGTGGCACACTTTAGCTCCTTCCTGTTTGTGCTAAAACTGATGGAAGGATAAAGTTGAGTGAAAATATTTTGGTATTCAACTAATTATATAATCATTACCTGTGGCCCATTTAAGTACCCCAGTGTGCATTTGCTGAGAATATATCAATTGACTACAAGTGATAACTCCACACTTACTGTAAACTGCAGTCTAGTCTGGTGGTATTTTGTCAGTGTGTCTAAATGGTAAATAATCTAATAGAATTTCTGTGCAGTTGTAACCTTCAAATCCAAATAGGTTTGAAGTATCCTGCCTTTGTTTAACTTGCCAAAGTACACAACCAAATGACTGTACTAGAACAAGTAGCCATAATTGCCTTTAGGCAAACATTGGTACAGCTCTAAGTCTGGACTTGTTTCTTAGCTCCTGGTTTAGATCTCTTGTCCAGTCATGGTTTAAATATTGCTTTACACTTCTTTTAATTATGTTTAAAAGCATTTTTGGTCAAATTTTAAACCTAATTGTGTACATGCTTTCTTGGCCTTGTGTTGCACTATGGCCAAGGGGTTTAAGGCTCTGCATGAGTTTCCTGTGACAATCTGCTGCATTTTATAATAAAGTTATATAATTCACTGCTGCTGTGTAGCATGAAGCTCTATAATCCCACCCACTCATCCTATTGATCAGTAATACACTATGAGTGACAGGATTCATTTAACTACAGTGAAACATGAACTCTCAGAAGAAATGAATCATGATAAATTGAAATTGAGGTTTAGGCTTTTGAAAAATGTTGCTGTTCTGTCTCAAACCTGTAATAGGCTAAAAATATTAATTAATTAACAAATTAACAAAAAACAAATATTAACAAACAATAGTAAATAAATAGCTGGTCCGATCCTTTGCCTATGACTTGTAGATTCTAAACTTGTATTGTATTAATGTGCAGTTGTAGAGATGCTCCAGTCCCTCCACTCGCTGCAGCGGGAGAACCAGCGCCTCCAGGACCAGATCCTCAGTCTCACAGCCAAAAGAGAGCGCCTTCAGCTGCTTAACACAGAGCTGGCAGTGCCCTTCCCTCCACAGGCCCTGAATAACATTGTTCCGGCTTCACTGCACCCCTCTGCCCAAATCAACTTCCTGTCTGCCTCCCAAGGTCAGACCACGCTCCATCTAAAATCATCATAAGGTTTCAATCAGTTATTCATATGTGCTAGATTCCCTAAGTAACATTATACACTATTACAGTTGTCACGATGCTGACTTTTCAAACGCAATTTCAGTACTAAGCTAGGCTAAATAGCCAATACAGTACCTAAATTGATATCGCAATGGCAATAAATATGAGTATCAGGTTTCAATACCAGTTTTGCATTGAGTGGTATCTGGATACTTTTGCCAACCCTATACACTATTAAAATACAATTTACATCTTATGATATTCAGTGCATTACACTGCTGTCTGGACAACTGTTGCACCATTTTGTTGCACTTAATCAAATGTGAGTATTATCACATATAAGAAGCAGAATAGTAAAAATGTATACATGACCATTGCAAAAATTAAATCTTACTTTTTGGATACTAGCATGAATTTTTATGCTCATACAAATCTTACTAACTATCTGATTACCTGATCTCACGTCTTTTACATGAGTAGTATACTAACCAATATATATGCTTGTAATGCCATTTCTATTTCTCTCCTAAAGCATGCTAAATTTACCAAGTATATATGTTCTGGTTTTTACATTTTACCTTGTGTGTGCACCTCTGTTCCTCAGACCCTCTCAGTTCCAATAAGAGCCCCCTGTCTAAAAGCTGCTTCCTGAATGACACCTCATTTGTTACCTCCTCTGAGGTGAGAACTGTAGATATTTCTGTACATAGCTCTTGTAGGACTGCCAAATGTACTGCTGTATTTTTGTCACTGACATTTTTCCTTTCATTTTTATGAATAAAACTGAAATACGTCTAATGAAAGTGTTGAAGAAGGCAAAAGATCTAGTCTGTAAGATCTGGTTTAGTCATTACTTTTTTGTATTTATTTATTTCGGTATCTGTGCATATTAATAAACATTTCTGTAATCCAAGAAGTATATTTTTCATCTGTAGTAATTGGTCATTTCATAGCTAATCTGAGAGTGTTGCTTCTGGTGAAATGAAAATGTTATTGGTTTGATGTAGAATCATCAAGTGTGTGGGATAGTGTCGGGTAATTGGTTTCCCTTGATTCTTTGCAGAAATGTGCCTGATTTGATGAAAAAGGTGACTGTCTGTATTATTTCCAGAAGAAATGCTATGTAAAATTAATAGATTATATTTTGCAGTCAACTTTTTTGTTGTTGCAGTTTTTAACAAACGATACAAGATGTAAAGAGTATTTATCTTGACAAAATCAAGTACAGGCGTTTTTAATGTGTACATTGGCTGATTCCCCTTTATCTTCTAGGAGCTTCACTCTGGCAGTCCATCCCGCAGTAGCTCCTCTCTGTCCTTCCAGAGCACACCCCCGCCTCAGCAGAGCCCTGCCTCCTTCAGCCAGCCGCTGCTCAATGGCCTCGGTCGTGGTCTCAGTGATGGTTTGGGGACCCTGAACCAGTCTGCAGGGTCCAGTCTTCCTGCAGTGGGCGGACTCATTGCGTCTCTAACAGGAAGTCCTCAGCTCAGCATGAACGGGGTCCTAGGCAGTTTGAATGGTGTGATTCAGTCTCCAGTCCACAGCGCCCCCCAGCCGACACTCCCGGCACTGCGCCCCCAACCTCCACCGCTCAATCCTCAAGTACTGGCCCAGAGCTTTCAGCTGCCCAAGAGTGTCAGCCCGTATGTAATATCCAATTTAAATAAGCATTTACTAAGCTTTTATGCAGTATTTTATTACTCCTTATCATATTTTTGTTTGTTAGAGGAATTGTTCAGCATATATATTCTCTGTAATGCTAAGGCAAAATACATTGCTGTTAAACTACAAAAGAGAAAGAGAGATTTCACCTGGTAAAACCTAAACAGAGGAAATGATTACAAAAATTGCAAATGTTTGTTGTTGTTCTCTTGCCCTCTAAAGCTTAGTGTAATAATAAATGAAGCCGTTATAATAATAATTTCTCATGCAGTTTGTTTTTCTGCAGGTCTTCTCTCCTCTCTGAGCAGCAGAAGCAACTGCTCTTGGAGCAGCAGCAGCAGCAGCAACAGCAGCTCCAACAGTTCCTGACATCTCAAAACTTCACACCAGTAATAACGCTTCACCACCTCTCCCACATCCCGTTACCTCATTTAGATGCATATTTGCACTTTTCAAACTGGGGGGTTTTCAGTACCAAACAGTTGTGACAGAGTTGCACCATTATGTTTTATCAATTCTCAGAAAGATTGTGTATGTTCAAGCTTTTACACACACACACACACGCACACACACACATACACACCCTTATTTCTGTGCTCCTTCTTGACATTACATTGACTTAATTATTAATTTACTGGAGACTGATTGTAACATTAACCAGTCTTTTAATCTAACCTTAACTAGCTGAACCGTAACTCTAACATTAACCCATATCTAAACTTTAAATTGTGTTGTTGGTCTAATAATAATGGATGGACATCATGGGGACCTTATTTTATAAGGGAGGCAGTTTCTCCATGATGAAAGTATATGTAAGTATGTTCAAAGTTCAAAATCAGCTTTATTGTCAAAAAACATGTACAGGTTGCACACAGGATTTGAAATTGCAGTGCTCCCTAGGCCCACAGTGAACATTAAACATCTAAAAAACAAGACAATAGACACAATGACTAAAACATCACATATGTGTATGTATGTATGTATGTGTATATGTATTTATTTTTTGTCTCAACATTGACATTTAGTAATCCACATCAAAGACAAAACTGGAATGAAACCCAGATCTAAACCTGCACCAGCCCAGGACTAAACCCGGACTAGAACAGGCCCAAATCATTGTGTTCCATTGCAAGCCTACATCACGACTAAACTGGGCTAACACCAGGTTGAATGCGGTCCAAAAATTGTGATGCTTAGATGATATTAGACAAGATAAATTACTGTTATTCTAACTAACTCTCAATCCATTTAGCATTTTTTTTAAACCGAACTAACTGTAACCTTCACTAAAAGGTGTGAAGGTAATACAGTAATATCAGGGCTCTCAAGTGTGACACACGCAATTCGACGTGTTCACACGCTCACACGCCACACATGGTATTTCTCACGCTGAAATTTAGTTACGCAAATCAGCGCCCCCGCTCCTAAGAAAAAACGCAGTCTCACGCACCACACCGCTCAAAACTTGAGAGCCCTGGTAATATAATGATTTACAACAGAAAATATTTGGCAAAAAGATGCACCTTTTATGTCACATTAAGAAAGAAATGCATGTACTCTACCATGTTGTCTTGTACTAGTTCTGATCTAAAGAACAAGTGTAAAAAATATTCAGGAAACAAAAAACTATTTGTATGATTTTTTTTTTCAGTATTGATACATGTTCAATTAGTTGTTTTAACATTTTAGTACAGATTCACATCTGGTTATTTATTCATTTATTTATTTATTTACTGCCAACGCTAATGTATTCACTTATCTGTCTGTTGTCTTAGGAGCAGCAGGTGGTGGTGTGTCAAATGCTACAACAGCAGAGACAGAGGGAGCTACAGCGTCTCTCCCTGGCTGGAGCGCTCTCCTCAACTCCAAACTCCCCCCTCATCGCATCCTCTGCCTCCCCCCTTCAGACAGGACAGGGGGGCAGCCTTTTCGGTCTGCAGGACAACATACTTCACAAACCAGGGGTGGGTCCCAGAAAGACAGAAATCATTATAATTTTATTAATTCATTGTAGTTCCAAATATGCACCAAATTATGTTTTCATAATATGAGGGTAGGTATGTAGTGTTGTGACCTTTTTTTTACTGGGGTTTTACATCATCAAAATCTGTTGGTATTTGTAGGGCCACAAATAATGTGTATATTTGATTTGATTGATTGAGGTTCAATCCCAGGTGCCACAGGTGCATATTATGTCCTTGCCCAGTATCTGCATACACTGGTATGAAAGTGTGTGTAAATGGGTGAGTGGCTCCTTGATCTAAAGTGCTTTGTGCCTGTATTGCTAGGTCTCACAATACAGACGAAAGACAGCTAAATTTAATAGGGTTAAAATGGTGATTTTTGTTGTATTTTAGAAAGTTATAGGATCTGGTCACTAGTACACTGTGTGCATAATTATTAGGCAAGGTTAAATCCAGCAGCGTAGTTAGCATTCGCATATCTCGTCTTGATTTGTATCACTGCGCGCCTATTAGCTGCCTGTTGCCTGTTCACTCGTAAACTTCCCCTTACGGCGGACCGCATCCGTCGTTCACTTCGGCTAAAGGTTAACAGGCTAATAATAAGTAATAGGCACGCAGTGATACGGATCGAGACGAGATATGCGAATGCTAACTACGCTGCTGGATTTTTCGTGGACAACTGTTTGGGATGCAAATATATCACCTTTCGGACAAATGTTTTCTTTTGAGAAGAAAAACAAGCTTTATTAACAGTCCCCGCGAACTTACCGGGTCTAATTACCTGAGCTCCAGAACGCGAGCAGAACCGGGCTGAGCAGAGACTGTCAGAGGGGGGGGTTCACCAAAAACGCGCGGTGCCTGCATAAACTGAGCCACACAGACCGATTTTCTGGGCACACCAAAAAACAAAAAAAAATCAGCGTGAGAAATGTCATGTGTGGCGTGTGAGCGTGTGAACGCATCGAATTGCGTGTGTCACACTCTCAATGCGTGAGACTTGAGAGCCCTGATTACTCGTTACTGAAAAAAGTAGTCCGACCGACATCACTGTTGGAGAATATGCATAAAAATCATAATATGTTCAGAATACCCACATACGCCTAACAATTGTGCACACAGTAGATTAAACATTAGTGAAATCATTTTTTTTGGAAAGTCTGAATAAAAATACAATTGGCCCCACCAATTGGAGGCCAAAATACACTACAGTGGTACCTCACCTTACGAAATTAATTCGTTCCAGAAGTGGTTTCGTAACGTGAATTTTTCGTAAGTTGAGTCGCTATTTCAATGGAAAATGGCTGATTCGTTCCAACTTTTTTTTTTATAGTGTAACTTTTTTTTATAGTGTAACACTGTGTCCTGCGTAGAGACTGTAGACCCAGGACTAAACTGGACTATACCAGGTCTAGACCAAGGTCTAAACCTGGACTGGACCAGGACTAGACCTTGACTAAACCAGGACTGGACCAGGACTAAACCTGGACTAAACCAGGTGGATTAAAGCGCCACATGTTTCTGTGTCTGTTTCCTGGTTTCGTTTCGAGTCACGGCTGAGGTGAGCAGCGAGGACTCCCCTCGGGAACGCACGCAGTCTGAGCGCATGAACGAACGAACGCATGCAACAGCCACGGTGGTCTAATCCTGGTTTAGACCTGGTTCAGACCTGGTTTAGACCTGGTTTAGACCTGGCACGGTTTGAGCACGGGTCTCGTGCTCACGCCCCGCGCCAGGTCATGCTGCGCTATCACACACGTGTCCGCGCGCACACACACCGCCCTCCCCCTTCCCCCAACGCTTCACTGTTAATACATTTTGTTGAAAATCTATGAAAGTTTGAGTGTTTAAACGAGAGAGAAATGTGAGAAAAGTTTAAATCCAGTCTGAGAAAAGCGTATAATGTATGTGGCTGAGCGCACATTATTTGAATTTTTGAGATTTTGCGTTTCGTAACTTGAATTTTCTTTCGTATTTAGAGACGTGAAGGCGTTTCGTAACTTGAAATTTTCATTTGTTGGGTCTTTCGTAAGGTGAGGTACCACTGTACAGTGGTACTTCACCTTATGAAAGGCAAGAAACGCGAAATCTCAAAAATTCAAATAATGCGCGCTCAGCCACACATTATACTCTTTTCTCAGACTGGATTTAAACTTTTCTCACATTTCTCTCTCGTTTAAACACTCAAGCTTTCATAGATTTTCAACAAAATGTATTAAATAGTGAAGCGTGGGGGGAAGGGGGAGGGCGGTGTGTGTGCGCGCGGACACGTGTGTGATAGCGCAGCATGACCCGACGCGTGGCGTGAGCACGAGACCCGTGCTCAAACCATGCCAGGTCTAAACCAGGTCTAAACCAGGTCTGAACCAGGTCTAAACCAGGATTAGACCACCGCGGCTGTTGCATGCGTTCGTTCATGCGCTCAGTGCAGTCCCGAGGAGAGTCCTCGCTGCTCGCCTCAGCCGTGACTCGAAACGAAACCAGGAAATAGACCCACACGCGGCGCTTTAATCCACCTGGATTAGTCCAGGTTTAGTCCAGGTCTAGACCTGGTCCAGTCCAGGTTTAGACCTTGGTCTAGACCTGGTATAGTCCACGTTTAGTCCTGGGTCTACAGTCTCTACGCAGGACACAGTGTTACACTATAAAAAATGTTACACTATAAAAAAAAACTTGGAACGAATCAGGCCATTTCCATTGAAATAGCTACTCAACTTATGAAAAATTCATGTTACGAAACCACTTCTGGAACGAATTAATTTCATAAGGTGAAGTACCACTGTATATAAATATGACCATATATCATGTATTGCCCGTCTTGTCTTATGTTTCTCAACAGAAGAACAAGAGTAAAGTTAGTCTTGTCACATATGTTAGCTGTCTGAAATGTACTTCCAAAATAGCAACTTGATTAACTTCATGCTTGTGCTTTCAGGGCCCAGGAGAAAAAGGTGGGGACAAAAATGGCTGACAACTCTTCAAACTCGCAACTTATATGAAATGAGGTCCTCTTTTTTTGTCGTCTTTCTCTCTCGATGAATGTATTACAAATGTACTTTTTATCTAGTGACATTTTCATGTTTTAAATTTCAGAGTTTCTTCTTATAGTTTTATTTGTTTGTTTCTTTTGTGTAGGCAGCTTTCAGAGAGCATGAATGTGGTCTCTTTTTTTTAATTGCACTAAATTGTGAGCTCAACCAATGGCACCCCCTGGCTTTTGGTTGTAGTGTGAACTCTTTGGGTCTGTCTGACTCCTAGCACTGACCGTTCATGGATCTCCCCTAGGCTTGAACCAATCTGTTTATACAGTTTTCTGCCACTTCTTGCAAACATTAACTGTCTTCCTCAGTATTCTGCCTTTCTGTCGTGTTTGTTCAAAATCTTGTTTAAATTTCACCTCACACAATATTGAAGATGTGGAGGTCATTTTACTTTGAAGTTTGTGGTTACTAGTGACATTTTTACCTGAAGATAGTTACCTCAGAACTTTCTACCTTTGCGATACTTAATATTTCATTGTAGACAGTTGTGGTTCATATTTGTGATGATTCATTACCAAGATAGCCTTCACTGGATATTATTGCCCACTTAAACTGTAATAGCTGTTTATGCATTTACGCACGTGAAGATAACAGTCAAAACATGCGTCATAAATGGCATTTTTAATACTAATCAGTTTTGTTTATTACAGACAACAAGAGTTTATAAGACTTTGTACCTTTCCAGTTGCTATCGAGATTATGCAGACAAACCAAACATTTGGGGACTTTATTAAAAAGTTAATTATTTGATTTTCTTTTTAAAATAAATAGCGCACTTTTTGCTTGTTAGATGCTATCAAAGTAAATTAGCCATTAACAAAGTACCTTAAAAGGAGACGTGGGGCTCACCAGGCCATTAGGGACTGACCGGTTTCTCATTGTTCATGAGTATTTTGCACTCTGTCCTGAAACATTTCATGTTCATACTTTTAATGTCCTCCAAATAGTTGTTCTTTTAGCAATACTGGATAGACAATGCCTTAATAATGTTATATACAGAGAAAAGGTAAAAAGGCCTCCTAATGTTGTCTTTCTTTGATAGTGTTTTTATCTTTGGGTACACGGAGAACTCTTCCTATAACTGTTTATACTTTTGATAGTTACTGATAATTTCTGCAGAAACATGTGAATATAGTGGTAACTATAGTCTTTTTAAACTTCTTTGTGTTCAGATGCTTTTCGTTGTGTGTGTTTCAGAGAAGTGAGAAACAGGATATAATGGGACTTTTACAGACATAGGAGATGTAATATTAACATGTATAATTCATAGTTTAGTGGTAACGGAGAGAGGAGAGCAGTGACTAGCCATCGTATTTACATTGGCTTTCACTGTCAGGTTTAGTCATTGATAAGCTTATTGTCCACCAGTTTCATTATCACAGTTTTACTAACATACAGTAGGTCACTCATAAATACATGTAATCAATAATCTGTAATATTTTCAATTAACCTTTCCCTAACATGTGACAATATATCTTAGATTAATTTAAGTAGCACTTAAGCAGCTCATTCAATGGTCATAAATACTGTAGCAGAGACAGCAGAGTAAATTATATGAAAGACTTGAGCCACCTTCTTTGACACGACTCCGAACGGGAGATCTGCAATTTAAGTGTTTTTTGAGTCCAGACTGGACCAGGTCCTAGAGTTTGGCTGAAGTGCCAGTGGTTTCTGAAGCGGTTTCTTTATGTTGCACTGGGGCATTTGGGCCCAATTGTAAATCATTTTAGTCCCTTTTTTCAATTATGTTGGATAAAAGTTGTTTACTTTAATGTTTGTGCAAAACATTGAGCTTTGAAGTTGGATGACCAAGAAAAATCCATGTTATGAATGTTGTACTGTGTATCTTTTATGTATTAAGACATAAGCACCTGGTTCTGAACGAGGTTAGAACGAGCTTAATATTGGGATATGAATTGCATGTAATGCAGTGAAGTCTCTCAAATGTATTGCTAATTACCAAGTAAACCTATGCATAATTTTGAATGCATTGTTCCCTGAAAAGTCTAGAAATGAGCACTGAATTTAAAAGGACAAGCACGTTGTCATTGTACAGTGTATTGTTTTCAGAGAATTGATCAAAACTAATTTGACAAATATTGAGATTAAAATCCCTGTAAAGTATTTTGATATTTTTGTGTGTAAAAATTAAAGGCTTGAATAAGACATCATTTTGTTAATAAATGCATCCTTCTGTGTCATTCTTTTCAGATTGAAGGTCTTATATTACACAAAATTGACTCTTCTGAGCTTTAAGCCCTGTTAGAATGTTGTTACCTTCTCAAAAACATCCCTCCAAACATCCAAAATGCTCTGCTCCACCGTTATGAAGCGGTAGTTTTCTGCTAGCCTTTTACCTTTAATTCAGTAGAGCTTGGCAACTTCAGGGCAGAAATCATCCAAATGATACTAGTGAGGGTGTATGGAGTTTAAAAAACACAGTGGAGTTGTTCATATATTACCACATGACACTGCAAGGCATAACTAATTGTGAACTAATATGTAGTTTGTTAAACGTGTGACTAAAACAAAACACAACTCCAGGAAACAGCTTTATAATATAGAGAGATTAGAAATGAGCATAGCATGGGCCCATAACTCATAAATTTATGATCCCATATACAGCTATAATTTTTAGCTTGTTTTTCAACTCCTCCTTTTTTGAGATAAAATTCTGTGGGCGGGGCATAAGACTGAACAGCCAATCACAGCACAGGCGCTGACGTAGACAAGGGGCCATGTTAGGACGAGTGAGGTTAGTTCTGCAAGTTCAATGCTGCTAATCGTCTGTAGGGATTTGTTTGATTTTTTCCATTTATTAACAAATTACTAATATTGGTTTCCTTTGAAACCAATGAACACAATCAGTTTTATCGTGGCAATGCAGAGAGGATGCCTGCAAACCTTGAGACGACCTCAACTCTTGGCTTCCTCTTCTGTGGTAAGTCCCTAATGTTTACATTTCAGTAGCATTTTATTTTAGTTTTATGTTGTTGAAATAATTTACAAATAAAACCCATGTAACCCATGCATTATGCTATATATGACCTAAAAGCCTTTTCTATTCTTCCGCACACTATATACAGTAGTAGGCTATACACGCCCAGACACACCTTCCCTTCACCCCTCACATACAAACTGACCCATTGTCACCTGCAGCTTTAGGACTAATTCAAGACTTAAAGGAAAAGTATGTATTATTTTGATTTCAAGTTCCATAAACAGGGCCTAAATCCCTTGATATGATGTTAAAATTAGAAAGCAGATATTGGGTTGCCAGTTTCAGTGCTGAAATCTAGTTGGCTTAAATGATTTAGACCCAAAAAGCCTTTCTCTGATCAGATTCCTCACTAACTAAACCTCAGCACCTGCAGTGCATCTGTTGCTACAATAAACTGTCTGTATGCTGAGAAGGAGAAAACTTGTATGTCATGTTTAGGTACTGGCAACCCATGTTGATTTGTGATTGTAGTATGTTGTTAAAAACTGTAAGAACGCAGGCTATACACATTTACTTTAATTATAGATAACACAACTTCTCCTGAATCACCTCAACACCTACAAAAACTCCAATTGCATATAGATATAGCTGCAATAAATAAATAAATATGATGGCTTATATTTGGGCAAAACGAAAATATCCTCATACACATTTGATGTAAAGTGCATTAATAACATTAACATTTTACAGAATTTACGGAAGTAATTACTGTATGGAAATAGTGGATTAGGCTATTTAATTTGATTTACTTCAGTTCCTTTAGTTCACCGTTATTTTACCGCAGTATATCTTAATTTGGTTTATTTATTTGGGATATTTTGGGATTTGCAATCATAGCATTGCTTTGTGGAACTACAGCTACTCCAGAGGTGTCACTCACTAGCATTTCATCCTTTTTGTCCAAACCACAGATGAATTTTGCACAATCTTGTGGCAAAGAGGTTGTGTGCCATGAGATCTTGTCCCATCCCTGTTACATGTTCTATCATGTTTTATAGGTACAGTGCCGTCTACAGTCCACAGAAGTCATTGCTGCTGCCCGCACACCCTTCAGAGTGAAGTTAAAAGCTGGCAAACACTATGCTTGGTGCGCATGTGGACATAGCCAGAAACAGGTTTGTAATCAAGTGGACCAGGTTCAGATTTCAGGGGCCTAAAAGGGGCAAAGCACAGGATGTAAGTCATTTAGAGTCCATTCTCTGATGTTTACATTCCTCCAGGCCTGACACTTGGCTTTTGTGAGGCAGCTTGTTGGCAGACACATCCAGGGTTCTTAGACTGAAAAACATGTGCTATTGGGTAAGACCATAAAGTTAAATGAGAGAATTTAAGTTGTAGCAGAGAGCTATACTTAACATTATAATGAATGAATAATGAATTACATTTATACATATATAGCACTGATTTGAACATTTTTCATAGTTCTTTTTTTGCTCCCCATTCATGATGGTGGTAAGCTTCTTTTGTAGCAGCTGCCCTGGGGTAGACTAGAAACAGGTGCCAATAGCTTCTCCATCCACCACCAATCACTCACCTTCACATCTGTAATTTTGGGTGAAGTGTTTTGCTCAAGGCTACAACAGCAGTACGCACTAGTCACTGATGGTGAATGTGGTCGTCTCATTGTCAAATGTTATCGGTTCAATCAATCCCAGCTCACTCCCAGCTTACTTCAACAGACATGACAAGTTTTTTTTTCTTTATGATTAGATTTTAGTTTTGTAGAGGGTAGAATAAATAACTACTAGTGTTTCATGTTTGTTTATTACAGTTCATATTTTTAACAACACTGGGCATTTTATAATTTTGGGGGGGATAATCCTGCTCTATCATCAGCATCCATTTCAATATTATCATTAATTCTCTACAATAATGTGCCTCAGAGCACCTGTGACTACATCAATAGGCCTATTTTGCCTCCATCAAATAAAAAGAATGAATGGATGTCTTATATTTATTT
Source organism: Paratrypauchen microcephalus (assembly GCA_036785185.1). Lineage (NCBI taxonomy): Eukaryota > Metazoa > Chordata > Actinopteri > Gobiiformes > Gobiidae > Paratrypauchen > Paratrypauchen microcephalus. Next base: position 1,706,231 of record JAVJIX010000059.1, read on the forward strand.
TTCTGCAGCCTTTCTGTGATGGAGCGCACCGGGCCAAAGCACCGACCATTGAACCAATGCGCTTCACTGCTGAAAAAGATCGGACCGTTTTACTTTGTGCATGTAAGCAAACCAAAAACAGGCCTTATTGTGATGGAAGCCACATAAAAGTAATCTTCAATGACGTAGCAAACTATGTGAAACGTTTATTCAAGAAATAGAGAATCATTCTTGAAGACAGTGTTGTGGAGTTTTACCAAAGTATGCCAGTACATTGACAAAGCCATGTAAACTAAATCATTTCAAATCATTTTCCTGCGGATAGCATGTACTGTATTCTGCACTGTATAAATATGAGAGCTGACTACATACATTTTCAAGACCTTCAATTAATTTATTAATTTTCACTCTAGAATATATTTGTATCCTAGTTCATGTTTTGAATGTAATTTTGCTAGATGTATGTAAGATAGGCCTCATCTTTTATTGTTCTGTGGGATATTGTTTTGTAAACAAATAATAAATTGCCTGTGTGTTATCAAATTACTTTGTTTACAATGAGAATTTAAAGATGCACTGTGTAATTTTTCTGGTGGAGAATCTGCAAACTGCTTGTCTCATGCAGGAGTTATTGCCATGTATTGCACAGTAGCACAGTGTGTATTGCACAGTAGCATTAAATTTATCTAGCATCATTTTATATACAGGTGTTCTTATTATTAATATTTTAAAGATAAACTTGCTGTGAGTGAGCTGGCATATCCAGAGATCTCCAGAAAATAAGTTTAATGCCATGCTGTGGAACATTGCCAATAGAAAGAAACATTCATATTTTCATAGACACAAACAGGTGGTGGACAACCAGAAAAGTTACATAGCACGTGTTTGATTTTACAGTTATTATTGTTTATGCTATTCATGTTTCTTTTATATCCTCCTGAGACCCAGCCCATTCATTTGTGTCCTTTATAGTGGACATAGAGTTAACCAGTCTATCTTTTAATTGTTTTGAGACTCTAGTTTGTGGCTGCACTATGATAAAAAAATAAAATAAAATCTAGAAATGTAAAAATAAATAAATAAATTATACATAATAAATAAATTAATATGTAAATAGATACTCAAATAAATAAATAAAAATACATAATGTATAAAAAAATAAGAAAAGGGAGGCGACTGTAGAAGCTTGTCAGAGATGTTGGTCATCAAAAAAAAAAAAGTTTTTGTTAGGTTGTTAACTTCACGGGAATTTAACACCAAAATGTCCCCGACGTCCATTACAGAGGACATGCTACAACATTATGAATAAAAATAAAATTAAGAAAATGGAAATGCTAAGGCGTGCATTTACCTCCAAATAGAAAATTAAAATAATAATAATAATTTAGGTACACTTTTTTTCTTCAGGTCCCAGGAGGATATGCAACATTTTTGAAGACTTAAAATGACCATTTTGTGAGTTGAGAGTTATTTGTTGCCCGTCAAATAGTAAACATAGAAAATGTGTAGCATGATTGGTTAGAATTGGTCACGTGATCCAGGAAGTGTTTTCTCTGGTGGCAGAATAGAGCACAAGCAGCTGTACTGTCACCTCCAGACATGCAGACATTAACCAGATTAGATCACATATGGACAAGTGCCACTTTGAAATGCCCGTGGACCACGACAGCCTTCAAGGTAAATAAAAAGTAAAATAAAATATCTTGTTTATCCTTATCTGGTTTACTGAGCTATATTTTTGTCAATGATACAGACCATGACACCCAAACAATACCAGCACCACCTTGATATTTAGCTATCCATTATTAGACCAGTATAGGAAGTATTAGCAGCACAGCACTATTCATATTTGTAGCTTGTACACGCAATTTACAACGTTATCCTACAGTGTGATCATTATTTTATTAATTAATTCATAACATTTAGGTCTATAATTTGAATTAAAAAAATAGCAGGCTTTTCATGGGTACAATAAAGTTAAAAGATGTTCAGTAAGTAGCACAGATTGTGGAATAACTCTACAGGACATGAGTGAGAAATGAGGCATCTGAAATTGATTTCTTTTCCCAGCTCTGCACGTTCCCACCTGAGCCTGTAATCCCATGCAAGAAACCTTTTAAAGTGGATGTTGTTGGTGGAAAACGGTATTCGTGGTGCACATGTGGATACAGCAAAAAGCAGGTAAAAAAAAAAGGTTAAGATGTTCTAACTAATATTGCAAATTGGTATTCTTTCTACATGTTTTCTCTTTCAGCCTTTCTGTGATGGATCTCACAAATTAAAAGCGCCAGACTTCACTCCTCTTCGTTTTTTCCCTGACAAAGACATGACAATATATTTATGTGGCTGTAAATACACCAATAACCCACCATACTGTGATGGCACGCACAAGCAGGATTTCATAGTGTCTGCTCCGCTGTATGAAGAAATGGACTCTTAATATCTATCTAAACCTGGTTCAATTGTCTCTTAGGTTGCGTTCACACGTATAGATACCCCCACATCAAAATTCTGACTAAATTACTACCACACTTGAATTTGACCATGATCAAACAAAGGCTACAGTACATCAGAATTAATTTGGGATCAAAACCAAACCAGGGCAAGTGTGAATGCAGCCTGTACAGTATTTTTTGTGAATTGTAGATTATATTTTGATTTTGCTTTCATAAATCCTGAATGGTTGCACAGGTACATGGGTAAAATGTTAAGACTTAACTTTAACTTTCCGTTTAAGTTGAAAAACATTGAAAACATGATTCAGTGTTTAAGGCAAAATAAGAGCTTCAGTGTTAAAATGTGCAACAACCATTCCCCTACTACCTTACCTCAGTATTTATATGATATAGTTTGTGTATACTTTTGTGCCTAATATACCTAATGGAATTAAGTTGGCCAAGATACTTGACGCACAATTTCAAAATCAACAAAAGTACCAAAATGTGTTTATATTAATGTGAATAAAGATGTGGATACTCTATTATACAAAAATTTAAGTTTCCTGGTGGAGGGACCTACTTTTCTCCATGGAAATGTTACTGCTTTGTCTGGTGTATAGACATATCATGGAGACGAGAAGACACCACTAGGCCAAGTTAATAGCTCTGTGAAGAGGCGACTCACGGTAAGAATGCAGGTTTTTCAAAGTATTTTATTTTAGCAATAAAAATGGTTTTATGTCATATTATGGAAATTTCCAGGCAACACAATTACATCTCTGTGGAAACAAGAAGTTGGTTGACCCTCCTTAATAGTCATTGAGGAAAAAATTATTTAAAGATAACAGCATTGTGGATTTAATCAGGACGCTTAGGTCAGATAACTATTAAGTAAACATTTTTTAGTGACCTAAAACATGCATGTACGGCCAATCAAAACGCCTCCATGTCTGATGTAAAGAAAATGCATGGAATGTAGAAATTTGAGGAGCTACAACATACAGTAGGCACATGTCCAAAATTTATATCCCTTTCGAGGTTGTGGGCTGCCATTAGATGCAATTCGTTATTTTCTAATCTACGTAAAACAGTGGTAGTGCTTAAAACATTTTGTTAAAAGATAAATGCCTTCTCTTGCTTGAAAATAGTTGTTGGTTGTGTTATGAAAGTGCATTGTCAGTGAAGAATGAAGACTATACCAGACACTTATACAGCAGTTATTAACATGGAAGTTTAAAGGCAAATATTTTAGCTCTTCATGTACATCCAATAGGTTTTTGACTCATGTTTTACCAAAGATGAGAACATATGGAAATGGGACAGACACACCGCATATACAATACAAAACAATTACAATATCTTGTATAAAAGATAAGTTTATACATATTATGCACACATGCTCACATTTGTTACATACTGTACAGTTCTTATGTGTGCATGGTTCTAGTCTAACACACAGAAACACACACATACAAGTGTCTATTTGGCCAAAGAACCAGTAATTTTCAGCAGATAGAAATTGGATTCTGCCACAAATTTGTCCTTCAAATTCTGGACATTTTGCCGTTTAGAAAAAAAGGGATGCAATTGAAAAACTGTCCTCCCATTGAGAATATAAAGTGGTTAAGTCGTAGCTCCACTCTTTTCGCCTCCCCTGCCTTCTTCTTTGCCATTTCCATTACTCGTGCCATTAACAGTCACCTTTCGTGAACCACTGCCCCCTTGTTTTGATGCTTGGGAGTGCCGCTGAGAGTTGGGTGCTGTGGCATTACAGTTGGAGGAGGTCTGCAAGGAGGAGGGCTGATTTTTGGGTGAAGATCCAGACTGTTGTGAGGTGCCTCTGGGTGTTGATGGGGTAGCAGATGGGGGGCTGTGGAGAGCTTTGTCACTCTGGGAGTCACTTTCGGATGTGGGGCTTGTATTGATTCCGTCCGAGTTACCCGCGGCAACGGACTGGGACAGCCTCCTGCGCTTCCGGTTGGGTTTGACCAAATACTGCAGCGGGATGGGCCCAGTCTGTGAAGGATAAGAATCAGTTATGTTTTGAGTGTTATAGCTAAAGGACTATTGATATTAAACAGCTGGGTTAAGATGCTATATGCACTGCAAGCACATAAAGAGGAACTGAGTTTTTAAATTAACTAATCAGTCTTTAATGAAGGCCTGCTCGTATCCACTCAGATGTTATGGTTTTGCCTGGACTGTTTCATGGTATGGCAATGAGCTTCAGAAGGTGACATTGCCAGGCAATCTTACAGCTCATATCTGCAGAGGCAAACCTGCTCACAACGCAAGATGTCTTGATCACTTTAATGCCATCCTGTGGAACATCATAACATCTCTTTGACAATAGAAGCAAGCAGGTGATGGTGATTAAACATGAAATTTTAAGGTTATGCAAAAATGTACAAGTGTTTCTCAATATTCTGCCTACACAAACTAATGAAAATGACTCCATTGTTTAAAATACATACTGACATACAGTTAATAGCCAAATTATTAGGGACCGAGCCCGAAGGGGGACGAAGGTCCCTATTGTTGTTGCTTCGTTTCCGTATTATTATTATTATTCTTGTTCATACACGCTGGGGCAATTTTGAGCATGTTCCCATGCTTCAAAACAAACGAAACTTTGCACGGGCATCACAAAGTGCTGCCAGTACGACCACACAAAGTCTCGTCCCTGGGGGACCTGGGGGTCCCTGGGAGACCCCCCACTGGGGGACCCCCAGTGGGGGGTCTCCTAGACCGTACCTCAGATGGGCATAAATTTTGGTAAGCATAATCTTAAGACGTTGGAGATGTTAAATTGCGAAGGATTTTCAAATAGGCGGTAATATGACGATACGGCGGATCGATAAAGTTAGGTATGGAATTTGAAACACTTCTCCTACACCGTACCTCAGATAGGCTTAAATTTTGGTGAACATAATCTTAAGACGTTGGAGATGTTAAATTGCGAAGGATTTTCAAATAGGCGGTAATATGACGACACGGCGGATCGATAAAGTTAGGTATTTATTGAATGGGAGTGATGAGTTATGAATGGGAGGTATTTGTTGCTAGGCAACGCCCTGATCAAAGGTCTTTGATCTTTGTACCTTTGATCTGATATAGCTGCAAGCAGCAATGTGGGGACAAGCATCGAAGGTTCATGTAGGCCTCAGCATGGAGGCCACATGCAGGGTCTGACAGGGTCTAACAGAGTCTGTTATTATTCTGAACAAGAATAATAATAATTATTATTATTCTTGTTCATACACGCTGGGGCAATTTTGAGCATGTTCCCATGCTTCAAAACGAACGAAACTTTGCACGGGCATCACAAAGTGCTGCCAGTACGACCACAAAAGTCCCGTCCCCCGGGGACCCCCAGGAGCTCGATAGCGCCCCCTAGCGCGTTGTCTTTCGGGGCTGGCATACCGTTTAAGATAGGCGCACGAAATTCGGTAGGGACGTGTATCTCAATAAGATGAACAAACGCCTCACTGCAATGTCATGGCCACGCCCAACAGGAAGTGAGATAATTGACCTTTTGTGTGATTTTGGGGTATTTGACATAGAATGGAATTTGAAACACTTCTCCTACACCGTACCTCAGATGGGCTTAAATTTTGGTGAACATAATCTTAAGACGTTGGAGATGTTAAATTGCGAAGGATTTTCAAATAGGCGGTAATATGACGATACGGCGGATCGATAAAGTTAGGTATTTATTGAATGGGAGTTATGAGTTATGAATGGGAGGTATTTGTTGCTAGGCAACGCCCTGATCAAAGATCTTTGATCTTTGTACCTTTGATCTGTCTTTGGCAACGCCCAACAGGAAGTGAGATAATTGTGCCAGGCACACGAAATTCGGTATGGGTGTGCGTCTCAGTAAGACGAACAAACGCAGGTGCGAGGTCCCGACCAACGCCGCTTGCGGCTTTAATTACAATAATAATGGTCATAATACAATGGTCATTTACTGGAGTAATGCAGAAGTAAGCATCTGCAAACTTTTAAGGCTAGACTTTTCACCTCTTGTTCAAAAGATTTCAGCTCAAATTGAACTTGTCATATGCAAGTTGAGAGACTTAAAAACTACTTCCAGATGCTAACATCACACTAAATGCAATGTTAAATGTTTTAGAAGAAACACTATTCAGTTGTATACAATTTCACAACAACCTCCTTTAGTTTGCACATATCAGCATAGATTTTTGGAAATGTTTTTATTCTTGAAGCCCTTCCATCATCTCTTACCACAAAAAAACAAATTTTGCCAGATCTGTCTAATCAGAGTTGCTTATACATACATACATTTTCATGCTTATGGTACATTCAATTAAACCCTTCAGAATGTTCTGGACAATTTTGTATTATTTATTTAAGGATCCAGAGTAAATCCTTTTTTTTCTTTTTTTTTTGGGCCGTAAGCAATTTACATTTTCCTGGGGTTCACCACCCACCTGGCCTAACAAACTGTCCCATTACTTGAATTTTAGCTGCCTGTTATAGGTACCATTTTGAGGTCTTTAAAAAACTGAGACCATTTAAAAAATTTGTTTTGATTTTTTCCTAATTTGTCATCACTTTGAAACCCAGGGATACTAAATGATGTGCCTCTTATCGGTACTCAATATAAAATGATTGTAATGTTAAGTATTTGCAAAAGACACAAAAATTTACATCATGATAATGTAAAAGTACTCACTCTTCTCCACTCATAAAAGTAGGCAATATCCATTAGTGTGTAGTAGTCCTTCAAGGGTTCATCTCCATATAACACCTCCACCTGCAACAAACGCAAAGAGGCAACCTTTTGTTTTTATTATAGCTCAACCATTTTCAACTCAGAAATCAAATTTGTACTGCTTTCATGTATACCAACAGACTAATATATGTAAAATACTTAAATGAAATTGTAATTCCACCACATTTGGGGAAACAGGCAACACAACACAATAATGGAGACTTAAAGTTGAACTAAATAACTTTTAGTGTAGGGTCTACTTGTCTCCATGGAAATGTTACTACTTTGCCTGAAAAGTTCCACAGTTTGGTGGCATTAACCTTATCCATCTCCATGGAGACAAAAAGCTGTTATGCTACAGGTCTGTGGAGAGATGAGCCCGGTCATAGTACAAATGCATAACTGTCAAGGTAATTTTGAGCAACATAAACATCTGTTAAAATATGAAAAATGTTGATTGATACATTTAATGCCATACTGTGGAACATTCCAGACAAACCAATAACATCTCCATGGAGACATGCAGGTGACTGACCCTGAACCTGAAAAGTTACAACTTGCATGATAAAATATTTTCCCTATGGCTGTGTTTAATGTAACAATGAAAAGATAACTAAGCTGACACACTTGGGTAGGACTGTTACAGTTCATACAGACCATAATTAATTTTGTGTAGCTAAAGTGGCGATTTACCCGATAGTTGCTGGGTATGTCCATCTTGCTTCTGAGGAACTTTGCCAAGTGCATGACGGACATGGCAGCGGGGCACTGCAGGAACCGTTTACCATTGGACTGAAGACAAGAGCAAAAATCCACAATTAGTATGGATTAAAAAACCATAAACCCAAACAAAACCTATAAATATCCAAATACTTAATATGCCATTAATTAAGTCTGAAGAAATATGTTGCTACTGAGTACAGTAAAAATATAATACAATACAATGTTACAGTGTTTAGTATCACTTGTCACTCTCTAATAAATAAATCTATTTTATGTACCTTATCATTGTCCATGTCTGAATGCTGTTTGTCCTTATTTCTGCAGAATGAAGAAGAAGAAGAGCATACAGTAAAATGTACATATAAATGAAAAATGATGTACATTAGATCTTCACAACAACAGACAGTCCAGTGTCATAGTGACTCACTTGTTCCTCTCATAGAACTGTATGGAAAGACTGATGATTTCATCCTCTGCAATATTAAACGTCTCTACTACTTCCCCAGGCTCCAGCTCACGGTTTTCTGCATAAAAGTCCCGTCGCCTCTTCATTTCATCTGAACACATAGGAACACATGCAGATATTACCCTTCTAAACTAGATTGAAAACAACAGGTTGATCATAAAAGACTAAATCATACCTTTGAATAGCCCTGGGACAAGCTTATATACAATATCTTGTAGGGTTTTGTCAGCTCTAGAAAAAAAGTAAGCAAATCGTCAAAGCTGGATGCATAATAACAGTTTATTTGCGATTTCTTCAATAACTGGCATCAAATGTCTAATATTATACAGGAGCAGTAGGCTCAGTGCAGAGAAACTGTTGCTCACCTGATGCTGAGCTGTGGACAAGTCTTATGAACCTGGACGTCACATCGAGGACAGAACTTATTTGCCTCCAAAAAGGCAACGATACATGTTTTACAAACTACAAACAGAAAAGAATATCAGGTAATCAGAAAGTGCCATCAGATACTGTTCTATAGGGCCCTTTATCAGACGTCTATAACAGGACCATGGCAATACAGGCCAGCTCTAATTTCCGCCTGGGGTAAATAAAGACATGCAGGCCAACGGCTGACCAAGAAACTTACAGGAGTGCAGGCACTCTACAATGGTGGTGGCATCAACTAAGTAGCCATAGCACAGTGGACATGTGAGGTGAGGGTTGAGCTCCGTGATTTTAATCCGGCTGGGCTGCATTTTCTCCATCTGGACTGGTCTGTGGAGAGAGCGCACAGAAGGTCTTGTTATACAGGGCACGGAGAGGTCTGCAGGGTCTGGACCATCTCCCATCTGGTCAATAAGCAGTTACTGAGCGCGCAGACAATGTCTGCAGCTCGTCCTTGGGACAGCCGGTGAATGAAGCACGACAAAGGGGGCTTGTGGTCGATATTCTCTGCAGCAAATACACGTTCGTGGCCACTCTAGTAGTAAATATCATGTTATGAGCGCGACAGAGCCGGGGTTAAGTCTGCGAGCTGCTCAGAGCGCAGCGCAGCGGCTCAATGGCCCCAGTGTGGCCTCATCCAAGCATCGCTCCAACAAAGAGCCTTCTGCGTCCCGGCGACCACCGACCACAGACCCGGGCACATCCAGAGCAAACGGCCGCTCGCACATACAGCCCACAGCAGCACAAAGCAGCCATCTTACATTCACTGACAGGGCTCTGGGCTATATGAAGAGGCGAACAAGAGACACTCAAATGTGACACCGTGCACTTTGTGTGTCCCTCCGCGAGCAGCGTCGCATCGCCGCACAAACAACAGATTTACCGCGTTGTTCCTACCTGATTACACATCAAAGTCCGCCTCTGCTCCACTAACGATCCAGCTGAATTATTGGGACTTCTCTGGATTTTGCAGCAGCGCCAGAAAATGGCTTTTTTCAGCCCCGTCAGAGGACAGCCCATTTTTGTCACGTGACATTATTTTGTCGCCTCGGTCTCGGGCTCAGGGACAGGGAGGCTCTGCAGGCCCTCTACTTTTCTTTCTTCACTATTTCTCTCTTGTGTCAGCGCACATTCACGTTTAAACCGGCGCTGGCCGCTTTATTTTACGAGTAAAATCGAGGGGCCCTCTGCGTGGCTCCGCCTCCCGCTGCTCTGCTCCTCTCGGTGTAATTGATTTAGCGCTGAGCTGAGTGCGGCCTGCAGGCCTCATGGCCCAGGGCCCGGAGTGGGCCACAGACCTCCACTACTACAGCTGTGTCTGTGTGGGCTCAGCACTGCGCAGGCAGGGACACAGCCTGTGGTGCTATGAGAACGAAACTATTGACTTTTATTTACAATACCACTAATGGTCATAATTTAGCACGCCTATAACCAAATGTTAAGACAAATACTTTAGAACAGCGCTTTTTGGCACAACATATAGAGAAAATTCTCAGAGGCTAATTTCATTACGAAGGTAATCATTCAGGGTCTTCGTTTTATATAGGCCCTAGTTAAAACTCGAGACTTCTCAGAATAACTACACATATTAATCTTCAAAATGTTTGGTGTAGACTAACTGATAATGCTGTACTTATGTACTTAGGGTATGTTTTCCACTCTTCTCACCGTGCTTGGTCTGTTAATGTGTCTTCTCTGTATTTCAACTAATGGTTTCAGCACGTAATATATATGTGACTTTGATAGAAACATTTGCATTTTTAACTTGAGGTTACGTGATATAACAATTTCCAAAACTGCTTTATTGACTCAAAACTGATGGAAAAACATGGCTGTTTGGTATTCCATTGGTTAATGGTGAGGTTCAGAAACATTAGGTTAACATTACAATAGCTTTAAATCCATAATACATCGTTGCCTTCTATCACTGACCGAAAGGCCTGTATATTCCCCTCTTGTGTTTCCACATGTCGGCCAGCCGGGGGCGCTGTTGACTGTGGAGTGCAGCACAGACGCCATCTTGAGGAGACCCCAGTGACTGACAACAACTGGAGCGCATCATGATGGGGTTACCGATGTCCAACTAAAGCAACATCACGTCACTTTCAGGGCTGCGGTCGAAAGCGAAGCACAGGAGCTGTTGGCCGAGTGTCCGAGGCCGAGGCTGGTTGTTCCCACGCCGCTGCCTGGAGCTCCATGGCCGGCTGAAGGCTCGTCTCCCGCGGCCTGCTCTGCTCCGGAGGAGGAAGGGTGGTGACGGCGCAAAATGCTCCACCGCTGACCAACAGCACAGCTTACCCTTATCCAGAGACTCAGCGGGCTGGACAACGAGCACGATGCACTTATAGACGTTTAAAGCTCTTAATTTCACACGTTTCTATTGTAAAGGCTTTGAACGACAGCGATAGTCGTGCGGAGCTGAATTCACCCGGAGACATGTCATCCAACTGCACCAGCGCTGCGCCCGTCAGCGCCAGCAAAACCAAGACGAAAAAGAAGCATTTTATAGGACAGAAAGTCAAACTATTCCGTGCAAGCGAGCCTATTCTCAGCGTTTTAATGTGGGGAGTCAACCACACGGTAAATATATTATAAACTCCTTTGTTTTGCGTTGTTGGTGCTGCTGTTTTGATTTTGCTAGCTTGCTAGCCAGCTGCTACAGGACTGCACTAAAATTTGTGATTGTTCCCTATATCGTCATTTGTTACTGTATTACTCTTTAATTACGCTTGCATGTAGTAGAGTGCACTGTCTCGAAGTTAACCACATCGTTTGTGCAGTTTGCTCATGCATAATCCTGTCGCATGCATGTGTACATGGCAGAGATTTTCTAGCAAAAGGCAAAAACGCAGCTGTAGGTGTGACTCTCGGGTCTGCGTGCTTGTTGTAGAATGGGTAGAGACAACAATCTGACATCATGAATCATGTATGGGGCTGATTGGGAACCAGGTCGTGAGCTACAAGGGGCAACAGGGAGGGGTGTGACCGCAGACGCCACGGCTACACACATGCACAGCCCACGGCTAGACAGATCGCATCGGCAGCATCTTGTAGCGAGCAAACCTGCACGTAATTCTCCACAAAACACACGTCTATGTAGATATCCTTGGCACTGTCTATTATTGCATCTTCTCAGCAATATAAATAGCTCAAGGGACGTACACTATCGCATTGCCTTTTGGCATTGGCACCCTTTGACTATTTAAGCACATTGAAGGACAGAATGCTCCGTGTTGATGGATGGGGAGGTTTTGCACCAGCAGCAGTTTTGTGTTCTTGCCCACTGTGCAATGCATTACCCCTCAGCACTGGCTTGTCTGTACGTACACACACCCCTATAACACAACTTTGAATATAGAAGCCCCCAACCATGCACAGTGGATATTAAAGATCATAGATGAGTCTTACTCAAGCAAGAAATCAAGGAAACACAGCATACCAAGTCTCCAGATCAGTGATGGTATATTTAATGAATTGTAGAGTGTCAAGATACTGATAAGCTTATGTAGGTCAATTTAATGCTGCTGTTTTAAGTATGTGCAGATTATCCATGACTAAATGTCTATATCTAATACATTCAATAAGATAAAGAGGTTGTGGATTAGATTCCTTGACTGACCAATAGTAGAAATGCTCTCCCCAGGTTGTCTATAGAAGTAGGATGTGTATAGGCTGTCAAATCCTAATTGACTTTTTTAAGTGAGTAATTTTGAAGTCTGGGCAGTATGTAATACACAACCTTTGGATTGGATGTTCACCACCTTCAGCATCTCACAGACAAAAAACATATCTTACTCTGTAGATTTTAAAACAATTCTGTCAGATATTGTAAGAATAAGTGATAGACATTTGAATTACACCCACAACCATTACTAATCACTCATTACCAGGTAAAAAGTAGATACTCAGGTTGAAGAGACTGTAAATGGGTTAGCAATTGTTATATAGCAAATTGTTTGGCAGCTAGATCCCAGCTCTGATTTGTGCATTATATTGTGTCCATGAGCAAAACACCACAGCCACCTCGCCCAAGTTTGAATATGGTGGGTCATTAAGGGAACATATTGGGGGTTAAATTTGTGTTAAACCACACACTTGCAGTTGCAGTACTTTACCAAGACCTATATCCTGTAACTGTTTCCGTCAGTCCTGATGGCTGTGACTGACAGGCAAATTAACCAACCAGAGAAATGCATAGTCCATTTATATATTGTCCATTTATATAAAAACTTTGCAACTTTATTAGTCAAAATCAAAGAAAAGTAACAAGAGGTGGAAAAGCAGCATGAATTTCAGTCAAATCAACCGGCAAAGAACTGAAATCTGATGTAAAAGAAACATATATTTAGTTATATATTTTGAGAGGAAACATTGCATTTTATAGCTGTGTGCTGCAAATAAGCAGCTGTGATTGAATATCTGTGATTAAAATACAACAGTTGTCTGATACACTTTATGATCAGATCCTCCTGCGTTTGACTGGAAAGTAGGAGGGACTGGCAAGTGAGTTGTGGCTATAGTAGATCACCAGTGTGTGGGGAGTGAATGAATAATGCAACAAAAACGACTGTCAAGAAACCGGCATTAGAAAAACAATACATTATTATTATTAATATTTCAGATATAACAAGATGACACACTTTTTAAGAGTCTACACAAACCATGAAAAAACAACAGCTTTGTCCCTAAGTGTAAAATGCGTGGACTAAGTATCCTGTTAATAATATGACTACCACTGCAGCAGCTCCAGTAATTCGGGTGGTGCATGTGGGAAGCTACACGCAGGCCCGCTGATTTGAGGTGTGGGCGGGAAGTCGATCCAAGACATCAAACAGACTTCTCATCAAAGTACTTTTCTCAGACTCACAAGTTGAATGCATTTTTAATTCCATCACAGCTTCAGCACCAGAGGAAACTTTCCATACATCGTCACTGGTTGTTTGGCTCATGTTTTACACAGCTTGTTTGATGTCAGTATTCCTTTTAGAAACCTACTGTAGATTGTTAAAGAATAGTGAACACTGATGAATAATACTCAAATGAAAGTATTAAAGGTTATTTCAATTCAAATATGAGAAAAAGCTATAAAAAAAATGGTACCAGAGCCACATCACTAATCACTGATAGTTATACTTTTGCCCACTTTGCTATTAAGTTTTGCTCATGTACAATGAAAATACATTTTAATAATAAATCGTAATACAAAGACTTTTAAAGCACTTTTGTAGACACTCAATGTCGCCGTTTTCTTCACCAGACATTGATGAGCACATTCTAGGTGCTTTCCTTTTTATTGGCTGCTCTCTCATTTTAATTGCTTCCTTCCAGTGGACATTTAGTTCAAGTTACCACAATGCACATGAAATCATTGCCTCTATTAGACAATTCTCAAATTACCTTTCATGCTGTTTTTCATTTCAACGATGCTTTTATGATAATTATCTTTTGTTTTCAATGAAGATTTATTGTTTTCGCAATCACAAACTGGTATCCTGTGTTATTTCACTTTTAGCTTTGTCACTCACAATACTAATCAGATACAATTTCAATACTAACTAAAAGGTACTTTCTTCAATATTACCATGTGGTCTTATTGCTAGTTTTGATAAGACAATTCTAAAAATACATATGAATATATAGTTCCTGCCTAGTTTGTTTTGGTGTCTAGTTTTGAATTTTAGTTGTTTTAGTATTGATACCCAGGTACTTATACCATAGCATAATGTTGAAAGGCAAATGCTATTGTCTATTTAAAACTGAATCAGCATTTTTACAGTATCCCATATGTTTTGGAGCTGATGTCTGATGCCCCCTGTCCTTATTTTGGGGCCTGTTGAGGTGAAAAGTTAATGATTGTGGTTATAGTAAACAGACAGTAGCAAAGGTTTCCAACAGACATTTAAAATACAGCCTCGTCAGTGAATCACTCTTCTTTTAATATACAGTGACTCATTTGTAAATAGTTTGAAGCCTTTGTTTTCAGTGCACACCTTGGCCTCGTTGAGTTTGAAAGTTTAGGATTTTTTTTCGTCAAACACTCGATATAAATTGTCTCATAATAATCTGAAAAGGTTTAATTTCTACATGCCAGTTTTAGTCCTGTTTTGTATGGTTGCATTTAGCCTGTTTTAGGATAAGTCTGGTTGAGTCCTGGGCCAAAAGATTATGGATTCAGTTTAGGTTTTAAGTTTGGTTTTGTTTTGGGTTTAATCTTAAAGAAGTCATATTATGCCATTTCATGTATAATTTATTTATTACACTGTAACACATGTTGATCATAATTTCACATTTTGTTGTCATAGCAAACCACCGTATAACCATGATATTGACAGCTTGATAATAGAAACGGATCTATTGACTCCAAAAACTCAAAACTGCAGAACAGAGATACATCACCTCTTTCACTTCTTCATAGTGCTATTTCCCATAGCAACGAGGGGTGTGCAAAATAATTGTCATGACAATGCATCGCGATACTAACTTTCACAATATACTGCATCGATTCTTGATGCCAAAAATCAATTTTATTAATTAATAATTAATTAATTAAGTATTAATAAATAAAAAAATAAATAAATTATTAGTTTTTTGTTTTTTTTTAATAAATCCTATGCACATTTTTGTTTGTGAAAGGGTATTGTTTGTTATGATGGTAGCTACCTCCAAAATGGCAAATGTTTCAACATTTGTTTTAGAAAAAAATCCTATGCACTTTTTTGTTATTGGTTTGGTTCATTTGTTTTTGTTATTCAATAAATTCAGTTTTGAATTGAGTTGCTCAGAGTTATGTATCAATTGAAGACACTACCCAGATACACAGCCACTGATATTTAAGTTATCCTCTTTTTTTTTGTACATTTTCACTGAAGTATGTCTAATATATTGCAATGCATCGCAATAATTCAAGTATCGTGATGCATCGTGATAGTATCGCATCGTGGCATATGAATCGTGATTCGAATTGAATCGTGACTTCTTTGCCAATACCCACCCCTAATAGCAACCCATCAATTTTCACCCTATATGTATGACCCAGTTTACACCCTATATGTATGACCCAGTCTACATGTTTTTGGATAATAACAAGTGCAGAAAAGTGGCTAGAGATAGGAGGCAGCTGAAAACAGAAATTGCGCACTTAAGTCTCAAATGCAAGACAATACAGGAATACTCAAACATGCACGTAAGAAGCAAAATACAATTCCAAGTACATTAATAATGACGAAGGAATACTGTTGAGATGGTTAAAATGTCATTAGTTAATAGTAATAGTATTTGTCATTTTTAGTTCTCATTTAGATAATCATTTGATACGATTTGGTGACAATACAGCTCTCCATAGTTTCCTGCTGGTCCCATTTAAAAGTCAGTATTTATTGTGAAGTTTAATGCTAAATCTGTCTATATTCTTCCTCTCTTTCAGATCAACGAGTTAAGTAATGTGCCTGTACCAGTAATGTTGATGCCAGATGACTTTAAAGCCTACAGTAAGATCAAAGTGGACAACCACCTATTTAACAAGTAGGTACTCTGTTATCTCACTCTGTCAACAGCCCCAGCCTTAATCCAAGCTTAAACTGCTGTAAGGTCAGTCTGTGAGGTTGGATAACAAGGATACAACTGTCTTAATTTAAACTAGACATTCAACAGAAAATTATCTTAAAACATCAACAAATACAGTTGAAAGGTTTTAGCTATGAGACGAATGAATGACTGTAAAATATCAGTATATGTCTTTATTTGGAATGTGTTAATTTTTTTTACATTATATACATACTTACATGCTTTTTGCAGCAAATTCACACTTGCACGTATACCAAATATATTTTTGGTAATAATTGGCACTGGTAGGTCTCCAAAAGTGATGCATACCTGATAAACCCCAAAATACAATTTTGCATATGTTTAAAAAGTAGGATTCACATTGTTATTAACTCCTGGAGCATTAACTTTTTACAGAACTTAAAACCAATACATGTCTTACATTTCAGAGGTTGAAACAACAAGGTTTTTCTGCAATAAGATGTTTCGTTTGTTGCAGATAACATACTATCTAAATAAAGCCTGTGTGATTTGCGCCAGCTCAAATAGCTATTTCATTCAATTGCGATATATTGTGCAACCCTAGCCCAGTAGCCTAGTAGATTTTCAGTTGTGTTGTGACTCTAGCTTTAAAGCATGTTACTCTGCTGCTTTCTGGATGTGGCTTTACAGGAAGTGAAATCAAGCTTCAGAGGTTAAGCTGCCTCCAAAATGACACTTCTCAAAGCATTTTAACTGAGCACAATTCATATGCTGCATGTGACTTAAATACAACAGCAATTAAAATAAAACCTGTGCAAAAAGTGTTTTACAAGAATCCAGTTTCTAATGGAAAACTGGATTACACTTTGGATTACTAGATGACACCATGACATTCTATAGGCCTATAATATTTAATACATATGGGAAGTTTAAGATATAAATAGGAAAAACTCTGGTTGGAAGACGAGATCACATTATAGAATCTGAAAACTACCAATAATAACACTAGAATACACTAAAAACTACACTTCCTTAATAAATCACAAAGAAAGGCCTAATTCCTAATAAACAATTAAGTAACTTATTAGCTTATTAATGTATTAGTAACTTGAGAATTAGGTGTATTAAGTCTAAAACATCCCTAATAAACTATTTGTTGTTCATTAGGAATACTATTTTGGTGTAGTTATTAAGTTATAAATGTTACAGGATAATTGTAATGTAGAAAATTGAGAAAATATATGACCTGCCCAGGCACTTGTCGTTTATTGCAACTTGCAAAACCCAGACCAGGAATCAAAATAAGGATTCAACTAACCCATTTAATCCTGAGATTCTTTTAAAAGATTTGTTTTGATTTTTGGCTGACAATTCTTCAAAAGTTTATGACCACAGTAAATATCTATATTTATTTAGCATTCTTAGCTAGCAAGTTTTTGTTTTTTTTTCACAGTTTTCAACACCTCAACAAAACCTCTACAGAGTTTTACTATATACTTTTAACACATTGACTATTGTACATCCCTTTCAAAGTAAAATCATGATAGATTTGGTTTCTCTTTTTGTAGATTGTGTTATTAAATCTGAACTTGTAACTTTTCTGGCATAGGGTATGCCACCTGCTTGTCTCCATGGTGATGTTATTTCCGCAGTATGGCATATTACATCCATCTGGTATTTATGGAACTACAGGTGCTTTTATTGTGCAAAGGTTTCTTAAAAAACATGTATTCTTACTGGGTCATCTCACCACAGATCTGACCTGTAAATCAACTTAGTTGTTTGTCTTCATGGTGATGGATATGTTTAATGCCATAGTGTGAAACATTCTTGGCAAAGCAATAACATCTCCATTAGGGATGTCAACAATTAATCGATTAACGGTTAATTGTCGATTAAGATGTTGGTCAATCAAAATGCATTAATTGTAATTAACCGCTAACCGCGGACACGCGGACATGCGCACCCGCGTGGTCATGAAACAAGGCAACCGCGCTGCGCCAAGATCGACTCACAGCCGACCGCAGGCGCCAACGGCACTGCTCAGCAGCCCCGGGTGTACGCGCGAGGCGAGATCTAACCCGGAATGCGTGCCGCTGCTGCTGGTTTCGCCGCAGCCCGCGCTCCGAGCCCCGCGCGGCTGGCCTGCGGCGCGGGGCGCGGCGAAACCAGCAGCGGCACGTGGTGGTTTAATCCTGGTCTAGTCCAGGTCTAGACCCGGTCGAGTCCCGGTCCAGTCCAGGTCCAGTCCAGGTCCAGACCTGGTTCAGACCTGGTCCAGTCCACGTTCAGTCCTGGTCTAGTCTCTGAGCCAATCAGGACAGAACACAATGTTACTCTATAAAAAAAATGTTACACTATAAAAAAAAAAATTGGATAGAGCGAGGGATTACTGTATTTTGTTATTCAGCATCAATACATTTGTCTGCTTTTTACTAAGGAATAATTAATTGAGGAATATACAATATAATAATACTATGATATATTTTTGACTCAGTGTTATGTATACTATAGCTTATATTCTTAAAGACCCTATTGAAACACTCAAATTCAGGTGAAAAACGCCGCTTATCAGTTAATCGTTAATCGACCGATAAGGTCAATCAACTATCAGTTAATGAATTAACCGATAATTTGCATCCCTAATCTCCATGGAGATGAGCAGGTGTCGTTACCGCTACTAGAAAAGTTACACAGTGCACCTTAAGTTTTTGCTTTGCTGTGTATAAAATAGCTATGCCTATTGAATCTTCTGTAAATGCAAAAGACTGGACCACATTGAGTGTCGGTAAACATTTCTACAAAGTGCATCTGGATTTTAAAACCACACAATCACTATGGCCACCATGAAGCTGTGGGCATCAGATGCAAATGAGTGTTTCTCAGTCATCAGATAAACAGAGCTCACAGCCCCTGGAGCTACATCTGTGATGGCCAACTCAATGTGTGGATTCTCTCACTGAGAGCAAACTGTTTTTTGGAGGAAATTATGTGATTTTGACAAAACAGATACCTTTTAATTTTTTTAGTGTTTTTAAATAATAGAGCTTTTTTGGTTGGTTTTGTTTTTTCTCTCTGCATAATTATTCCATATTATAAACATTAGAAATCATCTGGACCAATCCCTAATAATGCTACTATTACTGCCACTACTACTACTGTTACTACATTCAGTTAGCTTCACTACAACTGCTACTATTACCACAACTACTACTTTTACTGCTACTTACTAGTATTACTACTACTACTACTACAAAAAGGAACAAGTAAAACCATTTAAACATTAACTACTGATTGAACTGTAAACTGTATTTCCGAACCATTTTCTACTTTTTAAAGCATTATAAATAATCGTAATCATGTGTTGCTACAACTGACTTATAAACATGCAAAGAGAGGGAGAGCCTTCTATTGTTTCAGCTGCTTAGTATGCATCATTAGGCCTCACTAAATCCCTTTTCCCTGTGTCTGTGTCCACCAGAGAAAATCTGCCTAGTCGCTTTAAGTTCAAAGAGTACTGCCCCATGGTGTTCAGAAACCTGAGGGAGCGCTTCAGCATCGATGACCAGGACTACCAGGTTGGTACTGCAAGCAGAACCCAGTACTGCACAAGATTCTTTCTGCAAATGTGTAATAAGGATATGGTGAAGGCATTAGTATGTTTAGTATGCTTATTTGAATCTTTTGAATTGTCACTTAATGACACTTTCAATCTTTAAGCTATCCTTTTGGGTACATTTACATGACCAGGAAAAACGACACATAAGCCAATAATAAGATCATGCACAAACGAAATCTGATGAATAAGATGAAAAACAACATGTGGCCTGTGTCGGCTAATTAGTGGATTTTCAGAATAAATGCTCTAGTATTTAGGAGACAAAGTAAACAAAATAATGGTCAGACGTTTGGCGTGCATGTAAACATAGAAGTTTTGGATTAGCAACTTCTCAGTTCTTCTCAGGTAATACACTGAATGTTTTTGGATTAGAAGTTTTGTATATTTTCTATTATTGATAATAAAATATCATTGAAGTAATCTTATTATCCTGCTTTTGTGTTGTTGTTTTTTCCAGAACTCTTTAACACGGAGTGCCCCCCTGAACAGTGACTCGCAGGGGCGCTTTGGGAACCGCTTCCTGTCGAGCTACGATCATCGTTTTGTCATCAAAACTGTGTCGAGTGAGGACATCGCCGAGATGCACAACATCCTTAAGAAATACCACCAGGTAAATGCACATTCACTACATTTACATGCACACCAAATTAAACCAAATATTCTAAATGCATGTAAAGTCAGGAACTATGTTTGAGATGTCCTCACTTGAATCTCAAAGGTCCCATTGGCACATCTGGAGAAGCCAATTTGTACTTGATACCTGCTGCATGTGACCGTTTAGTCGATTTACATTAGGCATATGTTCTACTGGGTAAGAAACAGCCAGGAAAATATTAGACAAGTGTTTGGATGTGAACTCACTTAGATCAGAAGCAGTGATAAAGTACAGTCCCTCCACATATGCACCTACTGAGCACATGTTTCTTTGTTTTGGCCCACTATGTTAAAGTGAAAGTGAAACTTACCAGAGCATCAAGTCATCAAGTGTGTTTTTTGGGGGGGTATGCTACAGAGAGCAAATAACTCGTAAATATCACAGTTCCTAGCATGTCTGACAATCAAATGATCAATGTAAATGAGATGTTGCATATCTATTTCTGAATGTGGTATAGAGTAAGGCAGTGATTTTCAACTAGTGGGCCTTGAAAGATTGCCTTGGGGAAAAAAATGCAATTGATTCACACAGTTAATGAATGTAACTAGAAAAGCCATAAAATGACCACCTTTACAATATGCCTAATGTCAGACAGAGACATGACACTTCTTATTTCTCTACTGAGTACGTTTGTTGTTACAAAAATTATGAAAAATATCGCAGTAAGATATCAGGATTTTGGTCCTTATACTCAAAATACAGCAGTTTGAGATGCCTAAGAGTATATCTATGGATAGTGAAGAAAAACAAGTTTACAGGTTTGTAATTGGAAAAGCCGCAAGAGGGAGGTAGATGGTCGATGAGGGCCGTAAAAACAAGGAGAGTGGAGTAAGAATGACATATTTTAACTGCTCAGTGCGCTTGATTGCCCCTCTGAGATAAATAAAGTTATACTGCTTGATTGGCTGAGTTGGAATGTTCTACAAGGAGGTGATGCTCATTGAATGGGACTCTTTTGGTACAGTAAGAGGTACAGCTCATGTACAGTCCATTTTGGAGATTCATCACTAATATATGGGGTTTATTAAATCTAGACATGTTAATAGCTGACATCATCTAAAATGTAAAGAATATATTGTCGTCATTTTGCTTCAGTTTGACATGATAAAATACCACATTTTAAGGCACTAGAAAGCACTACATTTGATTTGCTGAAACCTGCATGAACTTTGTATTGGGATGATCCAATACAGTGGAGAGATGCGGTGAATACTATTAGGATGCTGAAGTAGAGCTGTCAGATAAGCGGCTTGCGGAAGACCAAGAGGATATGGTTAATGTGTAGAGAGAAATGAATGCAGAGGACATAAGATATGTGACCAGCTGTGGCAAAACCAGACACAAGTCATCCCAGAGGCGTTTTGAGTTATTCACAGATTCTGAAAGTGTAGATTCTAAGCTTTCAACGATGCCTTACACATGGAAATCTGAGAACATTTGAAGAATTTGTGGCCATTGGAAAGCAGCACGTCTAAAAAGAACAAGCTGAGAAAATCCATGTTAAAGATTCTCTTAAGTCCAGGCCTTCATAACTCATTTGCATGACATTAAACTAAGCCCTCCCCCATCACTGACATCACTGTGGTGTGGTGTTTCAGGGCAGGTCAGAATTAGAAGGTACTTTGTTAAAATGGAAATGCTTTTATAACAAAAAAAATCCATATAATCATTCAATAATTCAGTACACAGGATATGTTAAGTTAAAAATCACCTGTATTGTCAATTTAATACAAAATAGTATAGGATACTACACACACACACGCACACACACACACCTTAGTCCTGTTTTAGTCCTGTTTTAGTCCTCATTTAGTACCGGTTTAGTCCCAGTTTAGTTCTGGTTTAGTCCCGGTTTAGTCCGGTACACACACGTACACACATGCTAATGTTGACACAAGGCCCCTGCTCTCACCTAATATATCCATTTGATGTAGAAATAATATGATAATAATGTGACTCACCCCGTGTTACCGTGTTGTCCGATAATTTACATATGTCCACGTGTATGTGCGTATCGCGTATATCCACGGTCTTTTGGCAGCTAAATCCTCAGACCGTACCATGTACATGAGCTCCGGAGAAATGGACGTGTCCCAAAAGTGTCCCGTGTCAAAGTACAGTCCATTTTCACCATCATTATTCTCTTGAAATGCACCGTACATATTCACAAGCTCGTCACAGCTGATAGGCGAACAGGTGCAAACACAACAGCGCTACTCAGAACATGATTTGCAGGAGTGTGAGTGCGCGCCCAGCCAATTTGAAATAAAAAATGTATGTTTTTAAGGCATCTAGAAGAAGAAGTGGTGACTTTATTGATCTCACACAGGAGAAATTCTTCTCTGCATTTAACCCATCCTGTTATTAGGAGCAGCACATTACTGCACCCGGGGACCATCTCTATGATCTTCTTGCTTCGGTTTGGTCAAGACCTAAGCTGGAGGATTTTATCTATGGTGCATGTAATGCTGTTATCTGAAACATGGAGTGGCTTCTTCATGATCTCAACTAGCACATTCTGCAAAAAAAACAAAAATCAAATTTTGACCAAAAAAAAAATCCTTTAAACATAATTTTCTCAGTTTCACAAATGCTGAGTTGTAGCGTTTTTTTCTCGTGGTGGGTCACATATAGGATGGTTGTTTGCAGCTGAAAAAAGGGAAAGGAAAAGAAATATGAATACTATTTTTTGACTAACAGATTTTCTTCACATGGCCTGATTATCATAAATGGAAAAAATTAATGGAAGAAATTGCAAATAGTATATTTATTATTTCAATGTATTGCTATTTATAATCTCATATTGTTTAATCACCACTGTTGATGTAGTGCCTGCCGATTTCTAATCAGTTTACTCTTCTCTCCCTCTCTTTTCACTCTTTTTATTCTTCACCTCCCTCTCCACCATCTTTTCATCCTCTTCCCTCTCTTTTTCACCCCCCTCCCTTGTTCTTTCTTTCCCTCCCATCTCCCCTCTCTCTCTCCTCTGTCTTCCCCCTGCTTCCTCTCTTTTCCCCCTGTCTCCTCTCCTTCTTCAACCCCCTCCTCTCTCTCTTTTCTCTCCCCCACTCTCTCTGTTTCATCACCCGCCCTCTCTCCTCTTTGTCCAGTTCATTGTGGAGTGTCATGGCAACACGCTGCTCCCTCAGTTCTTGGGCATGTACCGGCTCACAGTGGATGGAGTGGAGACTTACATGGTGGTCACCAGGAATGTATTCAGCCATCGCCTCACCGTGCACCGCAAATATGACCTCAAGGTATCACACAATTTAGGAAATTTGGATATTTTCAAGAAAAAAAAACCTCAACAGTGCACTCATAAGAACTGGTTACAAACACATGCAAAGTTAAATCAAACTAGAGATATCACAGGGGCAAATTGTGAGAAGAAACACTGTGATTTGAAAATGTCAAAATTGAAATTGTAAAATCCTCTTACCCTAAACATAACAGACCATCATAATGTCATATTATATTATATCATATCCTATATTACGAAAGTGCTGGAGCCACAGACCCTAACTACGAGCCTTAACTCTTCACATCCATTGGCTGGGGGCCGTTAAGGAGGCATTCATTTAGTTTGTTCCTATTTGATCCTGGTGTCGTCCTGGTCCAGTCCAGGTTTATTTCGAGACTTCCCAACATTGATGTGATATTTGTGCGGGCAACCACAAGACTCACCAAATCACCTAACATGTCGGAGGCATTTGAGGAAAGCATGGATTTTCTGATTCTCATCAAGTAAAAGGGGCAGAATACAAGTTAATGTGCTCTGTATGTATTTGAAATAGAAGGATACTGTACATTGTGGCCAACTATTTTTGTCAAGTTTAAAAAGCTGTTGTTGCGTCCTTAGGCAAGACACCCACATTGCCTAGTATGAAAGTGGTGTGTGCAGGAGTGTTGCTGATCAGAGGGTACCATGGCGCAGTCTACCTCAGAGTGTGGAATGAATGAATAATGCACAAAATTGTAAAGCCACTCTGAGCGTCAGGAAAAGTGTTGTATAAGACTAAAGGCCGCCACACACTACAGGAGAATTTACCCAATTTTGGCTGCAGTTTGCTTCTATGTGTGTGGTGTCAATG
Source organism: Paratrypauchen microcephalus (assembly GCA_036785185.1). Classification (NCBI taxonomy): domain Eukaryota; kingdom Metazoa; phylum Chordata; class Actinopteri; order Gobiiformes; family Gobiidae; genus Paratrypauchen; species Paratrypauchen microcephalus. The sequence goes on from JAVJIX010000059.1 coordinate 1,730,890, forward strand.
TGACTCTGAGCCGCACTGTCATATCGTAATGAGCAAACATCAGCAACAAAAACATAATGTTCAAGTCTGCTGCGCTCAGCTATTTCACCACCAAACATTTGATTAGCAAATATGTGTATGGTTGTAAAGGCTAGTAAAATTGCACTAAAATAGGCTAGATCGACATTTCTCTTGGCAGTGAAAAACAACATTTATTCTGGAAGTAAATATTTGTTTGACTTTAGTTGCTAACAGGAGCCCAGAGCGTGCATGAAGCGTTCTGCTCCAAATGACAGAGCAGATGCGGCTGTTTATCGCAGTCTCTTGAGCTCAGGCCATTGTTGGATTCTCTGAAAGCTCAGCCCCCCGAAAATGACACAAAACAAACGTCGCTTTCTCACATCCAGGAGCAAAGCGTAAAACGGCACTCTATTTCAAAACAGATTTTATTATTCCCAGCTTTCCGTGGACACTTCATGCTCTGCCAAGTACAAACCAAAAACATCCAACATTACTGCGAGATGCTCTCAAGGGAAAAGTGATAAGCAAACATATCTGCAGTTGTATTCTTATCTTCATCTTTGATTTTTGTGCTAATTTGTCTCCTTTTCTTCTTGTTTTAAGGGATCTACGGTCTCGAGGGAAGCCAGTGACAAGGAAAAGGTGCATTTCATTTTAGTGTTGACAGCTGGTGGAATGGGGTGACAGAAATAAATGCCCCCAGCTCACCCTGAGACAAACTTGTTGTCAAATGACATCTAAATTAAGTCTGCAGATGTAGTTCACTAAAATATTTGTTAACATGCTATGGTTTGGGTATTGCTTGTCGTACACTGGAGATTTGATTTATATTGTACAATAGGGTCCCCGTTATGTGCTCTAGTCCTCTGTTAATCCATGTGTAGTCCTGGTTTAGACCTGGTTTATTATTCTTGGAGTAGTTCTTGTTTAGTCCTGTTTTTTAGTTCAGTTAAAAGTGCACTATGTACGTTTCTTGTGAAGGGTCATTCACCTCCTTTCCTTCATCGAAATGTTTGCTTTGCCTGGAATGTTCCACTGTATGGCATTAATTGCATGTATCTTACATTTTATCAATAGCAAGTGTTTTAAGTGCTAAAAATATCTCAAACATTCTTGTGAATAGATTCACCTTTGTACAGATTTGATCTGTAACTTGGCCTACAGGTGACCCCTGCTTGTCTCTGTGGAAATAGAAAAGTGTAGTTCCAGGCAACGGAATATTATCTTCTCCAAGTGGATCCATCACAAAACCTGCATAGTGTACTTTTAAGTAGATAAGATAAAGAAATTAAAGTAAATTATTTTCTGATTATTGTCTTTAGTCCTAACTCCTGATTTAGTTTTGTATAATTTGTCCTTATTTAGTACCGGTAATTGTGATTTTAAGCCCACAGTTGGTATTTTGAAAGCCAAACATCTATCAGTCTGATGGGCAAAGTTTGAGCACCACTATTGTAGAGCAGTGCTTTTATCTTGTGTGCTTTAGGCCACTGCCAGTGTACGCGCTTTTAGTACAGCGATGGTGATAAGATAACATCGACTCACTCATGATGGGGCCCATTATGTAAACTTAAGTCAAACAAAACGTATAAATAAATGGTTATTTTGATTTACCAAAGCCATAAATGTTTACATATTTTTCCACCTGTTCATTTAGGCTAAAGAACTCCCCACTTTTAAAGACAACGACTTCCTGAATGAAGGCCATAAGCTGCAAATAGGAGACGACAATAAGAAACTATTTTTGGACAAATTAAAACGTGACGTCGAGGTAAGAGGCTTCTAATATTTTAAATATTATTGTGTGTGATCAGATATTCCTGTTTATATCAGATGTATCTTTATCCCATTTAAGATAAAGTTAGAAGTTACATTTTAAATATTGTTTTTATCCAAAGTCTCCAAAGAGGATTGTAAGCCTTGATTAAGCCAGTGTGGGTCCTTGGGCAAGACCCTTCATGTACTGCCCCCCGGGTGCCTGAAAGATGAGCTGCCCACTGCTCCTGAAAAGGATGGGTCAAATGCAGAAAAATAATTTCCCTACGGGGATAAATAAAGGATGTCTTCTTCTTCTTCTTCTGATCAGTGACAATTAGCAATGACTGAATCTCGACCTTAATTAAATTCAATTCATATCCCAACCTTAATTAGGATGAACTATTTGTAAACACTTTTTTTTCTTTGCTTTCATAGTGTGTTACTTAAATATAATAAAATATGAAGTCAGTATAAAGTTATCATAGATGGATAGGAAATGTGCCTTGACTGAATGAAATTCTACTTTTTACAAAATTCCCACAGTTCTTAAGTAAACAGTAGGAACTAGGCCATGTGGTATTGTTTTAAACTCAGCTGGCTTTTTCCCTAAAGGCAAAACCAAGCAGCTTTTGATGAGACAGTGAAGGATTCCTTTTGAACAACACCCACTACAGCGCCCCCAAGTGGTTACAAATGGCATTGCCAGACCCAAACTGCAGCTCACAGAATGTGCTGCAATACAGCACATTGATTACAGATTGATTTCTCCGTTAATCATTAACTATTTAAAGCTATTCACATGTTGTCAACACACATTGTGCATACACTGACATACTAAGACAACTAGTATCACCAATTTAGGAAACAACACTGAATTGAAACTACAGTAAAGCTTCTATCAGCCTGCGTTATAAAAAATATACATGCCACTGTGGACTACAGTGCAGCTCTTAACACTTTTACTTATTAAAGATGTTAAATCAAGAATTAAAATTATACTTGTTCAGGAACTGTCTTGCCTCATTCGCTTACTCAAAGTAGTAGTTGAATCGATTCATGCATGTTTGGGTAGTATTTAAAAAATGGTGCAAAGCCATTTTTCTACAATAAAATAAATGTATATAAGTTTACTGCTTGTTACAGTGAAATGCACAATGAAGAGGTGGGACTTCTCAAAAATACAATACAATACATCTGTTATCAATTCACTAAATAGATTTGTCATATCGTGTTATATTTTGCAGTTCTTGGCCACACTAAAGATCATGGACTACAGTCTGCTGGTGGGCATACATGACGTGGAGCGGGCGGAGCAGGAAGAGATGGACGTGGAGGCAGGGGGGGAGGAGGACGAGTACGAGCCAGACGGGATGGGGGGCGGAGCTCTGACCGGCTCGTTCGGAACGCCTCCAGACAGCCCTGGGAACCCTCTGAACTGTGGGGGATTCTTCGGCCCCGGCGAGTTCGACCCCTCTGTGGACGTTTACGCAATCAAGAGCCAGGAAGGTGAGTGCTTTGGGCAGGAGGCTAGAAGAATTATAGCTTCTAGATCGGGATGGTCCAATATGTTTTTGTCAATACCAAAAATTGACTTGCTGCGGGCATTAACTGATATTTGTCAATACAGTGAACCCTCGCTGTATCGCGGTTCACTCTTCGCGGCCTCGCTGTTTCGCGGATTTTTTTTCCAATTTTTTTTTTTTTTTTTTTCAATTTTTTTTTATAGTGTAACTTTTTTTTTACAGTGTAACATTCTGTCCTGCGCCCTGATTAGCTAAGAGACTAGACCAGGACTAAACCAGGTCTAAAGCAGGTCTAAACCAGGACTAAACCAGGTCTAAACCAGGACTAAACCAGGTCTAGACCAGGGATGGTAGGGACAGAGTCTCAGATTTCCTTCACGAGAGCGCCTGGGTGACAGGGGGTGTGGCCTTTGTTTACTTGCACGAGCCATGGAAGAGAGTGCGAGCCGGACCATGGAAGAGCCAAGAATCAACATGGACTCTTCCAAGAATCAACATGGACGGGCCCGCTGCGGCGTCCGGGGGAGCCGCAGCGGGGAGAGGACACTCGCGCGCACTGTGGAGACAGTGGCTCTTCCCCGTGAGAGGACGAGAGGACGAACCCCGACCCCGTCCTAGAGAGCTGTGGAGTATTGGCGACGCATTGATAGCGGTCTGATTTTGGAGCCGGGGTGAAATGCAACCAACTCTTGTGAGCGCAGGTTAGTCTTACCTGGTCTTGTGGTGCTCAGAGGCGTCTGTTAGCGGTTCGGCACTGTTAGCAGTGGCTTGAGTCTTGCCCAAAATGATATCCAGGTCGCTTTCCACTCGACTTTCGCACATGGCATGGATATGTGGTACCAAAACAAACGCACGTGTCCGCGCGCACGTGCCCGCGCGCACGTGCCCGCGTGTCACGTGCCCCCGCCCCCACTATTAATATATTTTAATGAAAATCTACAAAAGTTTGAGTGTTTAAACAAGAGAAAAATGTGAGAAAATGTTAATACCAGTCTCAGAAAGGTGTATAATGTGTCTGGTGAAGCGTTTTCAGCCTTAAAACATGTAGAATAATTGTAAAATATAAAATTGTCCTACTTCGCGGATTTCACTTATTGCGGGCTATTTCTGGAACCTAACCCCCGCGATAAATGAGGGTTCACTGTACTGGTACTTATATTAAAATTTTAAAATCTATAATTATTTTTTGCTTTGGTACAAAATGTATTCACATGGGATGCCTTTGTTCAATCACAAATGTTTTTATTTTGAAAAATATGCATTCTGTGAGCAGGGTCGCTTCTCCACAGATTTGACTTATAATTTGGCCCAGTGGTGTCTTTTTGTCTATGTGGAGGTAAATATGTTTAATGCCATTCTGAGGAATATCCCAGTGAAGGCAATAACATTTCTACAGGGCACCTTTCAATGTTTTTAATTTTAATGCTTTTAATTTTATTTTAGATTGCGTCCTGCTGTGTATTAGTAAAGTTCAAACTTTGTACTTTTATACATCCTGGTTCATTTATGTAGCCTTAACTTAAAGAACATCTGTGGTCGACCAAACACAGATTGTTGTTTAACGCTTTGCTGATTTCTTCTGATTCAAGGGTCAAAAGTGAAAATTGTGTCTTGTTTTGTTTTTTCAGGAGCTGTGAAAAAGGAGGTATACTTTATGGCCATCATCGACATCCTCACGCACTATGACGCAAAGAAAAAAGCTGCACATGCTGCCAAAACTGTGAAACATGGGGTCAGTTTGCTTTTATGTAATCTTTCTATTAAATATATGTTATTTAATACATGTAGCATTAACAGTCTGTTTCAAATTGAGTCTAGTGGTAAAGATTCTTAAAATACCAAAATATGGGTATGGCTGGTTAAATCATGGAAACACCACGATTTGACACCTGCTTGTGCTTTAATTCATTATTTTACTAAATAGTTGGTTAATAGTTGGAAAGAGTCTGTCTGGCCAGCTAGACTCTTGTACACTAAAACAATATATTTCAGGCTAGAGGTGGACAATATATGGAAATATCAATAATATTATGGATGTTAAGTTTATACTACACCAAATAGTTGCAATAATATCTGGGGCATTTATTTAAAACCTCAACTAGACTAGAAAATATCTTTAGTTTTTTTAATACTGCAGAAAATATTAAGATGCCAATTTCTGTCAATATCACCCCTCCTGATGTCTTTTGGAATCGAAATATTTGTCCCCTTGAGCAAGATTTATCAAAATATCAGTCCTGACAGTGGTTTAGGGACAGAGCTAAATGTTATCAGCTGATACTACGTGTTGTTTGCTTTGTTTCCTCAGGCGGGGGCAGAAATCTCGACGGTGAATCCGGAGCAGTACTCCAAACGATTCTACGAATTCATGTCCAACATCCTGTCATAGGCTCATGTACCAGTCCAGCTCCTGTCGCTTACCACGCACTTATTTCTTCTCCTCCTTCTCAATAATTTGTCTTTGTCCCTAACTTTGTTCCCCTTTAAACAAAAAATGTTGAACTACATTCCTGCCCCAGGCAGGATGTGCAAAAGGCTGTTACAAGTCCCATATACATAAACAATGACTTTCTACGTCTCAACATCTTCATAAGAAAACTAATTGTCCTTTTTTGGTGAAATTGGTCATATTTTGCCACGTCGTTCCTCCTCACGCCAGCACAGGATCCTTGTCACGAATGCCTTGAATGAGTGCGTCAACTTTAGAGGTTCACAGTTTATTAGTACAAATACAATAGGTTGCGTTCATATGCAAGAATTTAAATGTTATCATTTCAAACGGAGGGCAGAAGCTTATGCAGGTCCATGGCAGATACCCAAACCTATGAACCAGAAACATTGAACTATATAGTCACTTGTTTGGTATTGCCTCAAATTTGCCATATTATTTGTTTGGCTTAAAATCCTTCCAACTGACAATCACGTCTTGGGGTTGAATAATGGCACCAAATGCTGAAGATGTTAAATTTGGTTCCAGTATTTTTTTCATGTGGATAGGTGCCATAATTACAGCGATATAAACCATAAACCAGGTCAACAAATTTGCAATCTGACAGTTAAACTGACCTGTCCTCCAGCTTATTTTAAAACTACAGGCATTTTAGAATGTTGATGTCACATGAACGCAACCTATTTATGTTCATTCTTTATGTTCATGTTGTCGTTTTCCTAATTTCTGTTAGATACAAACACAATGTAAACTTTCACAGAATGGTCAGATTGCATGACACTTTTGACAGCCCAGACATCAGTCTTGTCTCTCTCTTTCACTCAACCAAAACAGCAAATTGGAAAAACAGGGAATAACACAATGTATGTATAAGTAACTGAATGCAATATCAAAAATGCATGGCAATGACGTGTACATGAGACTCCACCACCCGTAAGTTGGAAACGTCAAAACCACTGATGATAAGTGAGTGTTATGACTAAAACGGACTAAACAAAAAAGAAAAAAAAAATTGGTGTTTTGAATGTTACGTTGCCATATTGTTTATGAATATTTTTTGAAATTTTAACCGTGAGCTTGGTGGAGGTCGGTCTTACATGAAAACTTCACACAAAAAGGGGAAATCTGCAACAAATACTTGTTTTATTACCATAAGAATCATTTTTATATCTTGTTTACATTAATGTAGCAATTTTGTGTTTGTATACAGTATTGTTTTGTTACCAAGAGACTTTAGAAAAAAAGGTTACTTGAAAATGGTTCATTGCATATTAAAGGGAGTTTTATCTTGTTTTGGTTGTTGGCCTGCACTTTTTTTATGAGACTGGGGATCTGAAGTTACAATATTTGTCTTTATTAATTGTCCTTATGGTATTGTGCTAAACCAATATTCTCATTTATGCTAGTTTCTCAGTCCAGCGTCCTGTTAACACATTTGTGAAACAAGTGGGTTTTGAACAAATAATACCATTTTTATGATTAAATAAAAAACTTTTGGGACAATAAATATTTGGAAGCCTGCTTTATCTTATTCTAATTTTAGAGATTATTAAAGTCTGCAGAGGATTACATGGTTGTGTTTACACTTTGCACTTACGAAAGCTAGATTTTGTGTAATGTTCAGTATCTGAAAGCAGTTATAACCTACACATTTCATTCAAGTTATTTACCTGAAAATACACTATAATTATGGAAGCTTTTGTTACTATTTTTATTATTTTGTTACTAATTTCATACAGTACTTCTATGAAGTGTGAGGTAGGAGTCTCAAACCAAAACACACCCAAGATACTAAAACTACACTGGTCTATAAGCAAAATGCGTCTGGAACAAAAGTAGTGAAATTTTTGTTGGTTTAGGTCACTAATAAAGAAAAAGTAAGTAAGTATACTACATTAGCTAACCAGCATCAGTATAAATGAGATTTAGCCACTTTTATCACGGAAGCAGATCAAGTCCAAAAATGTGTAGACCTGCGCTATCAACTCATACACTAATCTCAACAAGCATAATGAAAAAGGACAAAACCTTTGACCTTTGAATGGTTACGGAATTGTCATATCAATAAATTCTGAATAATGCTACACAATAGAAAGAATAGAAGAAACCACTATATTTTTGTTGAAAATTAAACATTTTATTGTCAATTTTTTTTCAACCTTTGTAGAGCAGTGATTCCCAAAGCGGGATCTGGGGCCCCTGGGGAGCCTTAGAGGCCCTACAGGGGCACCCCCTAAGGTCATCCACACAGGCATAAAAGAACATTCAGTTTGATATTAACATGGCATTATTTATTTGCTTTACTAATAAATCAGTATTAAGCCCATAGACATACTGTAATATGCACTGTTAGCATGTACATTTGAGAGGAAAACATTACATATTATTTTGAATTCAGTATGCATTGTTATTGGGGGGACATGTACAATGTTATGATAGATGGGCAATACTTTGTTCTGTCTGAAAGGCTTGATACCAGAGAGGGTAACTATAATCCAGGTGTGCATGTATCATATTGAGGTAAACCACTTCTTTTATGCAATGGCTTGACTCATATATTTTAGATGACATAAATACAATAATAAACAGGGCTGGGGACTGGACATATGAGAAGCTATGTGATTGGTCTGACAAGAATCCTCACTTCAAACTCCACCCCTGCAATCAGAAACCTGCACAGAACTGATTACTGGGTGTAATTAGGGCAGTCCTGTGTAATGTCATGTATAGTTCTTGAAATAGGAGTGGCCACTAGAGACAAGAGTGTATATATTTATGGTTACCTTGTTGACAGACATCATTCGTGATGAATGCCAAAGGGTTGTGTGTTGGTTTAGTATTTCCATATTTTCACCTGCACATATTTGGAATGTAGGGAGAAAGTTACCCTCTAGTCCAGAGGTGTCCAAACTTTTTTCATCAAGGGCCACATATCTAAACACAGACGAAGCAGAGGGCCGATCGAGGGCCATAGACTGGTGCTCAGTAGAGTCAATAATTGAAATATATGCATTAGAGATGCGCAGATGGGCTTTTTTTCCATCCGCCCGCTATCCATTTGCACGCAGGTTTTTTCAGGAATTTTCAAAACCGCGCCCGTCTGTCATCCGCCAACTTATATGTAAGCATTTTTAAAAATTTGGTTGTTCAACTGCCACCCGCCAGAATTTAATAAAAAATATTATTTTTCGTCACATCATCCACCCACTCCGCGGTTTAGCCGTGGTGCCTGTGGCCGCCATCCGCGCATCTATAATATGCATGTTTAACATGTTAGAATGAGTCAGTCCTTTATTCATGCCAAGATCCTCAAAACCACACAATATTAAATATTGTCTTATCAAGGTAGATTTTCAAAAAACTTGCAGTCAAAAGTTCTGCTCAAGGTAATTTGGGCCAATCCACCTGGAAGCCTGAGGGCCAAGAAAAATTTGGCTGAGGGCCACATTTGGCCCACGGGCCATCATTTGGACATGCCTGCTCTAGTCCAATGATTCCCAAAGTGGGGTCCAGGCCCCCCTGGGTGGCCTCCAAAGGTTAGTATACATTGCTATTGGTGGGCCCTGTACAGAATATGTAGAATGTAGAATATTGAGCCATTTTCTTTAGCCATTTTAGTATTGCAACATGAGGTACATTATATAAAGTAATATTAATCCATATTTTGGATTACATGCAAACCTGCACACCACTTTTTTAAAGATCCATTTAGTGCAGTACTAAGTTTCTAATCCAAGCCAATTGTCTGCAAATAAGTTAACTACATCTTTCAATTCAAGAGTCTGAAAAGCAATTTAGTTTAAACCAATATGTATTTATTGAGCAATAAAGAAAAAAAGACAGTACAAACAACCATGTATTTTTTATTTATTTCTTTACAAAATGTTGATGAACAGTGGAAAAAGATCTAGTCCATTCTGGCTTTGAGAGTTTTGGTTGTAATCTTATCCTTTTCACTGAAAATAAAACAAGAAAAAAATTGTTACTTGACATTACTATGCAAAGTGATCTTGTACTGAACAGGTTTTCTCTGTACTTACATGACGTGTACAACTACCCCCATTCCAGATATAGCATCTCTATCCACAGCATTGAGCATGGCCTGGGAAATGGTTTCAAACAAGTCATCGGGCTCCTGAAATTCAAGCACAAAGTGATAAGCTAAACAAACCTATAATCAGCAATAGAAACAATAAAATGCAAAACTGTTTTCAACGGATAGCAAAAAGGTTTTCCAATAAAATTTAAATTAAGAGAAGAAGTGACTTTATTGATCTCACACTGGAGAAATTCTTCTCTGCATTTTAACCCATCCTATATATATATACATATATTAGGAGCAGTGGGCAGCACACACATTAGGGCGCCCGGGGACCATCGCCATGATCTTCTTGCTTCAGTTTGGTCAGGACCTAAGCTGGAGGTACCTATGGTGCATGTTTTGGGTTGATGGGGGAAACCGGAGTGCCCGGAGGAAACCCATTCAAATGGGAACATCTTCACAACTAGACAACTAGTAATACTTGGCAGTAGCACTTACCATATCTGGCTCCCACAGCGACTCACACATGCCGTACATTTGCTCTGAGCAGGTTCCGCTCACCACAAAGTCCTCAGTCACCATGGGGCAGCCAATCAGGTCCAGAGAACAGATGAATGGCTCCATGGTCTTAGGGTCGAGTCCCGCAATTACTGGCTCAATATAGTAAGGACCAAACCTTTAAGAATAAAAATGTAATGAGCTACAGCTGTTTTTAAGTATGTGCAGCTCATATGTAAGGAGGACCATTAATGTTCCTTTAATTACATAAATGGTTAAAAGAGGCTTTTTCATGATGTATACTATGAACAAGTCAAAATTAAAAAGACACAGTTATATATTTATATTATATTCTGATATACAAATAATCACAACAATACTTATGGCGAAATCTAATAAACATCATCTGGCCGCATTGTATGAAACCCATGACTCACCGTCTTTCATACAGGAGGTTGGACACCATGCTCATGAAAGTCTTGGGCTTGATCTGACGACCCTCTTTCAGCTCATAAAGGTTAAGTCTAAATTTTAGTCTCTGAGCTCTGTCAAAAAGACAACAAAAGCTGCTTAATATCAAAGATTTATTTCAAGACAGGTGGCAAGTAGAATACATTTTATATATAGATTTAATAAACTTATCAAAACAACTTGTATGGAACTAGTGCATTTTTACTTGTTGGATAGCGCAGTAAAAACACATCTTGTATTCTTCACACTATCCATTATAAATGAACCATTGTAAAGATGACAGAAGAGATCTGTGAACTGATGCTTTAACAACTTTTGTGAGGAAACTCATTCATTTGTATAGCATATATAATTCAGACATTTATAGCTATGATTTATACTTGCTAGAAGACAACATCCCCAAAAGTAGCATTACAACTGATGATGCAACATTAGGGGTCTCATCACTTACACTGTCTGTACGTCAGTGGCCAGTCCAGCCAGCCCAATAAACAGCCTTTCCCCCATTGGAAACACTTTCTGGAAGTCTGTAGTGACCATCTGTGCCTGGATCCCAAACCTCCGGTCTGCTGCAATTGCCACACAGTTCTTCCCTCTCATGGCCATCACAGCCCCACCATTATATGACATAATAGACTGTGAAAGAGACGAAATATCATTAACATCAGGTACATAGCTAGTGAAAAGGCCTGTGCAATGGCATCTTATTCATTTCAGTCCTCATGCTGTATTTTTTCATACTAAACCTGAACTTAGTTTGTACTTATGCTAGATTCAAAGATTAGGTCAGTAAGTAAACTTAGGAAATGAAACGTTTAGCTTTAGGTCTCTTCAGTGGAAAATATCCTACCATAAATTTTATTTTGTAGTAGAATAGTTTGAGTTTTAATATGATTACATTTTCTGTACTATAAATATGTATTCTAGCATAATAAGAAAGAGTCACTGAAGTAGCCACCTAGTCAATGGAAAGCATAACATTCAATTCTGTACTAATATAAGCAATTGATCCGCTAGATCAAACAAATATTCTTTTTACATATAATTTATAAAGACGAATGCATAATAATGAAATAAACAATAGCTCCATATAAGTATAATGAAGAGCTCAAGAAAAGATGCTCGGTTGCTAGCATTATTAGCATGTGTATTTTAGCGAAACTATTAATATTATCCATGTTAAAACTCTTTACAATAAAATGAATCATCAGAAATTACTCTTACCATTTTGAGAGGCGTGTGTTTTGTTCCTTATTACTAAAATTCTGTTTAATTTATGAGCTTTAATGAAAGGCTGCTGTTAGCATTGGAGAGTGACTACACGATTTAGAAATACGGAAGTCAATCTAGCCCAATATCAAACGTCATTCTTTTAGCTTGAAGCTGATTGGACAGTACACAAAATATGAAAATGTAATTGGAGGAAAGATAAAGTAGGCGGAACGTAACGATGAATGTTGGTAGTTTGGTTGCCGCGTGCTAAGATGAAACTACAGAAATAAAACTGTGAATATCGTTTGATACCGGTACTCATTTATAGATTAAAAAGTATTTGAATTGTCTTCACCATGTACCGTGATAACATTTATTCATAATTGGATTTAGTAAGGGCATAGTTTTAGTAGCTATTAAACCTATGAAATAATACGCGCATTGAAACAAAACGTGGTAGCTTTATGTAATTTATGATCTGATTTAGTCGCACGCATTGAGAGTGTGACACACGCAATTCGACGTGTTCACACGCTCACACGCCACACATGGCATTTCTCACGCTGAATTTTTTTGTTTTGTGCCCAGAAAATTGGTCTGTGTGGCTCAGTTTATGCAGGCACCGCGCGTTTTCAGCGAAACCCCCCCTCCTCCCCGGAACAAAAATCTCAGTTTTCAGGCAATCAGAAAATAGATTGTTCTGTTGTTGGGCAGACTGTAGAGTGTAGTTTCAGCTGCTAAGCACGCACTGCACTGTCAGTGATAAGGACAGCGACTGAACATGAGGAACGACAAAACGGTGAAGATAAAATAAACTGAGAACCATCAGGTAATAACTTCATTTATATAACTCTCATTAGTTGCTTTGTAGTTTAAGTTTGAGAGTGTGACACACGCAATTCGACTTGGCATTTCTCACGCAATTCAAGCGCGGGAAAAATTGTTCACTCGCACCCCCCCGCTCCTCGGAAATTACGCAGTCTCACGCACGACCCCGCTCAAAACTTGAGAGCCCTGGATTTAGAAAAGTGGGAAATGTCACTTCTCAACAAGACACAAAACTGTTTGGACTATTGTGTAATTGGCAGGAAATATTTCAATACTCAATCATTAAAACATCAAAAATATATAGGTAAATGTATTATAAAACAAGTAACAATACTTTGTACCAAGTTACAATGGATTTATGAATTACTACTAAAAGTTAAACTAAGGGTCTGTACAAGAAACAGTTGTCCATTAAAAGTAAGTGAATGTGCTTTTAAAAATAAAGCCAATCCATGTACTAAAAACATGGGTAGACTGAATGCATTCAGTCTCATTTTATTTTTATCTCCTCATGAAATGGTCTTGAGAGGCTGCAGTCCTTTGAATTGAGTGGATGTTCCTTTTCACTCTGTCTTCCAGTGAGGAGGACGCAGCACTCTCCAGTTTCATGTTGCTGGAAAATAATTAGAAGGTGGGTTATTTAAGCTGTGAAAAAATAATACAATCATCTCAAAATAAAAGGAACTTACTGAATGAAGCCAGCATGATCTTCACGTTTGGTGTTTCGCTCCCACTGTTTCTCCTTCTCATCTTGTTTTTTGTATCTTTTTACATTATTTTCTCTGTCTTCATCTCTTTGTTTGGCCTGGTCCATCATCTCTCGCCTTTTACGCTCCAACTCATCTGCAGATAGCTTCCTGCATGAAATGAAATGCACTGATGAAGACATTACAGTAATAATAATTCATTGCATTTATATAGCACCTTTCATGACACCCAAAGCGCTTTACTGTTCATTGTTCATTCACTCCACACTTCGTGGTGGTAAGATACTACTATAGCCACAGCTGCCCTGGGGCAGACTGACTGTATTCAGTCAGATTGAGTCTGATTGTATTCAGATTAACTATGCAACTATCATTGATCTATTAAGGATATATTTAAGATTGTGAATTTGATTATCATTTAAAAAAAATTATTCAGATACTATTTGTTTATAGGTTAACAATAATGTTCTTATTGTATTTAATAATTTTATATAGATGGACAATAAAATCAGACATGGCCAGACTTGCAGCAGATAGTTATACACTGCAGTAGCTTTAGTGCAAATTTTCAGCTGGTGAGTGTAATTAAGCTTGCAGACCTAATCAGTTCAGTTTGTGCACTTTACATTTTACTACTTACTTGGAGACATGGTGGTTGTGTCTCTGGTAGCGCTCTTTTGGTGGCGTGGGGGCTCTAGGCTTGTCTCGTCGGTCACTTCTGTTGGAGGAGGAATGGTGGTCCCTGTGGTTTCTTTGGGGGGATCGAGAGCGACTTCTTTCTCGCCGTGAAGAATGATTATCGTAGGAAGCAGAGATGTGATGACTTTTGCCTGCTGGAAACTGAGGAGAAAGATATATTGGTTTATTGTTAATGGGGAGATAGATTTGAAATCACCTAAAACATTTAAAAAAAAAAAAAAAGTGCTATATAAAAGGAGTATATTTTATCATCTTTAATTGAAAAGTTTTATTGAAAAGCTTTTTTTGTAAATCATTTTCCAAACAATTGTCTTGACAAGCTAAATTTACATGGCTCCACCATGAGTAATTATTAGTGCTGTCAGGCGATTAAAAAAATTAATCTAATTACAGGATTTGTAATTAATTCATCTAATTAATCGCATTTTAAGAGTCTGTGAGAGAGAGACAGAGAGAGGGAGAGAGAGAGAGATTGTGAGTTAGTGAGCAATCGAGTGAATGAACGAACGAACCCACTTTGCGATTGAGTTTGTCAGTTTTCATGTGGTTGCTTGGCTCATTCGTTTCCCAAATTCTGCGAGCGTGGTTTGGTGAAGTGCACACTATCACCAGTAATGATGGAACTTCTCCGGACGTGTTTTGCGTTCAAATGATCCGTCAGGCTGGAGCAGCTTTGGTGATCGGAAAATTCTTTTTGACAAAAGCTACACATTACTGCGTTCTTGTTTACAGTCCCATCTTCATTCTTTCTATAAATAAACTTGCCGTTCAAAGGCTCTGGCAGCGATTTGCTCGCCGCACGCCAAATTTAAACTGCGCACACAATGAATTTTTATAACGCATTAATTTGCAATGTAATTAATTAATATAATTAACACGTTAAACTGACAGCCCTAGTAATTATTATTATTTATGTCCAATTATTCATTCATCCATCTTCTTCCGCTTTTTCCATTCTCTGGGTCGCGGGGGCAGCAGTCCAAGCAGTGTTCCACTGCCCAGAACACAATGCACAAATGCTCATGAATCCTCCCGCGGGTGGTGGGTCCACAGGAGGACGGCTCACGTCACAACGGGCCTTGATTTATCTTCTGCCATGGGGGCTACTAGTGTCCGCAGACACTGGGGGCGAGGTGGGGTTAAGTGTCTTGCCCAAGGACACAACGGCAGCGCTCATCTGTGGGAACTGGGATCACACGCGGTCTATCCGTCCGGGATTCGAACCACCAACCCCTGGATCACTAGGCATGCGCTCTACCAACTGCTACTGCTGCACCCATATGTCCAAATAATTATATTATTTCCAATTATAATAAATGTTATAATTGGAAATAAATAAAAATAATAAATTTATATGTCCAATTAATTATTATTATTTATTTCCAATTATAACATTTATTATGCTCTTCTCGTTATTTAGTGCGTTTTTCTGCAGCACAGTATATATTGACTCACCTGTAATCCGTAGCCTGGTAGATGGTGACCGTTTGGCTTTTTATCAGATGAAGATTCATAGTGTGAATGGGATCTATAAAAAGAAATGAAAAAAAAGAAAAAAAATGAAATGATCTCATTGGTATTATACAAAGTTACATTAGCCACAGCAGTAATAGGAAGCCATGATATCATGTTTGTCACTACCTCACTGTAAATTACTGTTACCTGTGCAATAATCAGTGCAATAACCTATGTGCAATATTTATACCATACTATGTGCAATACGAAATCCACATGCAACACCTACACCACACCATATTATGTGCAATCTGTGAAATACTTGCACCTTATTTGTTCTTTGATTTAATCCTACCTGCACCTTGTACATTGTACCTTGTTTTTTTTATTACATTTTATTACATATTTTATTATATTGTTTATTATATTGTTTATTATATTGTTTATTATATTGTTTACTTCTTCCCCTGCACTTTTGCAACACTTTTTTTTTTACCATGTACTATTATTGCATGTTATTAGTACTTCTTGACTATCTTAGCGAGTCAACGGTTCTTCTGATCCTAAGCATTTCATTGCATTGTTGACCTTGTGTTGATTCTGCATATGACAAATAAACAATCTTGAATCTTGAATCTCTTAAATCCCATTACTTGTGTTTTCTGACATCTTCCTCATCTGAGCTTGAACTGAAGCTTTGTCTCTTGTGTTTCTTCTCCTTTTTTCTGTCTTTGTCTTTTTTCTCTTTCTTTTCCTTCTTTCTTTTCTTCTTCTTGTCTTTCTCCAGATTCTGACGAAGCTGCAAAACAAATAATTTTTACCAAGGCGTGTGCAAATGAAATAGACTGTACATTTTTCATATTCTTTACAGGATTAGTTTTAAAGATGTGTGCCTTATCTCATTTCTACACAATGTCTCAATATATGCATTGTTCAAAATATGAATAGTGATTGAAACATTATAATTCTAGTTAAAATACATACCATTTCTTTGATTTTCTTCATCTTTACTGGATTAGTCAGGACTTCTCTCTTCTTTGCCTCTTCTCTTTTCCTGTACCGAACACATTGTACTACATTAAACAAACAATTGGCATTGATTTCAAATTTTTCAATACTATGATCTTCCTGACCTGATTTCAAACAGGGGGTCCTCCCTGATCTTGGCAGCCATGTCGAGTCCGGATGTTGCAGTGTTTGGATTGAAGATGGATCCGGGCAGGAGTCCAGTTTCCGTGGATGGGCCGCTCTCGGGGTCAGCGTACTGGTCCGTGATCTGTTTGTCAATGGGACGACCCAGCAGGTATTCATCTCTGGACACCTGACCAGCAGGGCCTTGGTACATCCAGTCCAAGCGATCATCTTTTTTTCTGAAAACAAAACAAGGTTGAAAATATATCCTTTCTAAGTTCTTCTATAGTGGAAAATGTTATGGTGGCTTCCATGAATATGCAAAAAAATGGCATGTTGTTTTCTCTGACATTTTGCATGTTTGCCCACTAATATAAAGTTTTTATTATTCAATATCATGCTCTACTCCAGTGTTTCCCTTTTTTGTCTTGTGTGCCCCCTGAGCCTTACCTCGAGTACCCCCTCACTCATACGTGTTGATAATTCTCCAAAAGTAGAAAGTGACACAACGGATTATTAAGTGAAAATCATTTTATTTAATCTTTTAATTTGAAAATTTAATTCTCAGGCTTTTTCTCTTTTCTTTAACTCAAATTAGAATTTAAAAATTCAAAAAAATCTCCCCCTGCACCTGGCAGCAACACTGCTGAGTACCCCCAGCAGTGTGCTCGCGTACCCCTGGTACTTGTACCCCTGGTTGGGAAACACTGCTCTACTCTACTACTTCATAATACAACAGTCTAAAAATGTTGCCAAGTGCCAACTAAATAAAATCAAAACTGGTGGTGTGTGAGAGGATACAACTAGAGGGAAAGAATACAATTACAAAATGTGTAGATAAATTGATAAATTAATTATACATCCATAATCTCCATCTTCCTCCTCTGTGGGGAATATCTGAGAGGATATAGTATGCATATTTAAAATCTACTAACTTTATAGCCCCCGTTTCTTCTGCGTATTTTGTCATTTCTTCTCTGGCTCGTTCCTCTTTGAGCTCCTTCTGAAGTTCCTCGATTTTTTTGCGTTCAGCTTCATGTTTCTGCTCGGCTTTCCAAACCCGTTCAATGTTTTTCATAGTCTGGGGATGCCAGCTCTTTTTCAAGTTCTGTAAAAAGAGATTTCATTATAAATTAATCCACGGTTTGCCATTAATAGAAGAGACTATGTTGACACCCTAGATTACAAAATATTGCCCTTAGTCTAAAAACAAAGAACCTGGACTATATTTGCATCACAAAATCACACTTTCGCCCATTGTATGATCATGAACATTTTACTACTGGGCAAACAGGACTGCTTAAAGATTAAGTACTGACAAGAAGCGACACTTATACTGCACAAATATTACATTAAATTCAAATGATAAGTGTTCCCATACATCTATAGGAAACACTGTAAATGTGTCGCGATGTATAACATAATACTCTACATTGAAGTATATTCCAGATGAGCATATATTAGACGTTTTCCACAGTATGTGCAAAACATTGTTAGCAGCAGCAATTAGCCATCTCCCAAATAAATGCCGTTTTGTGGTTATAAAACAAACTTACCAAATCACCACCCCCCATCTTGATAGAATATTCGATTCCTCTTTATGAAGAATATAAATAGTCAAAAATATATGTTTTAGTTAAGACTATAAAAAGCGGAGAACATGAAGGATCGTCGTGTGTTGTTCTTCAGTTGTGTTGGACCGGCTTCCGGTCTTGCGTAATTCCTTTTCCGGGATGTGCCAGCGACGTCAGTTATTTCCATGGATGGTTATTTAATTTTTCTTTATTGTGTTTTTATAAAAAAAAAAAAAAGTGGCAGGGATTATAGCTAATGATTTTTTTATTATTAAAGAAAACAAAACTCATTTACATATCATGAATAATTGAATATTTATGTAGGATTACATACATAATTAATTCATGAATTAACCCTCCTGTCGTGTTCGGGTCAAATCTGACCGTTTTACAATTTATAATACTCATAAATATTATGTTTTTCATCTGATTACCTCAAGACCTTATGATATCCTCCACACTGTGTACTTGAACATAAAAGTGATGATCACCTATTTCATTCAATTTTGAGTGTTTTAATCAACCTTGTTACACCTGTGGTGTTCCCGGTCAAAAGTGACCGCCATAGGAAATGAATGGGTATCCAGAGTAAATTCATTCAACATACAGAAAACATCCCCATACACACTGCCCCAGCTCTCTCTCTCTCACACACACACACACACACACACACACACACACACACACACACACACACACACACACACACACACACAAACCAGGGTATGCGTGTTGTGCTGGACATGACAACCGGTCTCCATCACATGTGACAACTTCTTCACATCACATGCTCTTGGTCAGGAGCTACTGAAAATAAAGCTCACCATGGTAGGGACAGTGAGGAAGAACAAGCCCGAACTTCCCCCTGCGCTGGTAAAGACCAGAGGAAGACAGGCACGCTCATCACAATTTGCATTCACTGACACTCACACTCTTGTGTCATACGTTCCCAAGAAGAACAGAAATGTCATCCTGATGAGCACAGTACACAAAGACGCCGCTGTCAGCACCACAGAGGACTGCCTTGATAAGGTAATGTAAAGTCTCATCATGCATTTTATTTTATTTTTATCTAGGTGAATCATAGCATTTTGTGTACGACAGAGTGAATATTGTTCCTAATCTCTTATTATTTATTGTTCCTTTATTGCAGCTTACTGGTACATACACCTGTAAGCGGATGACGGCTCTCTGGCCTGTGGCACTGTTCCACAACATCCTGGATGTGTCAGCTTTCAACACGTATGTGGTGTGGACAGCAATCGACCCAACCTGGAATCAGGGGAAAAGTTTCAAGACAAGACTTTTCCTCGCAGAGCTGGGGAAAGCTTTGGTGACTCCTCCTATACAGCGTCACCAGCACATTCCCCGCACACCAGCTTCCGCCAGTCTGGTTAGGAGCATGCAAGCTCCAGCCCCAGCCGCTGCCCTGGCTGCTCTCCCCCGACAAGGACATGGGCAGAAAAGGAAGCGTTGTGGCCTGTGTGCCCCTAGAGACATCAAAACCAGCCTGACATGCTGCTAATGTCATGCTTATGTTTGCAAGGCCCACTCTGACCTGAGTGTCACATGCCACTCATGTGCATGAATACACACACACACACACACACACACACACACACACACACACACACACCCTGTTGAGTTTGGTGTTTGGTTTTCAATTTATTTTTTGTATTATATGTTCATTTTGTAGTTCATTTTCAGTGCCCAATTGTACTTTCACTGATGTTATTTAATGTTTACTTCTATAAATTGTTGTTAGACACTACTTTGAAACATTGTTCTCAACTAAAGAATGTTTAATAAAAAAATTGGTGTTGAAAAAAAATGTTTTGTGCTAATTTAAGAGCAGTTAAAACAGACCGGTCAATTTTGACCGGGAACACTAAAGTAGGGGGCTGGAGGCGAACACGACCAGAGTGTTAAATAAGTAGGCTACATCAACGATCAAAGTCAAAGATCAAAGTCAGCTTTATCGCCAATTCTGCCATATGTGGCCAGGTAGTGCAAAAAGACAGTGTACAAAATAAAATATAAAGACAAAACAAAACAAAAAAACTATCTAAGACAAAAATCTAAAATCTAAAATCTGAAAGCAGTGCATCAGAATAAATAAATACCTATTTACAGATGTCCAAAAATGCATCAAAAATGTGCAAGGGATGATACAGCAGTGAAATGGTAATGTGCAATAGAATGTTATTATTATTATTATTTGGGGCCAAGCACCGAAGGTGCTAGGCACTGTAGTGTTTCTACTGATTCTTATTATACATTATGTTACTCATCATGGGAGTCTATGGCAACCCCTAGAACCGTCTGGTAAAAAGTTGTAAAATTTTGCATGCACATTTCCAGCCAGTCTCCTTATTACCCACAGCAATTTATAGGCCCCCACCCCCAACCGTCTAGTGCCACCAGCAGGTCAAAAATTTGCAAAAATGTTCAGGAATTTTCTGCGTTGCTAGGCAACGTACCTAGCAACCTTTGATCTGTCTTTGATGTGTCTTTGATCTGTTAAACCTTGTTAGACCCTGTTAAACCCTGTTAGACCTTGTTAGACCCTGTCAGACCCTGTCAGACTCTGTTAGACCTCTGTTAGACCAAAAGGCGAAGCTCTCAATTTACCGGTCAATCTACGTTCCTACCCTCACCTATGGTCATGAGCTCTGGGTAATGACCGAAAGGACAAGATCTCAGCACAAGCGGCCAAAATGAGTTTCCTTCACAGAGTGGCTGGGCGCACCCTTAGAGATAGGGTGAGGAGCTCAGTCACACAGGAGGGGCTCGGAGTAGAGCCGCTGCTTCTCCACGTCAAGAGGAGCCAGCTGAGGTGGCTCGGGTATCTGTTCCGGATGCCTCCTGGACGCCTCCCTCGGGAGGTGTTCCGGGCATGGAGGAAGTGTCTGGGGTGAAGGAGGTCTGGGCGTCCCTGCTTAGACTGTTGCCCCCGCGACCTGGCCCCAAATAAGCGGAAGAAAATGGATGGATTGATTTGTGCTTAGCTTTCCTGATGCCATGGGACAGGTTAGTTCTCGCTGCCTTCAGATGATGCTCCCCTGTTAGCCATGGCTTCTGGTTAGCCCTGGTGATGATGGTCCTGGTGTGTGTGACATCATCAATGCATCTGGAGATGTAGGAAGTCACAGTGTCTGCGTACTCCTCAATGTCCGTGTGGTTGTTGTGTGTGGCGGCCTGTTTGAACACTGCCCAGTCTGTTGTGCCAAAGCAGTGCTGTAGTGCAGACGAGGCCCCCTCTAGCCACACCTGGATCTGCTTCAGAACCGGTTTGGAGACTTTCACCCGGGGTCTGTATGCTGGTCTGAGCAGAACAGAGATGTGGTCAGAGAGGCCCGTGTGGGGGAAGGGGGGAGCCTTGTATGCTCCTTTGTGTGGTATACATATATTCAAAAAGATAGACCAAAAAGATTATAGCTCAAATTATACATTTCCCTCTTATAATATTGTGTTAGACCAGGGGTTTTTAACCTTTTCATCCTCTGGGCCTGATATAATGTGTAAATACATAAAATTATAATTTAATAATTGTGTGGATTTCAAGGAAGTCCTTGTGGACCTTATGGTTAAAGGTCCCATGGTCCCACTTTCGGAGGTTTTTGAACGTTAATGTGAGCTCCCCTACCCTGTTTAGCCCCCCCCCCATGGCTAAAAGTTGCGAAATGTCAAAACTGAGCATTTGTGGTCCTTTTCTGCGTTTGAAAAAAAGACAACCCAAACGGGCGATTCTGGACAAGGCACCTTGTTGACGTCAGCTCGAAAAAAGAAATGCAAATGCAGTTCCACCCCCGTCTGGGTGTCCACCCCTGTCTCTGGAAATCACGCTCAGAGAGTTTGGACCGTGAAGGAGCTACGCAATGCAAAATACGTTTTTTTATTTGCCTGGAGGCACATGGGAGTGTTTCTAGGCTCGGAAGTCCTTTACCTGACCCTCTGGACCTCTGAAAGAGCAGTGGTTTAATTTTATTTTCTGTGAAAATGTGTTTTTTTCATTGAAAAGTCTCTCATCTCTGCCTCTTCGTGCTTAAAACACGGAAGATCGGCGCCGAGGAGCGGGTGGGGCAAGCCTATCTCTGTGTCCTTCTCATTTGCATTCAAGCAACAACGCCCAGAATGAGCTGTTCAGAAAGAGAGAAAATGACTCTGACTGTGTACACATGTATTTCTCATGCACTGAATGTTGATTTTGAAGAAGGATTCATTTACAGTATTAGTGAACCATTAAGGCACCATATAAAAGCATCAAGAAGTACCATGTCATGGGATCTTTAAGAATCACTGTATATACAGTACTTAGACTATATTGGTTAAAATACACAAACACATTTGGTCCACGGATTCAATAAAGGTTTATCTTTTTATTTAGTTCCACAGTGTAATTAATACAGAACACAGATTAAATACATATTATTACACCATGGTGTTTAACTTAATGTTTATTCCAAAATAATGACTACAGAAAATAATACATTGTTCATCTGGCTCTACTGAACAACATTTAAAACATTTATTGGTAATAACACAAAAAAAAATAATAATAATATTATTCTACGGTATAAGTAATCTTTATATCTCATAAATTCCCACAAAATTGTAACTTCAACATTGTAAGCTGTAGTTGTGTGCTGGTTATAATGCCTATATCAGTGAATATCTTCTATTGCTTTCTACATTGCTATTTATGGATATGTTTTAATGCATCTAATTAATCTAAAAATGTATAAAGCCTGTCACTAAAGTTGCCTATAGTTTTATTGAAAATATTTATTGTATTAAAAGCTACTTCACAAATAGTTTTCAAGTTTCTGCTAGCCCTAGGTTGGATATGTCAGTTTGCACAATGACTCTTAATCAAATGTGTTGAGTGATAGGATTTCCACACTGTATCCGTTGACAAATGTAAAATTAACCTGACCTTACTTGTGTTTGTTTTTAAAGTAGTCACATATATATCCATTTTAGAGTTTTAGTGTTGATGTATTTTTGGACTATGTGGTGGCAGTAAACCTAATAGTAAACACTGTTTCATTGAACAGAAGCTGGTAGAATTAAGGAGAATTGCGCTTGGAAACAACTGGGAAATATTTTGTTACATATCGCCTTGTTCTGGGCTCATAGTTTAATGGATGTAGTTTTAAATCTCATCACTCCAGGTGAGTGGACACAAAAGCATTAGACGTTCAGGTCTTTGGTTTCAGCAGCAGCTTTAAGTGTTGACAATGTGGATCGGAGCGGTGTTTGTAACAAGTCCCTGTCATCGACAAGTCACAACAGACTTCACGGCTGATTTCACCCAGCAGACATTTCTCCTGAAATCTATAATTGATGGTATTTCCTGTATGGCTTGTAAAACAATATTGGTTTTTCATATTTCCTTTTTTTATAATCTTTCCAATCATAGCAGTGTGCCTAAATTGTCAAGCACACCTACAGTTGTGGTATGTGGTAAGAGATGTTACAAAATTTTCCAGTGTTTTACCAAATCTAGCACAGTAGCTTTGCACAGCAGTTTTATTCTCCGGTCTATAATCATGTTACTTTAATTGTTTGCTTATAATATTAAATATAAAACATATTTCAGTAAAGTCAAGACATTTCAATGTAAACAAGTCACAAACCATTGTTATGTGGCCTCAGTCTTTTAATCACGGATAATAGCAGCTCTAGCAGCAATGTCCAGCAACAAGCTGCAACTTCTTGCTTGCTTTACTATTTACTATTATAGCAAACACAAAGAAACATTTCAGTGTGCTCTAAACTCACATTTGTTACAGGAAATCACCTTTTTCTTATAGTGACTTCATACTTTCCTAATCTAAGCTGTAGTGGATGTGATCTGCCTCCCTCTGTGTCTCACAGGATAATCTTTTAGCCCTTAAATGCTTGTTTACAGATATTACCCAGATTGCCCTGTCACTGCAGAGTCTGGCTCAGTCTTCAGCTTCAGTGTGGGCTCTGGCACGTCTGATGCAGACACGTTTGGAGCAGGTTGAGGAGAAGTAGCTGAGTCAAAGCCCTTCTCTCCATTGACCCGGTCCTCTCCCTCTCCTGCAGATGTATGTGTGCGCATATGTTTGGCCAGATGGTCATTTCTCATGAAAACTCGATTACATAAAGGGCAGGATAACTTCTTTGCTCCTGTGTGTGTCTGTAGGTGGCGCTGCAGTTCCTCTGAGCGTGTGAATCTCTTTCCACAGAACAGCCAGTTGCAGACAAATGGTCTGTCTCCACTGTGCCACCTCAGGTGAGCCTTGAGGTGGGAGGTTTTGGCGTAGGCCTTCCCACAGCCTGGGATATGACAGTTGTGCATGTGCTTCCTGCGTTCATCTGCACTCTGCCCCAGCTGCTCTGCATGCACACAGTTAGGACAGCGACATGCAGCCTGCCCCCCACCCCGCGATGAAGGGCGCCTATTAGGTTTGGGACGCACTGAGAGGGCTCTTTCCGGTGGCTCCTCCAGCGGGTAAGGCTCCTGTGGGAGCATTTCAGGGGCGATGGGCTCCATTTTGAAGCTGTCATGAGGAAAAAGGTGGGACGTATGAGAGGGAGGCACATGCTGAGGAGCAGACAGGCTGCACAGCTGAGGATCAGAGCCGTATGGCCCTAAAGAGGACTGCAGCCCTGACTGTAGCCCCATGGACCCTCCCGCATTGACTGAGGGCAACCCCTGTCCTGTCTGCAGGTCCAACCAGCTCCCCGAAGGGTGCAGGTCCCACCAGGAAGCCATGTTCATGTCCTCTGAGCTGCCACTGGAGGGTGCTGTCCGTAACCAGGGTTCGTAAGGGTGAGCCATGAGGACAGCTGGTGTAGTCAAGTCTTTGCAAGATGTAGTTCAGTCGGTGCTCTGTGTCCTGTGTACTTTACCACATGGTGTTGGTGATGCTCCAATGAAACCTGTTGAACAGAAAGACAGTTGGATTAGCTCCTGTTTTTCTACTTTATAGTCTTACACATCACTGTCATGTTGGTGTGAAAATCTCTGAAGTCTAATGCAGTCATTCAGCGTAAATCCCTCTATCTACATCAGATCAGCAGCCTGGATACTGTAGTTCTCACGCTGAGTGGCCACGAAGAGTGAAGACAGGGGGAGACAGACATGTCCAGACAGCAGCCTGCCACATGCATCTGCTGCCAGGTACTTCCCATAGAGGACAGTCAAAGAGGAGCAAAGAAAACAACATCCTGCGCCTGTACGGAGGCTCTAGCAGCTGGGGGAGGGGGGTGGGGGGGTGTTGACAGGAGAGCAGTTTGGTAAAGGAAGAAGTAGCAGGGAGGTATGGCTGTAGGCCAAAGTCTGTTTGCTACGTCTCTGAGGTTTGTAGAAATGGGGCCTTGCAGACAGAAGAACCTGTTTTTATGAATCACACATGATTTACAACAACAGGCCGCCAGGCAGGTACAGAGCGAGCCCATAAAAGACCCGCCCACTGCTCAGTGGCGTCATCCACACTGACAAAATTCAGAAGACAAATTGTCAAAAGACAATCTAACAATAACACGTAAATGAGAATAACTCTATGTAATCATGGACTCAAGCTCTTTAACAGCATCAGACCCCAATCACACAGGTATGTGTCCTGAGCAGGGCAGGCTGAAGCGCTCAGTGGTGACATGAAGCTTGTTAAATTTCTTTATGACACAAAAGTAATAACCTGCTCAGCTGCAAAACATGTCCAAGCTCCAAACCGTCCTGTCGACTTCCACCACGCCCCCGTCCCGAGCCTCTGCAATTATCTTTACTGCAGGAAACTGTAAAGTTGTCTTTGGCTTAGTGCGCTGCCTAAATATCTGTTTCAATCATCCCATATCTACCATGTGAATGTATTGTCAAACACCTGCACATTTCTTCATGTACATTGTTTTTAACATCTTCATTTATTGGGGACAGCAGGCATGTCTTGTCACCCATACTGACAGTTAATCACCCCTTACACAGCTCTCAATTTGTTGAGTCAAAATGTTCCAAGAGTGGATTACAAGTGATACATTACAAGTCTTTGAGGAGGCAAACACACTTAGTGATGCTCTCTAGTCAGTATGAAATCGTAAAGTAATTAGCCTGGAATGCCCTAATGAAAGGTCCAGTGGCGGAGGTCAGGTAGATTTATTTTGGGGCGGCCCGAAGCAACAGTGACCGCTCTGTAATTTTTAGGGAATGCTGTACCAAGATGTGCAGTTGGACCTGGCCATTGCTGACAAAACCATAAACAAACCCAAAGTCGCCAACATCTTTTTGTTTTTGACCAAAATGCTGCAGGGTTACAAGCTCTCGAGGGAAACAGCTGGCGGAGATGGCCTCAGGAAGAGGAGGGAGAGAGAAAGAGGAAGGAACGCTGCAGAGACAGAGCTGTGGTCATAAAACCTGCCTGACCAAGACCCAGCACAAACTCTGCTTTACAAGTCTGCCATCTAAAAGGTTTCAAAGCACAAACAATAAGAGTAGAGTGCAAACTTTATGGCCGCTACAGACTAAATATTCCCTAAGTTTACCAGCACCAATCCATCTATCACCACAGCTTTAAGGAACATCTTTTGCTGATAAATAGAATATATGTGATATACCCATAATTTATGTGTCCAAATAATTAGCCTTGTGAATCAATAAAGTTTGTCCAAGTTTAAGTCTAAGTGTACCATAATATTAATTTATGCAGTTCGCACTTGGATAAATTTTAACCTAGTGGACTCAACCCACCTCAAATGTTTAATTTATGATCTGATTTTTTTTTCTACTTTTTTCAATATCCAAAAATCTCTTGCTGTTGTGACTGAAAACAGCAAATTGTACAGATATAAATATTAAAAAATCTAAAATGTTGCCTACCAATACATGAAGTAATCCTGATCATCAATATTGATTTTATTACAAATAAACTGTCCATACCTAGTTTCATACATCAACCAAATTGCAGGTCTACAGACTATACATTTATCTAGTGTGTTCTCTGTTGACACATATAAAAAAGATGTATTATAGGAGGTAATTTTAATACTTTTAATTGTAGACTATATGCTCAATATCCACATTTTGCAAACATTAAAAAATATATATTTTTTCATCTCTTAGGAGACGATCAATAATTATATCATCTAACCAATGATGTAAAAACTTTTTGTCAGAACATACAAAATGAGAAACTTTTGGCTTAAAGGCAAAGATGCAGGTGACAGTTTTACATGCTGTGATTTGTAGCAGTCTGACAGACACCGACTCATCCAAACTCAGTGTGTCTACTTTACTACTGAGTTCATTAAGGACATTTTATGTTTTAATATATGTGGATCATTGTAATGCATATTCATACATAGTATATTTAATTCAGTTTTAACTATACGTATTTATAATGGAAAAGTTTTATTCAAATAATATCTGAAGGTTATGCGAATTTGTAAAATTGCTGCAAAGGTGACAGCCAGCTCATTTAACACTGATCACATTATTTTTCATTGTAGTTAGCTCCTCCCTTCAGGCAGATCGGCAAGTGTCCACCAGCGTCTGACCAGAATTGAAGAAGCAGCTTGGATGAACTGCGAAACATATTCGACCAAATAAACTTTTGTCCAGTTGACACATTGAATTTCTCCTTTTTCCACTGATCACATTATAGTTACAGATCTTGTGAGTAAATGCAGGCAACACTGCATTTTATACAGACAGCAACCATTAAATACTATTACATTCCTTTACTTAATTAAAATAAAGGAAAACATACTTATATTTAGACATATATTTAATACATTTATCAATCAATGTATTTTTCTTCCAGAAAATTATTAGAATAAATTTCAGAATAGAAATGTTTTGAACTGCTTTTTCCAAATAGAAGCCTAGTTACTAGCCTAATAAAAGTCTTTTTTTTTTCTTTTTACCACCAGTTGCCTACAGAATTTTCAGTCAATTAAGAGACTCTGCATCCTTTCAATTTTTTAAGAGATCCAGCAAAACTAATTGTTTTTATTGAAAAGCACAGCCTATAGGTCTGTTCAGTGATGCAACCCCTGAGTAACCCTGATATCAAGAGGGCAAGAAGATATTTACTTCTGCAAGTTTCTTTATATTAACAAATTAGCTTCATTTAGGCCTATTTAAGGCCTATATATAGCATATCACAATAAACATTCATTGGATTTATTATCCAGTTTCCCATTTAACTTGTTTTTACAGGCCACAGTTATGTCTTTATAATTCTCGACTATCATGGCCAACTCACGTTATAAGGTGTGAACAACTTAGTGTTTGCCCTGCCGTGTATCAATGAGCACAATTTGAAACCTGATGAACTTCTGGTTTACGAGCGCGCATTAAAATTCCTCTGTTTACCTGCTAGTCAGCCGCACCACTCCACTGAACCCTCTCTCCCCTCACAAAAGCCTGTGGAGTCTGCTGTTTCTGCTTGTGAAGAAAATCGAGCAGTAAATAAATAATATCCTCATCGTATTCAGTTCTGTTCCATCCTTCGCTCCAGACGCGCAGTCGTAACGTGCGGATTTGGCGGTCAGGTGCGCTGCATGGTGAGCACTGCACACGTTCAGGATCAGCTCTGCGTCTTGAGCGCCTCCAGGCCCTGCCCCCTCTGTGCGCGCTCGTGAGTGCGCGTGTACGAGTGGCCCTTTGAAGATGCGTGAAGTGAAGTGGCCTAAGGTAAAGTTGGAGGCGAAGATCGGCCCGCGCACTTGGACAAAACATGGATCAATGTCAGAGAGCTGTCCCAGGACGCACAAGAAGTTCATCGTCACTGAAAACTATTTGAAAGAACGTCTGTTCAAAACCAACACGAACGACAAGACTGACACAGACAAAACGGGCCTATATGTATTTACAGCCAAGAGATATTGTTTGCCATTTTTAAACAGAAAGTAGTTGTAATCAGTTAAAGGAGAATTAACGTTTTTTACTATCTGAGCCTTATTTCGGTAATAAAACAAGTTGTTTTACTCACCCATAGCACTTTGGTGTCATTTGGAGCAGAGATGTTTTAGATTAGCGATATCCATAACGCGAGTTCTCGGGGCATATATTATATGCCCCGAGAACTCGCGTTCTCGGGGCTCGCGTTCTCGTTCCCCCGAGAACTCGCGTTATTAACTCGCGGTCTCCAAATAACAAATAACAAACTTTAGTACTTTTCAAATCATAGAAGCTCAATGTCTTAGTCTACAGTTTCGTTTGAGTCAAAAGTGGCCTGTAATCCGAGATTTATCCATAATTTACAGCTTTGCGTTTCATGTTTGGGTCCCGGGAGCTGAGAGCGAAATAAGATGTGACTCCGCACATGCGCACTGTCCTCCTCATCTACTTGAAACTATGGCTAAATCTCGGATTACAGGCCACTTTTGACTCAAACGAAAGTGTAGACTAAGACATCGAGCTTCGATGATTTGAAAAGTGCTAAAGTTTGTGTTATTTGGAGACCGTAAACATGTGCCCCGAGAACTCACATTACGGAGATCGCAAATCTAAAACATCTCTGGAAGTGCTCCATATGACACCAAAGTGCTATGGGTGAGTAAAACAACTTGTTTTATTACCGAAATAAGGCTCAGATTGTAAAAAACGTTAATTCTCCTTTAAAGTGAGTGCCAGTGAAAAGCAGCATATGGCTCAGTTTACCAGATCAACACAGAATGCATGTGTAGGCCTATAACTAAATGGTGGAAATACATGACAGACTAAGCATAAAACATTTGCAATTTTCTAAGAATTCATTGGCACAGCGGACAGCATAATTTTCCTTGTTTTATTATTAATATTCAAATAGGCCTATAACTTATTCTGTGTCAAAAGTGCACTATGGAACTTTTTTGGGGTCAGTCGCCTGCTTGCATTGTTGTACTGTGTGTTAACTTGAAAAAACTAAATCTCGGAATAGGGTCACCTCTTTACAGATCTGACCTGTAACTTGGCATGGTACCGTCGCTTGTCTCTAAGGAGAGTTAACGCAGATGGCAAATTTACTCTCTGCCTGAAAAGTTACTTAAGTGTGTCTTTAAATATGATAAGATATAATGAATTGCATTTTCATTACTATATCAAATATGTTTATCATGCATAGTGCAGATAAATGTTTTTTTTGTAATATAGTATTCAACTGTGTGCAGTGAGCCCTATGGAGCAGACTTGAGACCTGAAATCCTTTGATTGTGGACACTCCTCAGGTGGTTTAGTCCAGGCTAAAAGACACACACAATTATAATATCACTTTAATATCTTATTATTATTTCTGAACGCTATATTTACCCAAACTACATTTATTCAAGTAAGGATGAATGCAAAATATTACCTTACATTTCATTTTTCTTGGCTTATGTGCTTCTTGTAACCTGTCAGAATGTATTACTGTATTGTTATATTAATCATTTAATAGTTTTATGTGAATTTAATCTTTATCTCTCTATCCTCTCTATCTCCCTCTGTTGCCCCCTCCGCTTTCTCTCTCTTTCTCTCCCTTACCACCCCCCCTTACCCCTCTCCCTCTTTCTTGCCCCTTCCCTCTCTCTCTCTCTCTCTTATTGCAGGTCTTGTTGCAGCTTGTTGGAGCAGACCACAGACACTTCCTGGTCCTTGGCTCTTTCTCTGAAGCAGCACTTTATAAAATGCTGAAGTCAAGTGGACGCCAACAGCAAACACTGAATCAGCACCACAGCCTTGCGTCCAGGTACAACTCGGACACAGGAATTAGTTTAACACCAGTTTTTGTGATTGCTTAGATTGGCCTTATATTTATTTAGACCATTGCCATAGCGATTCACAATTTAAAACAAAATAATATAAAATTTTGTGGAAGGGAAAAAGCATATAATGTGCATATAACAGCATAGCCACATGCTCCCAAAACTTAACTACCACTAAAATAATACACAAACAAACAACTTAGAGTAGGTAAGTAAGAAAATGTCTTCTTGTACAAATATAAGTTTAAAGGGAACAATTACGCAAAATCTTTTTTTTCTTTTTTCTTTATTAAAACATTCCATCACCATGTGTTTTATTGTGATTGATCCAAGCATGTTGCACCCAAGCAAGTCTTTCCAATGACGTAACTGCAGCAAACATAATATGCAAATTTAACAAGCATTTGCCGTTCAGGTATTTCACTATGAACTCTAGTCTATTTTTTTGATAAAGGACATGTCAGATCCTCGTCATAATGTTGTACACTGGAGTAGGCCTGATCAGTTTTATCATGAGAGATCGTGGATAGTGTTGCCATCGCAATTGCAGAAGCCATCTTATGATTGTAAGAGCATTCCTTAATTCTATTAGAAAATAATATAAAATCAGAGCCAGACATTTTTGGGGGGGTATAATTTGATATATAATAATCCTAGTAATGTACGAACTCTGCTTGTCTCTGTCAGGGCATCTTTTTTATCTGAATTGTCAATTGAAATATTCACCGTAAAATACGCCACTATATTTTATGCAGAAATAAAGCATGCTTGTATGTCAATACATTGATATGTATTCAGTCCAATTGAATTTCTAGAATTATTTATTACAAAACCTTTAGAAGAACATGTAATTAGATAAAGAATTTATCCATTTATCTAAGTATTCAAGAAAAATAATATTAAATAAAATTAAAAAGTTGTGCTCAAGAACATGGCTGCTGGAATGGGATACTATAGGTTGCTATGCGATGCTTCCTCTGATTTTATTATCTCACTGAGTAGGCCTACATGCCAGTAGCTGCTTTCTTTTTGCTGTAGTGCAAACACTGGAGTAGACCACACACATGCCTTCAATATGTTTACTATAGCACATAATACAATCAGTTATGTTTCCTCATGAATACAATACAAGATTATGCAGAAGACTAAAAAATAGTATTTAATCACAGTCTAAACTCATGGTTGATCCTGAATCGTGCCAAATTCAACATTTACTAATTATGCTTTTGTGTATTCACATGTTTGTGGTTGTTGACATGGTGCTAGTTTAATAAAACCAACCTGTTTGGGAGGCGTTACCTGCAAAGAAAAAATGCATTTAATTGTAAGAAGGTTTCTTGTGATTTCAATAATGACTTTATCAGTACATAAAATTAAAAGTTTGTTATTTGTGTAACTGCTGAACAGTAGTGTTGTGGGTGTGTGCGCGGAGCTGTCAGTCATGTGTGACCTTTTCGGTGTGACAAATGTCACTAACTAAAAGCAGCAATGACACTTTTATGAATACATTTTATAATGTGATTTATTACTTTCTGAATAAATTACTAATTTGGTTACTTATATGATGATTTTTCTTCATTTTTCTTCACTTTCACTTTTCTATTGTTCCATGATTGTTTTTTTGTTCCACCCAAAAAGTGTAAATTAGTATAGATAAATGCAAACATTACATATTAGGTAAGACTCTTACAACATGAAGGTTCAATCTTAGCTCTGACCAGTGTAATATCATTGTGTCCTTGGGCAAAACATTTCACTGTTTGGTTGTATGTATGAGTAACTGGTTGTGTGATTGTCTTCACTACATCTCTGTTAGCCTACCATAACATATAGTAACGCAATGTACATTTATTTTATTTTAGAATTTATGTCCTTACAAAAAAGGTCAAATATATCAATCAAGTTTGTTGTTTTAAATCCCTCTTGGTTGCTTTCATTTGGCATCATCCTGTTGTCTGCATTCTTCTAATGAATCTAATGTGATTACACCCACATCATCATTACTTTCCATTGTGTTTTAATTGCTGTACTTAGGCACAAAACAAGTTCTCAGAGCCATGTTTGTATTTGGTCCTAAAGGTCAAATAGTTTATGTAAGACATCAGTGTGACGGTTTGGGCGTAAAGAATGTTGTTGTTTACTGACTGGATTTGTGAGGGTAAACTCGAAATTTAGTTAAGCAAAATTAAATTAACTCATTAGCTCAGTCACATGGGAGGGGCTTGGAGTAGAGCCGCTGCTCCTCCACGTCGAGAGGAGCCAGCTGAGGTGGCTCGGTGATGGTGTTCCAGGCATGTCCCACTGGGAGGAGGCCCCGGGGAAGACCCAGGACACGCTAGAGGGGCTATGTCTCCCGGCTGAACTGCTCACTGATCCAAAGGCTGCAGTCTAATTCCAGCCCTGTCAATACTGCGTATTGTTGTTGTGCCTTTGAGCAAGACACTAAACACATCTCATCTGCATATCTGTATTAATGTATGTATAAAGTGTGTATAAGTGATCCTTGGTGAAAAAACAAGACTTTCTTTACTAAGACTTTTTTTGTTGTTGTTTTGTTTTCAACTACTTTTAACTTTTTAAAGTATATTGATTCTGTTTCTAGGCTGAAACTGGGGAGGCAACCTTGAAATGTTCTCAGTTATAACAAGTGTAACACAGTCCGGGTTTGTTTGATGGGTGGGCAATACTCAAATTTGGGTGGTCTGAGCCACTGGATCTGGGGTTACATTTATTGGACTTAAAAACAAAATAAATATATTGTACTTTTATTTACATAATAATTTTGGAGACCATACTTTTTACTTAAGTAGTTGGTATATTAGTTGAGTACATTAGACCAATATATAAACAATATAATAAATAAATATATATATATATATATAGAGAGAGAGAGAGAGAGAACAATATATAAAGAAAAAATAAAGTCAGAACATTTTATGGATATGAAATTCATTACAACCAAAAACAAATTATGTCCCAACAGTTTCTTGAGTATTTTATAAGTAAATATTTATATACTGCAGCTATTTTGGCATTATATTGATTTATGGTAACACTAATTTTACTTGAGAACATTCTTTGTCCACTCTCACACCTCTGATAAGACCCATGTTTAGTACACATATATTTCTATTGTACACTGTTATGTACTGTGGGTCAGATGGCTCCGATCCTTCTATAGTCCCACGGGAACCACAGGCGCGTCCCTCACAAATCCTGTTCCAATGCCAGCCTCCTGAGTGCGTAGTCCACCCAAATCCGGCACTTCCCCTCCGTAGATCCTCACTGTAAACTGTAAGCACCTGGTATAGTCCACTTCCTTATCCTTGTTAATTATTCAAAATCCCAAAAGCGGAGAGCCCATCCCACTTTCTCAAGGCTTCTCTCGGTCACCAGCACTGTCTGCACCCTGCATCCCTCCCCCCTCTCCTCTCTCCACCCCCCCCCCCCCCTCCCCTCTTTCAACTTCAAACCCAGTCATTTTTTTGCGAGTTGCGCTTTGATTGTGAGTGTACACCTGTATTTTGCAGTAGAGACTTCCTCACAAGCCCCCACCCCCATCTTTGATTGTTAAACAGCCATGGCGCCGCAGTTACTGTCTGCTCCCCTCCCAGCTGCTGTCTCTCTGCCTTTTAACCGGATCTTTAATTGCACCAAGAATTTGACTTGCTTTATTTTATCTAATTTCCAAAACCCCTTCTTGTGTGCAGAGGGTTGTAAAACTTGAAATAAATGCATTACAGGAAATAAGCATACTGTAAGTATTATGTTGAAAATTCCCCTGGCTAACCGTTGGTAATTTGGAAAAAAAAATTAAAAATGATTGAATTGGTGGACATAGACAAATGCTAGTTGAATCCTTTTTTTTTTTTTTTCTGTGTGTTTTTTTTTCCTAAATGTTTATTTGCATTTATTTCTTTGAGTTAGGACAGTGCATACCTAATTTTATAAACATGAAAATCAGAACTTATTTATTTTAAACAATTTGCAGTGGTCCCTCACTTCCCTTATGCATTTGAAGTATTCTAATCATTCTCTACAATGAGTTTATAAATGCTTTTCACAACTTTCAGAGACCAGAGTGGAGTTTAAATCCACACTCAAAATCTGTTTATTATCACATTTTTTTTAGCTTAAAGATTATTAAAATTACATATAAACAGCAAAATCATTGTATTTCTCTGTGATCATGGTCTAGAAATCAGATATTAATCAGATTTAGGTGAGCTTGTAACTATAGCCACTCTTAACAGCCCAAATCAGATTCCGTTGAATGTGACTCAGGACATTTATGTGGTGTTAAAAGTGACAGCACTCTACACATGCAAGTCACATTAATTTGACTTACTGAAATTCAACAGGAAAATTTAACACAACTGGTTGGGAAACACTGCTCTAAAACACATGTAACACAGGTAAAACACATTCAATAAGACAATAAGACACACCTGAGAAAAAACATAAAATCCAATAGACAACATACATATTACTGTACAGCACACATGAGATATTACACAAAAAACAACTAAACAAAACAGACTATATTAAGTAAAAATGGCACTCAGAGGTTAAAAGGCAAAAAGATCACCTATGGCATTTTCCATAATTTTGTGCCTCTGATAGACACCACCATTTGGTTTCGTCCTGCACTATTGTATATTACATTCACCAGTCCCTTAATAATCTGGTGGAATCAACACTCAAAATTTGATTATTATCAGATCTTTTAAGATTAAAGATGATTAAAATTACATGTAAACTGCAAAAACATTGTATTTTTCTGTGATTATGGTCCCTTACACCAAATTGTACAGTTTGCATGTCCTTTGTAAGTCATATTAAAGGTTTAGAAATTCTCCAACATTTTCCAATAGGCTCCTTCCTACAGCTCCGCTCAAACAGTGAGAGATACAGGACTACATTCATACCATACTGCGTACAACTGTACAACAAAACAACTCACCCTTATGTAACAGATAATACTCCCTACAACTGTACAACAACTCAGTCTTAAGTAATGGATAACCTTATGCTCTGTCAGTCAGCATATCATATTTTATTTAATTTTTTTATTACTTGTTTTTCCATTTTAATTTGACTTGTACGTATACATTTATTTTTATAATTATGTCTCATTTGACACCTGTCTCTAGCTATCTCTTTTGCTATACCATTTTTGTTACTCTGTTATAATATTATATTGTGATGAGTGAGTTACTGTATCCAAATAATTTCCCTTGTGGATCAATAAAATTGTTCTAAGTCTAAGTCTAAGTCTTATCAGATATTAATCAGATAATAAATAAATACCTTTTGGAAATCTGTAAATAGGTATTTATTTATTATGTTGCACTGCTTTCAGATTTTAGATCTCAGATTTTAGTTTTAGATTTTTGTCTTAGATAGTTTTGTTGTGTTTTCTTTATATTGTACCTTGTACAAAGTCTTTTTTTGCACTGCCTGGCCAGAGAGAAACGCATATGGCAGAATTGACAATAAAGCTGACTTTGATCTTTGATCTTTTGATTTAGGTGAGCTTGTAATAACAGCCAGTGTTAACAGCCAAATCAGATTCCTTCAAATGTGACTCAGGCCATTTATGTAAGTCACATTAAGCATATTTCTACATCATTGAAATAAAAAAAAGCAGAAATGTAACACAACATAACTATAAAATGGCTGCCTGACTATAGAAATATAGTAAAATGCATATGTGAGAAGCTTAAAATGTAATTGATATTTTGGTTACAAGACAAAATATCAATGCATAAATATCAAAAGATGTATAGGCTACGCTATGTCCTACTATATACAAACTGTTGGATTTGTTAAAAGAAGACTAAATACATATTTTTTTTGATAAGATAAAGATTACTTATTTATCTAGTATATACTGACAAATACTCATAATGTTTCACAGTTCTTGGTTTTGCCCACACACAGAAAACTGATTTTAGTCAGATTTTATTTGTAATGTGAACTGCTAAAGAAAAAATAAAAAAAAAAGGGTCTCGAGCATCAAGACCTACAGTGTGAATGTAGCCTAGACACCATCAACAACACACAGCTTGTTTATAATCCTCCAGGAAGACAGGTAGTCAGACACACACACACCTTTAGCTGTAATACCATGCTTTATTAGGCCCCTGCTCTATCCTGTCTCCCCTTTAGATTAATACGCACAAGGTCCTCACAGCTGTTTCCGTCCCTAACACCCCTCATCTTCAACGGGACATCCCATTTCACAAGGGGGGCTACAGACAACAGCTTTGCTCAAACCGCCTGCCCGTCCGCCCTGGTCTGGTTCTGGTCTGGTCTAGGACTAAGTTTAAAGTTGTCTCATGCATGTTTGTGTGTCCATAGAGCTTTAAATATCATTCAGCTCAGACTAAGTGTTGAGAAGTTGATGGTACACTGCGTATTTGCTCCTACTACAAGTGTGAGTCACAGGCAGACAGCAGCCTACTCACTGGGAAACTGCTACCCACTGCAAAAATATATTACATTACATTGGTTAGAATGGATTTAATCATGATCATTATGGTTTCAAGATGGATTTCAAGATATTTATGATTATTTTTACAATAATGGTTTGAAATGATCTGCTAATGCATGGGGTAACTTTAGATCCAATAAGTTAAGAAATTAATAAATAATATAAATAACTGAAAGTGTCACTCGACTGTGGTGATATGCAGACCTGCTAGCTCCGTGGTGTACATTATTGTAAAAATTGTCACACAATCAGGTAATTGTCAAGTATATATAAATATTTTGTTTTTGTTTGTATCTTTTGGACTCTTGAATCTGTAATTACACAAGTTTGGCGCCAGTAAAGCAGTGTAAATTTAGTTTTGCTGAATCACAAATGCTCAGCTGTATTTTGTCACTGTTTGTTTCAAAGTGAATTTGGCCCCTGGCCTCTTTGCTCTACTTTACATACACACAAACCATAAAATTGTATGATATGCAACTGGTTTATTTCTTCTTTGACAGGAAATTGATCTAGTCATAAAAATGCATGACCTGGAAATTGAATAATTTAGGATCTCCCAGACCAACCAGGGCCTCACTGAGCACAATTTGCATGTTCTTCTCATGTCTGGATGGGTTTCCACCAGACACACCGGTTTCCTCCATCAGCCCATCATCTGGATTTTGCCCGTTGTGCATAATATGTATAACTGAGGGATGGGTCAAATGTAAAGAGTATGTTCCCTTCACATGGGATTAAAAAGTATTGTTTTAAAATATAAATTTCAAGTTATTTTTACATTTTATAATTAAAGGGCCCATGTTACACTATTTTCTGATCTCTGTTGTAATGTTGTTTCCTCATTTAAAAAAAATACCTGGAGTTGTGTTTTGTTTCATTCACACACAATCACAAATCCTGCATTTTAGGCTGAGTTCTTCTCTCAACACTCCACCTTGTTCCACCTTGTGATGTTTATACAGGAAGTGCTCTACTGTGTTTTTAAACTCCATACAACTTCACTAAAATCATTAGGATCATTTAAGGCCTTGAATTGCCAATCTCTATTAAACAAAAGGAAACTTGTAAACTACTGCTTCATGACATTACAAGGTGGAACAGAGAATTTTGAGCTTTGGGGAATTCAGGATTATTCAAGCAAAAGGTGAGGTAACAACATTATAACATGGCTAAAAGCTCATAGGAATCAATTTTATGCAATTAATTAAACTAAACATGATCAAACTATGCTCCAACACATTTTCTGCTATACTGCTCTTGCAAAAACCTTTACTAAATGTTTTTTTAGAGTCACAGTTGAATTGTAAATTTAGCATATACATTTTCTCATCTCTGTCTGTGCATGTTTGAGAGCCATTTGTGAGTGCATTTAACTGTACGCTGCTCGTTTCCTGGGTGTGTCCGCTGGCTCAGGTGGGGGCCTCTCCTCTTGCTTCACGCAGTTGTTAGCTGACTTGTGTTGAGGGTAAAACAGACAGGATGTGCAAATGTTGTCAGCACACGGGAGGAGATGAAAGCTTCTGGGGAGGGTGTGGATGAGATATTGTAGCAGCTAGCAGGTTGTCAAAAATCTCACAGCAAGAGGAATCCCGTCAGTCCATGTAGCCCACAGCGCATACAGCGAAGTCATGACAAAAACTCATTGGTCCTTAAAAGAATATTCAACACATTGTACAAGTGAGACGTTCAGATGAAAGCAGAGTGGCCTCCAGGTGCTGTAAGATGTAATGAAAATATCAATAGTCCTGGTACTACTACTAAAGATGAACACTATTACTGTACATTGTAATAGTAGTGGCGTGGTACTACTACTCTAGGATCACATATTAAAGTAGTACCACCAATTCATTAATAGTATGTGTATTGTTTCTTTGCAGTATGGTAGTTAAGTATTGTTTTTTTTAATTATTTTGAGTAAGATAATCAAATTGTAATTGTAATAATCCAAAACTTTGAAAACGCTTATATTACAGAGAAAATATACTATTTTATACAGTACCATTTGTGTCTGTGTAAATTCCACATCATCATTAAAAACCTGTGACCCCTCTTTCAAAAAGAAACCAACCAAAATAATGCATGAGTAAGATTGTGTTTTTTTTAATCAATTTTGATCAATTCGATCTAATTTTGAGATGTTTCTCTGTGTAAATAGACCAGTGGTAAAATGCACACACACTTTCTCTGTATTATTAAGTGTGTTTTGAAAATGATGTAACTCAATCACATTTAGACCTTTCAAAATCTTGTTCTCGAACATCAAAGAATTCTGTAATTAAACTAAAGTGTTTAAAAATATCTTCAAAACATTATAAATATTTCCTTTCCAGCTAAATACTCTGCCCTTTCCGTGTGAACTATTGCCATAAAGCTAATTACGTCACTGATCCTTGACAGAGATTATCCATAAATCAATTGTAAGAATTAACGTGCACTGCGCTTTAGACACAAAACATACCAAACGTGCTAACATGATGCTATGTCACTAATCCGGTTTACATAATTTGTTTTATGCATACCTAACTGACGCTCGAGAAATCTATTTTTAATAACAAGATGATGCAAACCATTTAATTGCCTGCCTTGTTTTTCTGTGCTGTAACTGTCATTCATTGTTCAAGTCAAGTTTGTCCAGGTTGTCAAATCTGATGAAAAGATTCTAGTTTTGATATGAAAGAAACAAACATACAAAAAGTAATCGTAAAACCTAGGCCTATATGATTAAGTGGTAACTTTTGCAGGTAAGTCTGGCTTTGTAACTGTTGATGTAATTAAGATAAACTTAGTAGAGTAGACTTTATTTACCTAACAGATAAAGGAGTGGGCAATATGCCAAAGAATTATATTACCATTTAGAACCTATTATTAAAATCTTATGTCACTTCATTTAGGTTTATTGTGTAGTCATGAAGGTATCTGCTTCTTCTGGCAGTTCACACTTCACTGTGATTGGTTAAATCCTCCTGTAGCTCGCTCAGAACATGACAAAGACTGACCAATAGGAGGGGTGAGTGAGTGGGGAAAGTGTCTGAGCGTTGAGCTGCTTCACCCATAGTCTATGTCACACATCACTCAGCAAACACTTTACCAGAAATAGCTGAGCTGCTCATCAATCTTGTTGTTTATTACGCACGGGCAATGGCCAAATCGATGTAATTGTTGACCGACTACATAAAGTTTCTGCCATGTTATGCAACCTATGATTAGCTTTTAGTCACTGTTGATCCTGTCTGCGCCCCCTGGTTCTCTCCTGCTGCCCGCGCACACACAGAGTCCACCGCGCGTCCAGACGAGGCGAAACCTTTAAGTACGGACCTTCGGGTTTCTCAGTCACGTGACACACATCTCCAACCTGCTCCTCGCGGCAGCCGGTGTGTCGTCTGCTCTCGCGAATGATCCAAGGTAAACATTTTGCACTTTAGCTGTAGTTTGCGCCCTGCTATCCCTCCCTCTGCCCCACCTTATGTTATCCAAGCCCCGTAAATAATGCGCAATGGCACGGACAGCGCGAGCCGTGCTTGTTGGCAGCTCCACGGGAGAGAGTGAAGCGACAGCGGGCTGACAGTGGGAAG
The DNA here is from genome assembly GCA_036785185.1 of Paratrypauchen microcephalus. Lineage (NCBI taxonomy): Eukaryota > Metazoa > Chordata > Actinopteri > Gobiiformes > Gobiidae > Paratrypauchen > Paratrypauchen microcephalus. Next base: position 1,771,998 of record JAVJIX010000059.1, read on the forward strand.
GAAAGCCGCTGTGTCGGGCCTTTTTTTCCGAGGAAGGAGCACGGCTTATCCCCATACCCCTGGAGTTCCAAAACCATACTGCAACTCGCAATACGACTATGCGCTTTTACCACATAATACCCAACGCGTTTCATTGTCGCCAGTTTGAGAGCAGACCAATAATAGTGAACGTGCGGATTTGTGAAGATTATAGACAGTAAAGTGCTCTCCTTCTTAATCCTATGTGTGTGTGACAGGGATGGGCAGTGTACCGGGATGGCACTGTGCAGTTCGAGCGTAAAAGGCTGTGAGGTTTCTCTATTCATTCATATAATGGTCAAAAGGGCGTGGACGATTTGTGCTTGATATCAACATTTGTGAATAAGCCTCCAATAAACTCCAATAAAGCCCATTTACAGCGTGCTTACTATAATACAGCTCTACTCAACTGAAAGTAAAACTAGTTATCCAATCAATGAATTACTTGGGTGGGTATTTAAGTAGGCTAGTGTGTAGAACATAGGCCTTATGTGACCACTGTTCAAATGTCATTGAAAATAGTCTGTAGATCAACAGGATGTGAAAATGCTTTGTGACCTGAGAAGGAACACAAATGGACAACAACTATTACTTAAACCTCTTAGGTCTGTTTAATATTCTTGTAATTTTAGTTTATAACACAACGATAGCTACAACTGAGTTATTTCAAATTAATATCATATCTTATATCTGTATATAATCTTTTATGATGTTGTCAATCTTGATGTATTTTTAAAGATAATGTAAAATAGATAGTATAAAGTTGTTGTTTTTTTGAGTGTCCAAAAAGCGCTTTATAAATTTGAGTGTACATTCTTCTGTCGATAGGATATTTTCTTATTCATAATGCATCCAGTTCATTAATTAATCATAATAGCATCTGAAATGTATATAATGCTGTTGGGAACAAATGTTAAAGGTCCCATGACATGGTACTTCTTGATGCTTTTATATGGCTCCTTAATGGTTCCCTCATACTGTAAATGAATCCTTCTTCAAAATCAACACTCACTGCATGAGATATGACTCTGACAGTCTTCATGAGGCTAGATATGTGTCTAAAATGCTTTATTGTGGGTGTTGCTGCTTCAGTGCAAATGAGAAGGAGAGAGAGATTGGTTAAGGAGCGGGGGGGCGGGTTTCCCCCGCTCGAAGCGCAGCTCGTCTCCTCTCTTCCGTGTTTAACACAGGAAGACAGATGAGAGACTTTGCAATGAAAAAAAGCATATTTACACAGAAAATAAAATTAAACCACTGGTATTTCAGAGGTCCAGAGGGTCGGGTAAGGGACTTGCGAGCCTAGAAACACTCGGACGTGCCTCCAGGCAAATAAAAAAACGCATTTCGCATTGCGTAGCGCATTCACAGTCCAAACTCTATGGGCGGGATATACAGGGACGCTGAACGGAGACAGAGGGAGGGGCTGGAGCTGCATTTGCCGATCTGACGTCAATAAGGTGCCTTGTCCGAACTCGCCCGTTTGAACACTGGTTTTGTGTAACGCAGAAAAGGACCGCAAATGCTCAGTTTAGGGTAGGGGAGCTCACATTAACGTTCAAAAACCTCAGAAAGTGAAAATTTCATGCCATGGGACCTTTAAAACAATCATGAGGATGTTTTTACACCACTGTATTTGTGCTCTACCCACTTATCAATGTTAGCTCTAAATAATGTCAGTTGCAGGATGGCGGAGGGCCCCAGGTCATGTGACTGTTTTGTATCCTTGCCCCCTGGATCCAAACATGACCAAGTGATTTTTGGGAAAAACTCAGACCGACCCCGCGATGAGGTCCAAGAGGTGACGTACTACCCTGCAGTGACTCACCCACCAGGCTCAATACTGGAGGTAAATCTGACCACAAAAGAAGGGAGCAGGCTTGGTATGTAATATGTAACAAATATTGTAGGACTGGATTGCAAATAGTGTCTGATAATATTTTTCTTTCTTTGTAAAAGTGAAAATCTTATTAATGTTTGAGAGAAAGGTCACTATGAATACACATTGACAGGTCAAGGCAGTGTCATTGTCAACAGGATTTTATTAGAATTAGTAAGTTATAGTAGTACGAAATATGGAAGTGAATTGTAATTAGAAGGTACAAGTTCTTGCATAGTACATGTTATTATAGCACAAATTAATTTTTAATTGGATGCTTAAATGGTTATTGTTATTATAAAGTTTATTTCAAGGTGGCAACCAATATAAGTGTAAACCAACAAACAAAATTGCTTCCGTGACAATTTATTTAAAATCCTTTTCTGCCAGTGCACGTACATCCAGATTCCTCAGGTGGCGCGAACTCATGCGGTGGTGCTGAGTAAACCTGCCTGGATGTGGGGGGCGGAGATGGGGGCGAACGATCAGGGTGTGTGCATCGGGAACGAGGCAGTATGGACCAAAGAGGAGGTGAACCCTGGAGAGGCTCTGCTTGGCATGGACTTGCTACGGTTAGAGCTTTTAACTGAATGACATCAACTAAGGATGAGTTTGTACACGCACATAGACCACATAGGCCTGTCACGATGACACATTTTGAGATTTGGTATAGATGATAGATGATAATACTGAGTAATAGTAAGTCATTTTTGCAACTGACAAATAACTTAAAAATATATATGATTCATTCATTATCAAAAAATAATAAATAAATAAAAATGAAACATTTCAGCAGTTAGTTTGGAGCTATAATATTTTTTTCAATCAACCTTCTTCAGCTCAGATCTTAGTGTAGTACAGAAAAATAACAAAAAGTATCCACAAATAATATAAATATATGAATATTGACCCCCAAAATAACTGTTTCATCTGCCAGGTATTGAACAATAAGTCTAAACTAGGGGGCCTAAACCAGGACAAGTGAGAATGCAACAACTTGTCACTATGCTAAAATTTCAAACTTGAATTTGATACTAAGAAACCATAGTTTATATACAATATAATGTAATTTTCCACACAAACTAATAGTAGTTTATCCAAGTCGATACGTTATTCAACTTTAATGAGCCATTAATATTGTAATAACAGTGTTCCATCATCAGTGACTCAATGTTGTATTCATGGTTGTCTGAGTAATCCTGTGTTGTCCTGCATTTGAAGCTTGAGTGCTCAGAAAATTCTTGTTTTCACCTACCCCATATCTCTGCCCCCTTTTTTTGTACTATGTTGTTTTTAGGCCAGAGCGCCAGAAGCTGGCAAAGTGCCTATTAGTATCGCAAAGCGATGCGCTGCTAAGAGTAGCCATGAAGTGAACTGATGTGTAGTGACGAAGGACCTTCACCATGACGTTGGAAAGTGCCAGAGCTTTCCGGAAACGTATAGTTTAATATATAGTGAAAAACAGTACATTGTTCTCGTATCAGAAAGTTTTAGTGGTGAAAACTTATGAAAATTTGCCCAACATTAACATTCATTGGCACCTCTATAACTTTTGGCTATTTCCAATTTCCAAAAATCAATAAAATAGCACATCAGTGCCCCCACACAAGAAAAAATTGCATTAGGACCTGGCCACACTGCACCTGTCTGCATTTATAAGTGCTTATCTACATGAAACCACAGTTGTGTGTCAACGCAAAGACGGCCACACCGGCAGCACTAGCAAGATGTATGCGCGATGCTGGCTCTGTTTCTAAATTGGAAAGCCGATCAAACTTGACTGGGCGTCACTTGTAACAGGTCTACAGTGAAACTAACCAGCTGAACAGGCTTGTATTTACCTTCTGTACAGACTGATCACGGTAAACGCAAGGATGTCAAAAGTGAAGCACTAATTAACAATCTTTCTGGACCTGGGCTCTTTCAAACGATACATAACTGCCCCAGGAACACACTGTGCTCATGGTCAATGCACAAATACAATAATAGATCCATGCTCTGTATTTTGCTGTATTTTGAGAGCATGTATCTATTGAGTGTAGGTACTCTACATGCTTGTGCTCACATTCTAAAAAATATGCTTCTAAAAGTTGCAGTTTTAACACCCACATAGGGCGAAATACTAGCAATAGTATTTCGGGCCTGGCCACAATGGCAAAAAAAAAGGAACAATGGCAAAAAAAATTGCATGTAGAATCAAGAAATCTGACACAGAAGTAGATCATCACAAGACGAGTAAAAAATATTATGACACCAATGCCGCCTGCTCCACCAGGGGTCAGCAATATTGTATTAAATTGTGCAAAGCATTTTTTTGTAAACATCATACTTTTACAAACTCCTCCTTGGGCAAATTTGGTACACATGGTGGGGCATCAAAAGTTATCAAAATTTTTGACGGAAGTCTTACCCGTAATTTACACCAAAGCAGTAACAGCGCATAAGCGCAGCAGCACATGTGCAGGTGTCGTTTTCCATTTTAACCGGTTGGGCAATTTACACCAGCAGTGTGATATGCGCGCCCAACGACTGTCATTATGCTACCCACAGCTCAAGTTAGTTTGGAATTCTAATTTTTCAAGTTTTTAGCAGGGGCAAGACAGGAAATAAGCACGTGGTGTCAAAATGTTTATTTTGAAAATGTTTATTTTGACACCACCTGCTTACTCGATGTCCTTTCAAAATACGTTCTATAAAACCACTACAGTCGCGTAAACACTCGCTCATGGAATGACTCATGATGGACTACGGAAAATTGACAGCCATGGAGGATAAATATAAAACACTTCACGACATCAGCAACTTTACAAGAACAACTTCTGAAGGAAAAGGCATGTGTAGCAGAGAACCAAAGTTAAATAGTGAGTAGCTTAATTAATGTGAGCACCGCAGATACGACTTGTTATCGCTGCAAAGCATCGTCTTTCTTGTTGTCAACTTTTGTTTTGTGATTTCAAACATAATTCATGCAGTCAACAATGAATACTAAACCAATGTAAAAAGTTTTGTGTTTAAACATGAGAATACACAGAGGCTGGCATCATAGCAGCAGCTCTGTTGCCTCTGGTGTAAATTGATGCTCTTAAAGCACACGGGTCTGCAGCTCTGCCTACACTATGTGTCGCTCACACTCCTAGTGTAAATTCTGGGTTACGATCTCTGTGCAGTGAAGCTGCAAAAATTGCACAAAAAATATGGCATTTATACAAATGGCTCCCCTTTGCGCATATGAAATCCAATTTCAGTGAAAATGAATGTTTCCAGGGCACGGCGTTTGCAGGGCGTGACGTTTGTGGTGTTTTGCAGGGAGCAGCATTGGTGCACACAAGGGCCTATCATTGCCGCTTGCGGTTATATTTTACTACTTGTTTTTTTTACTAGTTCTGATGTAGATCAAGATAGACATTGTAAAACTATTCTAATGTTATTTTTCAGTATTGATACTCAAATGAGCATCTATAAACTTAGACTTAGATAAACTTTATTGATCCACAAGGGAAATTATTTTGGTACAGCAGCTCACTCATCATAATTTAATATATAACAAAAAATAAGACATAATTATAAGTAAGTAATTATAAGTAAATTATATGTAAAAAATAATAAGTGTATATGTGCAAGTCAAAATAAAATTGAAAAATAAGTAATAAAATATCAAATAAAATATCTGATCACAGCTATATACAGGAATATATATATATATATATATATATATATATATATATATATATATATATATATATATATATATATATATATAATGAAATTATACTACTTTTAATTATTGATTAATATTTCATTAGGAATGTTTTTTGACAACCTTAACTACTGTAATGATAGTAAAGTTGTTGTACAGACACAATTTATTACTCTGATTGATATTTTATCTGTTAGCCCAGCCTTGAAACTACATTCGTCTAAGGCACTACTGTATAAAGGCCAATGAGAAAGTCACAAGATCACCATGATCTTGTCCAACGATATCACAAAATTGTATCTCTTATTTTGTAAGTTGTTTATTTATCAATGAAAAAGGAAAGAATTATGTTGGCACAGCTTTGCCTTGTGTTTTAGTGGAAGTTTGTCACTTTGATTATTTAAGTGGGGTGATTGCCAAAAGCGTGTCACAACAGGAAATTCAACTGAACTGAAGCCTTACACTTATCTTTTCTTCAAATCATATAAACAAGAGATTCTCTGATATTCGAGGCATTTGGGACTATATTGCCTATGTAAACGGAATTTAAGTATCTTCCAATATAATTTAAAAAATAAACATATAATTAACTCTACAAAAACATTTGCGCTTTGGATGTCTTGAAATGCAGTACATAAATGATTTGTTGCATACAATTTTAAAGAATAAATTGTCAAAATAATAAATTAAAAAGTAAGCCTTTCCTTCAAAGTACATTGCAAAAAATAGCTCTTTTCTTACTATAAGGAAACTAAGTAAACTGTAATATTATTATTAACTAATACTAGTCTGGCTGCTTCTAAGTGTAGTTCTCACTTTCTCTGTGAGAGTATTTTAACTTCTTTTGACTTCACTTTGAATTATATGATTAGGAATAAAATAAGTAAACAAGTTACCAAATTCTAACATATTGTCTACATATGTAAATATTCCATGCATTTTAATGTTATTTAATATAAATTATAATATATTATAAATGCACTAAAGTTGTGTCTGCCAGTCTGTAGTTACTTTTCCTGTGTCCTGTAGTTTGGGTCTGGAGCGCGGGGACAGTGCGTGGAGCGCCCTCTCTGTCATCACTGAGTTACTGCAGCAGCACGGACAGGGAGGCCAGTGCAGAGAGGACCCCGAGCCCTTCTCCTATCATAACACCTTCCTCCTGGTAGACCGATCCGAGGCCTGGGTCCTGGAGACAGCGGGCAGACTCTGGGTGGCTCAGAAGATCACAGGTGAGGAGCAAAATATTTATGTTCATGAACAGAAAAACTGTGAAAAACCAATACCATATAAAAGCAAGAGCATGCTGATATGAAGTATTGATTAATTCTGTTTCTTGTATATGCATATCTATTTTATATAAAGGCAAAATTGAGGAACAATATACACACATGAACCACTGAAACAACCAAGTATCATCAAATCGTGTAGGTTTGCTGCAAACTCTAATCTCTGCATTAATGGCCCCTTTTTGTGTTGACACAAAACTAAAATTTCTAAAAGGCCCAGTACTGTACTGCTTTCAATACTACTATAATAATATTAACAATAATATTAACACTCTTTTTTTTAGACAATACAATGTCATTTTCAACACAAAATTGTATAGTTTATCTGTATTTTTTTCTGATATAGATCTAACTATCCAGGAATGGACAGAATGTGAGAATACTATAGATATCTGGGTTTTGTTTCACAACCCTGGTCCCTTCTTGTTTCAGAGGGAGTAAAGAACATCTCAAACCAGCTGACCATTTCCATGGAGATCTCTGCGGAGCACCCAGAGCTGCGGGCTGTGGCTCAGGCCCAGGGCTGGTGGGACAGTCAGGGCGACTTCAACTTCTCTCAGGTGTTTACCCCCGAGCGGCCCCCCGCCCGCATGGAGCTAGCTAAAAAGCGCTACAGAGGGGGCACAGAGCTGCTGCAGCAACATGACGGTAAGCAGTGAGGTATAATACAGTTTATGAGTTTTGGGGTAAAATATTACATTCAGAACAGGGCTGGACTTTGGTTGTATACAAAAAAAATCTATTTGGAAGTTGTTACATTTCTATTCAATGATTGAAAGTTGATAGAGAAGAGTGGATTAGCTATGGAAAATCATTTGGTACTGTCTGTTTTTTATTTTTATATATATTTTTTACAAACATTTTTATTTTTGTTGTACTATTGTTTTTGTTGTACTATTGCACTACTGTGATAACATAATATCCTCCTTGGATCAAATACTTTTTATAAGCTGTAATTACTTCCGAATACATTTATATGGCATGAGCTTACAAAAGTTCAGTATTATTATACAAATTAAAATATCTGATTTCTCATTACATTAATTTAGTATATTTTAGGGCTCAAAATGTTAAACTAATTTAAGCACCCATGTTAATTTAAAGCTGCTTATCTTTTACATAAAGTTGTACATCTGTTTTGAGTATAATAAGAATGGACTATGCTCTTGTCTCTGGTCTTAGGTTCAGTCACAGCAGAGGTGATGATGTCCATACTGAGAGACAAACCAAGTGGTATATGTATGGACTCTGGAGGCTTCAGGACCACTGGGAGCATGGTCTCGCTGCTACCCAGAGACCCCAGCCTGCCCTGTGTGCACTTTTTCACTGCCACCCCAGATCCATCCAGGTTTGTCATGATGTTAAGTTTAATTTTATATCAGTATTCTTTAAAATGCCATGATATCGGAATGGCCTACATTTCTGAATGCAGGCAACTGGAGGATAACTGCAGTAGAACTGAAGTATTTTCTCTTATTAACCAACAGGTCAGATCTAAATGCTAAAGGTTTTAAGTCTTTAGATTTTAAAAAAATCTGGGGTAGAAACATAGTCAGCTTTTCTGCGACAAAAGACTGACAAATACATAGCCTCAAATTGTATTAGTATTTCACAAATGTATCATTTGTGGTAAAGTTTCTGTTCCATGTTTCTGAAAATAACATTCATGCAGGTTCCAACCATAGACATTGCAGGTTACATAATGCACCTTTAACATTTTCTAGTCTTTGGATCAGTGGGTATTTCTGAGTCCGTGATCTCTTTCTCGCTTCTTCCCTCCTCTCCCCTCTCTCTTTCTCTCCTGTCCTCTCTTTGCCTGGTTAGGTCTGTCTTCAAGCCTTTTGTGTTTTCGGACTGTACCGCTCCAGTGCTGAGAGTCGTCTCCCCACAGTTTGGTCCAGATGACCCAGTTCGAAAACAGCCACGTTTTCAGAGCAAGGTGGACCGCAGACACGACTTGTACAAGGCCCATCAGGTGGCGCTCAACACTATGGAGACCAACCCGGTGAGCACTGATGAATAATAGTAGTTATAAATAAAACTGCAAAATATTCAAATAGAATACTGTATACATTTATTAATAGTTTTTAGGTACAACTTAATTACAAAGTTTCACTGAACATCAACTTTCTATTTTAAGTATAGGATCTAATTTTCAGCTTTGTTTAAATGGTAATGAGTGAATTATGTCCTTTTGTCTTTCTAAGAACCAACAGTTTTTGTGATGTAATTATCATTACAACGTGTAGTCTAAAGTCTAGACAGCATGGCCACACATCATCACATTTGAACATTTTTCTGTGTTTACAGTCACACAATAGTCACATGAATTAAAATACCTTTACAAATTACTTCCTCTTTGTAGCACACTTCATGTCAGTTTCAACACAGTGCAAAATAATAGTGGGACAAAAATCCAAATTATCCCAGAAAAAATTGTTGCCAGAGGGGATGAATAAAAATCTTTATTGCCAAAATAAATCTTTTGTCGATTGTAGATTTGTACATAAAAGATGATTTTTTTTTACTATGCCAAGAGCACTGATCTCAAACATTATTGCTTGAAAAGAAAATATATTGTGTTAAAAGTGCAGTTTCTTCAACTTGTCATGTAAGTATGTAGCTAAGTGTACCTGATTTACAATTTTGTTACATATTTTAACTTACCCCTTTTTGTGATGGCAGGATGAGGGGTTAGTAATTTATGAGATTTTGCGTGAGCTGGAGTCGCAGTGTCTGAGTGAGATTTCGGCAATGCTTAATGGAGAAATCCCTGGAGACGAGCTTGGAGACCTGTTCTTTGACTGTGTGGACACAGAAATCAAGTTCTACCAGTGACCAGGGCCAGGTGAATCAATTATAATAAATAAATAGATTGGAGAAATGTGCAGGTGCTCTCTCTCTCTCTCTCTCATATATATATATATATATATATATATATATATATATATATATATATATATATATATATATATATATATATATATATATATATATATATATATATATATATATATATATATGCTAAAATCTTATGCACTGAAATGTAATTTTTCATCTTTTACCGTAATTTTCCATTTGGAGGTTTAGGTTTAGAAGAATCTCTGTATCATAAGGCAATACACAGATCTAAAGAACATGTGAGATTTTCCTTTTCCATACATTCAATTATAATTTACAGTGGGAAAGCACCTTCTGACTGTATCCAATTAAAGCTTCAGTGGTATAAAAATATCTCACGTAAAACTTTGTCTTCGTTGTGCTCTGTTACAGCTCCCCCAGGTGGATGCACTGAGTGATCGCAGCAGGAGATGGCCCTGAAGACTGTTGTTAATCTAATGGCCTCAGCTTCACTCACAGTATTCTCATACCATCTTTAAAACTGACTAAACACACTTGTGATTGAAGCATATTATCATCAAAATCACCACGGCTGGCATAGAGACATAGATGGCACAGGAGAGATAGGCCTGCTAGAAATGTGAAGAAGTTACATTGTACTGTACTGTTGATTATCTTTTACTGATGAATGGCTTGGCATTGATTGATTATTTTAAGAAAGATCTAATAAAGTTCATAGTCAACTACTACTACTACTACCAGTGGTATTTGAGCTTGATGTCACTTTTAGACTACTCTATCAACTGTACTAGATTACTAGAGCCAATTCAGCGAGTGCATGGTTCGGAGTGTGGTCTCAGCCTGCAGTCGAGGCGGTGCATACTCGCTCAGCCCTTAGTGCAGTCCGTGAATCGCATGGCCGTCTGCGAAATGGAACAGGTCCCGCCTCAGCTCAATGAGCCGGGTGGTCTGCTCCTTGTTCCCTAAAGACAAAAATATTATTCTATTGCGACTAGTAATACTTCAAATTGGGACATGGCTATACTGTAGAATATCCAGCATTACAACAGCAAAGGAAATATAGAAGTGTAAGGGGAAAAGCATGTCAACGGTAATACAGGTGCCGTGAACTATGCCGTTACGGCTACTGTCACACATGTTTAGTTGGGGCCAAGCAGCGAAGCTGCGAGGCACCCATAGTGTTTCTACTGATTCTTATTATTATTATAAAATATTCTTCCGCCTCTGGGAGTCTATGGCAACCCCTAGAACTGTCTGGTAAAAAGTTTTGCATGCACATTCCAGCCAGTCTCCTCATTACCCACAGCAATTTATAGGCCCCCACCCCCAACCGTCTAGCGTCACCAGCAGGCCAAAGTTGGCTGTCACGACAAAACGATAAGAGATATAAAAAAATCCAAGCATATTTCTGATGAGGCTCAGTCCAAAGATGCGATGTACCAAATTTGAGCAAAATTGGTCCAAAATTGAGGGAGAAGCATTTTGATACAATTCAAAATGGCGGAAAATGACGTCATAGGGTGACGTCGGATTCGGCTTGGTCCAAGGAGTCCAGGGATGCCAAGTTTTTGAAAATTGGACATACAGTTCAAAAGTTACACGCAGAAATGTACTTGAAAATTCCTTCCGTACGCCTGATTCGCAAAAACTTGGACTCCCTAGAATCCTTGGGCCAAGACGAATCCAACGCATCCTATGACGTCATGTCCGCCGGAACAGAATGTCCGCCATCTTGGATTTTATGAAAAACACACAAAATGCTTCTCCTCCCTCATTTCTGCTTGTAACTTTTGAACCGTAAGTATGATTTTCAAAAACTTGGTATCCCCGGGATCCGTGAAAAGTCCCTCAGTCGTCCAGGTAGAATCCATGATAAAAGAAGAAATTCAATTTGTCAACTGGACAAAGTTTGTTTGGTCGAAAATGTTTCGCCGCTCATTTGAGAGGCTTCGTCAGTTCGGGTTAGAGTGCTGGTAAGACACTTGCTTATATCTCGCTGCAGGGAGGAGCTAGCTAGCTAACTACTTTCCGAAACTATCTCGCCTGTTGGTTTCTGTCTTTTGTTTCTCTGGCGTCTAGATTAGCATCCCTATTCATCCCTACATGACTGTTTTTCACACCTCTGGCCCTGACCTGGCTAGCACTATTGTATCTTTTGTTTGTTAGATCTAGGTTTAAGAATGGAATTATAGATGGGAGACAAATAATGTCTGACTCCACCATTTCTGTTTAGAGAAGGATTCTCTTTTTTTGACAAAAATAGCCTCTTTAACTCCCCTCTCAAACCAATTATTTTCCCTGGCCAAGATCTGAACCTCACTGTCCTCAAAAGAATGGCCCGTGGCTTCTAGGTGAAGATGTATGGCAGATGACGGTCCACTCTGGCACGCCCGCCTGTGTTGGTACATCCTCTTGTGAAGTGGCTGTTTGGTTTCTCCAATGTAGCGCTCACTGCAGTCTTCACTACACTGAATGGAGTAGACCACATTGCTTTGTTTGTGGCTCGGTGTTTTGTCCTTTGGGTGGACGAGTTTTTGTCTTAAAGTGTTTGTGGGTTTGAAATAAACTGGGATTTCATATTGTCTGAAAATCCTCTGTAGTTTTTCCGACACGCCGGACAGGTAAGGTATTGCTACCCCTTTCCTCCTGGGTTCGGATTCTCTGTTATCTTGTTTCTTGCCCTTGTCTCTCTTGGTTTTGTTGACAGCCCACTTAGGATATCCACAAACAGAGAGGGCTTCCTGCACATGTTGTTCTTCTTTCTCCTTACCCTCTGTGCTTGTGGGAACCACTTGGGCCCTGTGTTGTAATGTCCGAATAACACCCAGTTTGTGCTGCAGTGGGTGGTGTGAATCAAAAAGCAGGTATTGGTCTGTGTGTGTGGGCTTCCTGAAGACTTCTACTTGGAGTCGCCGGTCTCCTCCTATCGTTACTGCACAATCTAAGAACGCCAAGGTGTTATCCTTGGCATCTTCACGGGTGAATTTGATATTAGGATCTACAGAATTGATATGTGCAGTAAAAGATTCCAAATCTTGAATTTTGATTTTTGAAAAATTATCATCCACATAACGATACCAGTGTGTGGGCGGAGTACCTGGATATGAAGCTCAAATTTTTCCATGTATAAATTAGCCATGATAGGGGAGTCCGGTGAGCCCATCGCACAGCCACAGATTTGCCTGTAGAAGTTCCCTCTGAACTGGAAATAGGTGGTATTCAGACAAATTTCCAGCAGTTGGCAGATTTGGTCAGGTGAAAGTTTGGTTCTCTCTTCTAGCTTGGAATCCTGTAGTAATCTCCTTCTCGCTGCTTCGACCGCTACAGCTGTGGGGATACAAGTGAAAAGAGAGGTTACATCAAAGGAAACCATTGTCTCATCCTGACCAAACTGGAGAAACTTAACTTTGTTTACAAATTCGGCTGTGTTCTCAATGTGGTGCTCCGTGTTACCCACCAAAGGAGCCAAGATGGTTTTTAGGTGTTTGGCCACATTATATGTAATGGAGTCAACACTACACACAATGGGTCTGAGTGGTACTCCTTGTTTGTGAATCTTAGGGAGGCCATAGATGCACGGGATAGCGTCACCAGGGTACAGTCTGTAATACAGTTGTCGATCAATGACTTCTTCTTTCCTCAACTTTTGCAAGCAATCAATGATCTTCTTTTTGTACCAATTGGTGGGGTCCCGTTTCAGTACTCCGTATGTTGTCGTGTCACTGAGTAAGCTGTTCACCTTCGCCTCATAATCAGCTGAGTCCAAGATCACCGTGCATCTCCCTTTGTCCGCAGGCAGGATGTTGATGCTCTGGTCCCTCTCTAGAGCAATGATGGCCTTCCTTTCCTCTGGTGTTACGTTTGAGGGTGGAAGTTTAGCATTGCTCAGTGCAGCTGTTAATTTCAGCCTAAGGTCTCCAGCTTCTGTCTTTGTGAGCTTGTTGTTTCTAATGGCGGTTTCCGCTGCCGTGATGTAGTCCACCGTGGGGATGTGGTTAGGCGTCACAGAGAAATTCAGTCCTTTGCACAGTACTTCTTTCTCTGTCTGAGTGAGTACCCAGTTGGAAAGATTTTTCACCCAGCGTTCTTTGTGCACTGATTGGCTAGGTCTGTCCTCCTTCCTTTTGTCACTCCGATCCTTGAGGTTATTTTTATGTTGATTTTGGAGTTGTGCAAACTTCCTAATGTGCCGCTCTTTGGTTTTGTTGTGTTGCCTCAACTGACCCGTAACTATGAAGTCGTTAATCCTGTGAAACATTTCTTTTGGCACTAGACCTGTTATTTTGTTTAGTAAGCTGTCTATTTCAAATTTTATGTTATCAATTTCATAATTGAGACTGCTAATTCTAAGGCTGAGTATACCTTTCAGGTAACGCTGGGTTAACCTGGCTGCCCTTTGTCCTGGTTCCGGTGCTTTCTTCTGTAGAACCTTGGGAATAAGTTGCTCCTGTCGACATCTAAGGTTAAAGCGTAAATGATTCCTCTTCTCAGCTAAACTTCTTGTGTCCTTTTCCAGCTCTCTTACCAATCCAATGATGTTAGGCTCGTAGTTGTTCTTAAGATGCGTGAAGAGTCCCTCAGTCGTCCAGATAGAATCCATGATAAAAGAAGAAATTCAATTTGTCAACTGGACAAAGTTTGTTTGGTCGAAAACGTTTTGCCGCTCATCTGAGAGGCTTTGTCAGTTCTGGTTAGAGTGCTGGTAAGACACTTGCTTATATCTCGCTGCAGGGAGGAGCTAGCTAGCTAACTACTTTCCGAAACTATCTAGCCTGTTGTTTTCTGTCTTTTGTTTCTCTGGCGTCTAGATTAGCATCCCTATTCATCCCTATTGTATCTTTTGTTTGTTAGATCTAGGTTTAAGAATGGAATTCTGTAGTTTACCTGTCCGGCGTGTCTGAAAAACTACAGAGGATTTTCAGACAATATGAAATCCCAGTTTATTTCAAACCCACAAACACTTTAAGACAAAAACTCGTCCACCCAAAGGACAAAACGCCAAGCCACAAACAAAGCAATGTGATCTACTCCATTCAGTGTAGTGAAGACTGCAGTGAGCGCTACATTGGAGAAACCAAACAGCCATTTCACAAGAGGATGTACCAACACAGACGGGCGTGCCAGAGTGGACCGTCATCTGCCGTATATCTTCACCTAGAAGCCACGGGCCATTCTTTTGAGGACAGTGAGGTTCAGATCTTGGCCAGGGAAAATAATTGGTTTGAGAGGGGAGTTAAAGAGGCTATTTTTGTCAAAAAAGAGAATCCTTCTCTAAACAGAAATGGTGGAGTCAGACATTATTTGTCTCCCATCTATAATTCCATTCTTAAACCTAGATCTAACAAACAAAAGATACAATAGGGCTAGCCAGGTCAGGGCCAGAGGTGTAAAAAACAGTCGTGTAGGGATGAATAGGGATGCTAATCTAGACGCCAGAGAAACAAAAGACAGAATTCAACAGGCGAAGCCTCTCGGATGAGCGGCGAAACGTTTTCGACCAAACAAACTTTGTCCAGTTGACAAATTGAATTTCTTCTTTTATCATATCCCTGGGATCCTTGGGCGAAGACTGATCCAACGCACATCATCACATTGACGTGCGTTGACGTGCGTTTCAGCACTCTCAATGAAACTTGGTGCGCAATGTACCATCCATACAAAATTAGCCATACCTAATTTGGTGTACATTGGCCACTAGGGGGCGCTACAACATGCAAAAATGTGTTTTGGGCGAAGACTGATCCAACCACGTCATCAAATTAGGCTGGGTCACTGCTTGGCCCCACATTGCTGCTTGCAGCTATATTTTATGAAGAGTTTCATGTAGCATAGTTGTAGGTGAGGTGAACCAGACTTATATTTTATAGTGAAGTCGCAACTGTCACATGTCCATGTTGCTGGCGATTCCATCTTTGTAGTCATTATCCTGCCGCGCTGTGCATGCTGGGGCTTTTAAAGGGATATGCCACCCCCAGGTCAAATTTGGGCATCTCCCCACTGTCCAGAGACTAAAATAAGTGGTGGAAAGCGTTTTCCTGCTCACCCAGCCATTGTCCGAGTCTGTCGCCACTGACCGCCGCGGTATCTGGTGCTCCTCCGCCTTAGACTGGAGTCTAACGTAGCCAGAGAAAGATTTCGGCCAAAAGGAATTAATTTGCTCGATGCGTTTCCCAATTACTTTGTGTGTAGTGCGCATTCATATCGAGTGCAAATAAATGTGCAAATCAACACGGAGAGCTTGCCTTGGTCATTTTGGGTGGGAACTATTTTCCAGTGCGTAAGAATACAGCCGTATCACGCACCACGTTGTGCAACAGGGGAACTCCCTTCCCGGTGCGTAACTGGGATTCCCCTGGTAGCGTGCTGCGTGATACGGCTGTATTCTTACGCACTGGAAAATAGTTCCCACCCAAAATGACCAAGGCAAGCTCTCCGTGTTGATTTGCACATTTATTTGCACTCGATATGAATGCGCACTACACACAAAGTAATTGGGAAACGCATCGAGCAAATTAATTCCTTTTGGCCGAAATCTTTCTCTGGCTACGTTAGACTCCAGTCTAAGGCGGAGGAGCACCAGATACCGCGGCGGTCAGTGGCGACAGACTCGGACAATGGCTGGGTGAGCAGGAAAACGCTTTCCACCACTTATTTTAGTCTCTGGACTGTGGGGAGATGCCCAAATTTGACCTGGGGGTGGCATATCCCTTTAAGTGTGCGAAACGTGCGTGTTTACACGCTTGGTCCACGCCCCGATTTCCATGGAAACGACTGCGGTGTTCGGACCGCGTGGGACAAAACCGAAATGGAACAGCAGTTGTCGCGCCGGATATGACGCACATCCCCCTCCAACCACGCTCCGAACCGTGCACTCGCTGAATTGGGAAACGGCTTTCATGTCTCAGCGTTTTGTGCCATAAGATGTCATTACAGGCCTGGTTTACACCAGCCCATAGCTGTTCCATTTCGTTTTTGTCCCATGCACAGTTAAGCCTGGGATTTCCCAGGTTATCTCCTCCTGGTTGTTTCCATGGAATTGTTCCTTTGCCTGTAATATGCTAACCTGGGAAATCCCAGGCTGCTTTGAACGATAGTTCCGATCTAAAAGACAGCCTGGCAACTAGGCTAAGCGAGGGTTCCTGATTTGGGGAGCCAATCAGAGAGCGGGGAGGGGTGGAAAGACGGTGACACGTACTACGCGACAAACGGAAGCTTGTAGTTTGAACTGACAACTGACATGATTGGCTATGGGCTACGTATATGCCAAATGATAGACATTCGTGACGCCCAATAAACGGCCGTTGGCAATCGTAAACCACACCTCCGCTACGAGATATTCAGTAGGTGGCACCCAGACCATATATCACTTGTGATGGTCTGGTGTAAACCAGGCAAAGGAGGAGACCTTCCTGCTGGCCAAAGAGTCAGGAGATATTGTTGTGGAATTTTTTGTAGTACAACTGAGTGAGAATGAAAAGTGGTCTAGAACAACCATTTTATCTTCTGTGTTGTCCCCTTTTGCAAATAATTAAAATCCACCAGAAAGACAATTCTTTGACTCAAGACCACTTATTTCATTCTCATTCTGTTGTACTACAAAAACACAAGACAACAATGGTAAGGGCTTATGTTTTTTCCCCAAAATTAGAAAATAACACATGGATTTATAGTTTATTTTAGTAAATATTTTGGGTCTTAAAAAATATATCATCTGAGGCAAACAGATTACAAACCCTGCATCAGAAATGTTAGATAATATTGTTAATTATTAACAAAACAAACAAACGAACAAACAAAAAAAGCAAATAGGCCCATACAATGAGGAGCCTCATTACGACTTTGCGGCGTGCATTGAAACCACATAACGCAGGGCTCCATGTTGTTTAATGCACTTATACCACAGCTACAAACTGAAATGTCTATCTGTTTAATCAGATGGATTAACGCACAGAAGTTAGCCACTGGGATTCTGACTGACCGTGGTGTAATCAAGGGTAATAGAGATAATAGTAATCACCCGCTGTGCATCCTCCACTCACACGGTGGCGCTAGAACGTGCTTCAGTCAACAGCCTTTTTTTTTACCTTTGAGCTCGATTTCCGGTTTGATTTTCCAAACACGAAGACGTGTTTTGGCACCATTTGGTGGATCAAAGGCTTGCAGAGGCTTTCACATGGTTGAATCAACATTAATTTTGTTTCCTCAATAATCTGAAGCCTTCTAGTTGAAAAGGTAAGTACAGTTTTGCTTCAGTCGTATGTGGCTAAATTATGCTTGCTAGCGGTTTCAAGGCGCTTAGGCGCTTTAGAGTGTACAAATATTGGAATAAATCTGTTAAATGTGCAATTATTAATGCATTATCGATGCTTTAGTAGATGATACACCGTTATATCAAATATACTTGTGACACCCCGATAGACAAGTTGTTAAGTCAGCTCTTACCGCTCGTGTCACTTTGTGCTAAAGGCTGCTATTGCTGTTGCTATGAGTGCCCACAGGTCTGAACTCGGAGTAAAGTTTAGTATAACCAAGCATCACGGTGCATTTATAACTGCAAAGGCTCAGTGGCTGCAGGAGCAAGATCACAGCAGGTGGACAGGAGGGAGCTATTCAAGGGAAAATAAGACAAGCATCAACATTTTAACTGTAACAGTCTACCAGGATGTACCTCCAACATGTCCATTAATCATTTGTATTAATTTACTTTATAAACAACTTCATTTCAAGTTCAATTAGTTGTTGGTCATTAAAGCTCATTTCAAATACTTTTGGACAAAGCATTTCAAATGTATTTAATCACAGATAGTTAATTTGGTTTGAAATGAAAGAATCCATATTGCACTTTCTAATATGTTATAATGTTGTTTCCTCATCAAAAACATACCCACAGAATTGTGTTTTATTTCATTCACATATATTTAGCACATAAACCTTGCATGTTTAGGTTCAGTTCTTCTCTCAAACTGAGAACACTTCACCTTGTGATATCATCTGACACATAGTGTTCCAGTATGTGTCACAATCATTTGGATGATTTCTACCCTGGAATTGCCAATCTCTACTGAACTAAAGGTAGCTGTTAACTTGAAAACTACTGCTTCATGAAATCAAAAGGTGGAATAAAGCATTTTGATCTTTGGATGTAGACAGATTAATAAGGGTTACTCTAGCATGTGTGATTGTAATAATATACAATATTCCAGGTATGTTTTGATGAGGTAACAGCATTCTAACATTCGATTCTAACATTCTAACAACAAAAGAGCTGATTTGACATAATATGGACCCTATAGGCTCTATGCCTGGTTAAGATTAGGCACAATCTGTAATGGTTAAGGCTGGTCCACAAGTGCTATATAGACAACTGATTTAAAAAAGCTCAGAACAGAGCTAATGTTTGGACAGAAATGTCTGCATTTGAGCCTAATGTGATTCTTTATTGTCTTGACAAATAAATGTGTATTCTCACAACACAGGAGCTCGTATGGCTCAGGTGTGTGTCAGGACATGAGCTCTCAGCTGAGTGGGGCTTGACGCTGGACTTTAAATTAGGCTCCACAGCCCTTGTGTTCGGCGTAAATTTAACATTTAGTAACTTTTTGTCCGAGCATTCTGATTGTCTGTCAAGTGCATTGGGGACAGCTGTGCTGATTTGACATTGGAATAATAAAGTAGCCTTTTACTAAAATATACATTTTATATACATAAATTATACATTGCATTTATCCTAACAGTTACTTTTACAAACCTGGCAGCACATCAGATAATACCATAAATTAGTACTCTTTTAATGTATTTTCTAAAAGAAATGTTAAATTCTAAAATGTCAATTTGTAAACATGTGTTTTGTCTGTTTTATCTCTCAGGGGTGAGTGTTTTTGTTCATTTTTGGGAACAATGTATTCAAATAAATCTGACTATGATTACGGGCAGACGCATCCCAATAACAGCAGAGAGTCCAGGCCCTGGGAAGAAGCAGCGAAGAGAGAAGAGTGGTCAGAACCTGCAAGAAATTCACAGCAAGATACTTATAACAAGTATATTAAATACCGTGAGGATGGACATAGAGCAGAGAGAGAGAGAGGCAGCAGAGGACATGGTGAAACGTATCCAAGTGAGCATACTTCAGATAAAGACTGGAGAGGAAAGCGCCCAATGTCAACAGAAAGAACTGTCTCTAAGAAAAAACTAAAGACATTTGGAGATGAGGACCAGCGCAGATACCAAGCTGAATCTTCAGACTCATATAGGCAGTCCCCAGAGCACTATTCTCATGGTCAAAGAAATTATCTGAAAAGTACAGTAGATGAGGGTTATAGCCGTAACAGAACACCAGAGGAGTCAAGACATTATGGCCAGAGACGAGAGGAGTTTCACTACAGTCAATATAAAGAAGAGTCACACTATAGATCAACGACTGAGTACTACAAGGACCAAGACAGTCGAGTAAGGAGCTGGTCACAAGATAGGACGCACTCACGGGATTTCTTCAAAAAGGTTGGTAACATGGAACAAATTCAAAAGTTCACATCCACTTTTTATGCTACTATATTGCCTATTTGACCCATGCATGGAAACTATAAGATGTACTACATGTGTACTACACACCACCTTGAGAATGCTCTATCTGGGCTGTCCCTAGATATTGAGATAACTAGATAAACAAATAATAATAATAATTTAAAAAAAATATATATATATATATATATATACTATACAGTGCCGTGAAAAAGTATTTGCCCCCTTCCTGATTTCTGTGTTTTTTGCATATTTATCACTCAAAACATTGTCAGATCATCAAACCAATTTTAATATCACACAGAAACAACCCAAGGAAAGACAAAATTCAGTTTTTGAATGATGATTCCATTTATTAGTGCACAAAAAAATCTAAACCTATCTGGCCCTATGTGAAAAAGTAATTCCCCCCCCTTGTTAAATCACAAACTAACTGTGACTAACCACAGTTTTGAGAAAACTTAGTTCAGTTCTACATGCCACACCCACACCTGATTGTCACCACCTGTGTTGAATCAAGAAATCACTTAAATAGTTCCTGTCAAACAAAGTGAAGTTGGCTACAACATCTCAAGAACAAACACATCATGCCACGATCCAAAGAAATTCAAGAACAAATGAGAAAAAAGTGATAGAAGTCTATAATTCAGGAAAAGGTTACAAAGCCATTCCCAAAGCTCTGGGGCTCCAGCGAACCACTGTCAGAGCCATTATTCAAAAATGGAGGAAACTGGGAACAGTTGCAACCCTTCCCAGGAGTGGTCGACCAACTAAGATTACTCCAAGAGTGCGACGACGGCTCATTCAGGAAGTCACAAAAGAACCTAGACGCACATCGAAAGAACTACAGGCCTCGTTGGCCTCAGTTAAGGTCAGTGTTCATGACTCCACCATTAGAAAAACACTGGCCAAAAATGGCATCCATGGAAGAGTTCCCAGGAGAAAACCACTGCTTTCACAAAAGAACACAAAGGCTCGTCTCACCTTTGCCAAAAAGCACCTTGATGACCCTCAAGACTTTTGGAGAAACATTTTGTGGACCGATGAGTCTAAAATTGAACTTTTTGGAAGGTCTGCAGCCCGTTTCATCTGGCGTAAAAATGGCACAGCATTTGATAAAAAGAACATGGTGCCCACAGTAAAGCATGGTGGTGGCAGTGTGATGGTCTGGGCCTGCTTTGCTGCCTCAGGACCAGGACAACTTGCTGTGATTGACGGAAAAATGAATTCTGCTGTTTACCAGAAGATCCTGAAGGAGAATGTCCGGCCATCAGTTCGTGCCCTCAAACTCAAGCGCTCTTGGATCATGCAACAGGACAATGATCCAAAACACACCAGCAAGTCCACCTCTGAATGGCTCAAAGAAAACAAAATTAAGGTTTTGGAGTGGCCAAGTCAAAGTCCGGATTTAAATCCGATTGAGATGCTGTGGTGTGACCTTAAACGGGCAGTTCATACAAGAAAACCCTCCAATATGGCAGAATTGAAACAATTCTGCATAGAAGAGTGGGCCAAAATCCCTCCCCAGCGGTGTGAAAGACTCATCACCAATTATCGCAAACGTTTGGTTACAGTTATTGCTGTCAAAGGAGGCTCAACTGGCTATTAGATTAAGGGGGCAATTACTTTTTCACATAGGGCCAGATAGGTTTAGATTTTTTTTGTGCACTAATAAATGGAATCATCATTCAAAAACTGAATTTTGTCTTTCCTTGGGTTGTTTCTGTGTGATATTAAAATTGGTTTGATGATCTGACAATGTTTTGAGTGATAAATATGCAAAAAACACAGAAATCAGGAAGGGGGCAAATACTTTTTCACGGCACTGTATATACTATATATATATATATATAAATACATATACATTCAAAAGACACAAGTTTTGAATAGCGGTTATGCAGATGACATCACAGCATTCTGAATTTTTAGATTGAGTGACAGCATTATACAAGTGTCAATGGGAAATACGGATGCCTCGATATGATACTGGTATAGGCTCTGTGCACTATGGTACCCAGCAACCTCACTGTTGGCGTCATTACTTCCTGTCCAGTTTAAACTCTGTTTTTGTTGTCGAGTTGTACAAAAATTAATAAATACTGTATCTAAAGATAAGGCATTGAACAGAGAGCTGTGAGTGGATGTCACAGACAACATGTTAAAAAGTACATAAATAAAATTAATACTTCAACGTAGGACGCTTCTGGGTTTAGAAGGAGAGATGTTTGTGTCTTAATGCTAAAGCTAATTCTGGTATTGAGGCATAATAAGTGTTACAACAATGCTACAAACTGAAGTACTCCTACATATAAAAATAATGAGGTAGTCTTTATTTTAATAAATTTGAATTTTAAGAGGTGTATTTTATGTATTACGATTTTAATAAAAGTGACAGTTAGCTTTGAGACACAGTGAACTAGCTAGCGTGCTGCTGTGCACAGAGGATATTGGCGCAGATATTGGAAATTTTGGTGGATCGGATGTCTGCCTCCAACATATCAGCTTAGTTGATTTCTCATTTTGGTTTATAAACTGGTGTAATAAGACGGCCAATGTTGGCCCATCAATCAGCTGATATTGGCTGTCAGGAGATACTTAAAGCTACATTATCTACGTCAGTATCAGAACTGATGTTTCACGGACAAAATCAGCCCAAAAAGAATGATTTTGTCTGTTATGTTGCCCATAGTTCTACCCCTGTCAGAATGTTGAGGGGCATTTGTCAAATATGTTAATTCTTAATTTCTCATTATTCTGAAACCAATGGATAGTTAGTTCAGCTCATTCATACCAGACCAGGGTCCAGCCTTGTGAAATTGGGCACATACAGATTATGGATTATAACGCAAGTATTTTTTAAACAGAGTTATACTCCGCCAAGACCGCGGAGTGGCAGCTATTCCAGGGACGATGAAGACCATAGTATCCACAGGACGATGTATCCTCTGAATGGCTCAAGTCAACACGTGTGTTTTAATGAACAGTACATGCATGGTTTATTCATTATTATTAGAGATGTATTATATTTATTCTAAACTTTTCATGTGTTTATTTGCCTTCCAGACTGAACTTGGTAATCGCCGTTTGAGTCCTCCTCCTATTCCTCCTCCTCCTCCTCCTCCTGTGGAGAAGAAAATGTCTAAAGGTTTCCAGCGTTTCCTTGATGTCCTCAACATGGGCGTAAATGTGGAGACTTTGACCAAGATCGTAAATCAGGGCTCTACAGATGTGAATGCCCGCCAACCCTCACCCCCTCCTCTACACACCAATAGACTGTGGAATGATGAACCAAATCTAAGACAGCACTTCTGGCCCAAGGCTGAGAGAAGTCCAAAACCTCCCTTTTCTCCCTCAAGGTCAGACAGTCCCAATGGCAAAACTGTGTCTGAAGAAAGATTTGTGGAAAGCCGCCAATTTGAGGGAAAAATTCCCGAAAATAGATCTGCATCGCCAACAAACAAAAATTCAAGTTTTGAAGAGGATGACAAACGTAAGCAAATGCATGATGTTTTACAAGCCATTGGGATCAAGTTAGAGTTTGAGGAACTTGGTCAAATGTCTAGCAGGATACAAGAACGTTTGTATGGAAAGAAACAAACTGAGCACGCTCCGGTTCAAAAAGAGGAGAGTGAGAGAGAGAGGAAGAGACGTGCATATGTTCCAAAATGTCGCAGTCGATCTTCAAGTGACTCCAGTTCAGGTTCATTTAAGGACTACAAAAAAAATCCCTCATACAGCTTTCAAAAAGAAGACATGGACTACTCTTATTACACAGACAAATGCAGTACACAGCCTAGCACAACAAAAAATAATGTTCAGGTTGCACCACCAACTTCTTATGGCATACCAAACACTGAAATACCCTCAGCTCCTGTCGCCACTCCTCCCTATACCCCATTACTAAACTACCCACCTCCATCACCTGTGTTTATACCCCAGTATCACACCTCATACCCCCAACCACCTCCTCTCCCACTTTTCCCTCCCCAGAATATGTTCCCCCCATTTATACCTCCAAATGCTTCTGTCCCACCGCCCCCAATGCCTCATCCCTTCCTCCCTAACCTTTTCATTCCGTGGAAGCAGCAACCCGCGGATGCAAAAGCAAACAGCAAAAATCAGCCAAGGCCTCGCTGTTTGCAGGTGATTTCAACCAAAAAATAAATGTAATATACTGAGGACTAAAATGATATAATAATTAATACATTTTTAATACTGTTGAGCCACTTTTTTTTACAGTATGCCTAATGTTTGAACAAAATACTGATTTGCAAACTTGATTGGTATTTCTGAAGCAAAGGACTCACTAAATTGATTCCTTTGCTTCAGATCAGTAGTAACATTGTTACTGTTTTTTAATTACTATTATTTTTCAATCACCCTGTAACGCTCAAGTTTTGATAAAGTATAAGTAGTTTTCTTTGCATGTTAAATGTGTTTTTTTGAACACTGCTTATATAAGTTGTCAGATATGGGCCTTTATACAAATTAAGTAACATTATAGTTCATAGTTCTGAGAATTCTGCTCAAGGTTACAGGTTGATCTGTATATTGATTATGTACACAGGAAAAAAAAAATATTTTGTAAATATTTGAATTGACCAACAATAAAAAGATTTCCAGTTGTGGGATTTTGCTTTATTACAGTGTGTCTGTATAGGTATTTGAAAGTAGTGCTTAATCTAATTGGAATGAAGATTCAGTATTTTTAATTGAGAGGTCCTCAGGAAAAGCATGTGGTTTGGCTTTGGAGTAAATTTTTGTGCGTGTCAAATGGCAGTGATCAAAAGGTTCTGTTGTTTATGTTCAGGAAATCAATCTTAAAAGTTTGAAGCGTTTAATTTTTAAAATTTATTTTATCAAGGTCCATCAATATTAAAAAAACGATATTTTGTCATATCGCACAGCCCTGTTTGAAAGGATATTTTTGTTACATTATGCAAATAACTGCATACACATTAAATGGCTAAAATACATTCTTTACAAGTTTAATTTCGCTTCTGTTGAAACTAAAGATTCTGTAAAGATTCGTTTTTCCTACATGGTATAATTTTGTTATAGATTTTGTAGCCATGTTGGACCTCCCATCCACCAGGCTGCACGGTTTTCTTTGAATTCTGCTTGAGGAGCATAGCACGATCCGAAGCTACTACATTTTTTACTACCACGTCTTTATACTTAATATTAACTTAATATTTTGAAGTGTCACTATTTGTGTACCACTTCATTAAAGAATTGCGCATCTCCAGAGAATTTTCCACGTTATGTTGCTGAAAAACGTCATTTTTGATGACCCAAACAAGGTAAACAATCTGCTAGCTGTCATGCTAACGTGTCAAAATTGCTTCAAAACGGTCTGTTTTTAGCGTCACACAACCGATTACCATATGTTTTGATAATTAATTTAATAATTTCATATATTTTTATATGAGTGAATTTTAATAGTTTGGAAATAGCTTTCTCTAGAATACTTTTGCTAGAATGTTTTGCTAGTAGGGCCTAAAAAAAAATAAATGTTGGTTTCCGATTTGCTGACAGTTCTAGACATGGGTAGGTAGGGAATTTATTTTATTTTTATTTTTTATTTTTTTTCCTGTGGGAATATGGAAATTTTGAAATTGTATTTTATTTTATTTCCTTCCACAGCAGTACTATTTCAATAAAAACTATAATTGACATTGGCATAATTTCCCAAAGCTATCTCAATGCTAAGGGCATATTCTATACTTAAGTATAGTCGAACGAAGCTCCAACATGCCATGCGAAACCAGGTCGTTGACTGTACCAGAGTACATGCAGTGTTGCCAACTCCCCAGCATCGGAAGTAGCTATTGGCCCGCCCAGAAGTAGCTAAAAGTAGCTAGACGAGCGAGCGGGGGGGGGGCTCCAATCCAAACGTCAGCAAATGTCAGCAGGGGGCTCCAGACAGCACATCCTAACCTTCCTTACCCCGTGACACTAACCTTTTATTGGTGTTGTTATTACAGATACTTGTTTGTTTGTTTTTTTTTTTTTTATTTGGTTTTTATTTTTTAGATATTTTTTGGAGCTGTAGTCCAAGATCTATAGCTTGCTTTTTTATTTTAATTTTTTTTGTGCTGTAGTTTAACTAAAGCTTTTTATTTATTTATTTTTTGTGCTATAGTGGGCAAACTATAGCTTTTTATTTTTTGTTTTGTGTGTGTGTGTGTGTGTGTGCGCCGTGTCTGTGTGCCTGTGAGTGAGTGACGAAAAAGAAACAAGGAAGCGACAGTCCACGCTGTTCTCAACTCCGCCCCCGCCCCTCTCTGCCTGTTTCTGTCTCTTTCTCTGAACGGGGAAAGAGAAAACGGCGCAATTATTTTTTTCCCCTCCCGCGATCTTGAAGCCTCTGATCACCAAAAAAGTCGCTAGATTTGTCGCTAGTCGCTTTTGTCTAATTTTCTCGCTAGGGGGGTCCAGAAAGTAGCTAAAAATAGCGACAAAGTCGCTAAGTTGGCAACACTGAGTACATGTAGAATATATCTTACAATGTTACAAAAATACATGCTGATTTTGTATTGTTTTTTCTGTTCTTCTTTCAGATGGCAGTCATTAAATTTAGAAGCAGTAAACAATTTTGAATACTACATTTATTTAACACGGTGTTGACATTGGTCAACTTAAAACTGGCACTGCATAATCTTAACAATGATATGTACAGTATACTTAACATACAGATATGCTTTAGGCCTAACAGTAGAACTCTACACAGTTTGTGCAGGGGGTATAGTGAGAACAAAAATCTGTTCTGTAGAAATTGTGGTGACAACACAGACTTAGTGACAACACTCATTCACTATTATAAAAGAAGAAATTCAATTTGTCATTCACCATTCTAAACATGTCCCATTACAGGCCAACAGAGGCCTACTGGAAGAAGAAGAACAAGCACAGTACAGTACAGTAAGAACAAGAGATGTATTGAAAAAGGTACAGTTAAATAGTTTCCTCCTGGGCATGAGTCAACAAACCTAATGCTGATGTAGGTTAGCTACTGTACTGTTGCAAGCAAACAGCTGTTGTATGTATGTAAAAGCAAATGGGACACAACCCCACATAAAACTGTGTGTTTGTGTGTTCAAAACAGTCATTTCTCCTTTCCCAGACCCCCCAGGATTTCGCGGGCATTTTTTGTGATTGTTGCGGGCTAAAATCCCTGAATTTCCGGGAGCTTTTCCAAAAAGTTGCGGTGCTTTTAAGGTTTTTGTTGCGATTTTGTTGCGGGAGGAAGTGAAAGTTGCGATAAATAGTTGCGATTTTCGCTTTTTGTAATTAAAATTGAGTAATATTTTGAATACTGAGTTATTACTGACAAAGAATAATACAAAGACACAGAGATCACAGATATGGTCCTAAAACAACCTTACCAACATCGAAAATAAATTACTACTAGGAGGGGAACTGTTTCGGTCTTTTGCTGTTATTTTAGTGGGCAAATGGCGCCGCAGACATGTTTCTTTGCCATTAGAAGCCGTGTCTCAATTCCCAGAGCGCGCGGCTCGGAGCGTGGCCCGAAGGGCATGTGCGTCACACATTTCGACAGAACACCGGCGCGACGACTGCTGTCCCACTTCTTTTTTGTCCCATGCGCAGTTAACACGCGGTCGGAACACCGCACTCGTTAAGCGGTCCGCAGACTGCAGTCGGGGCTGAGCAAGTGTACACCGACTTGACTGCAGTCTGAGCCCCCTTCGGGCCGTGCTCCGAGCTGTGCACTCTGGGAACTGGGACACGGCCGCAGTTTCGTTTAGCCACACGGAAGTAAAACAGAATGTGGCGGCTTCCAAACTCAAACCTTTTAGCCGCCGAGAATATGAGGTTGGGTCCTATGGCTCGCAGATTTGTGACGCGCAAAGAGGAGGCTATGGTGACAGATACGCTGAGATCCAGATATGTTTTGTGCATTTATTACAAAAAGAGCGCACACAGCTATGACAGCGCAGCAGGATGAAATGGAACTCATGAAAACCAGCAGGATGAACAGATTAACGTGAAAGATGAATGAATGGTTTGCGATCAACAAAAAATACGGCTACAACCCAACCCTGACTCTCTCCTCTGTGTGACAGGTGAGCGCGCGCTCAGAAGCACATTACATTACACATCGCAGCGCAGGCGTGGTGAATGACGTCGATTGTAGTCTCGCGGAAATCGAAAAATACAGTAGGCTATTAGTTTTCTTTCTTTCTTTTTTAACCGAAGCTTGTAAAATTAATTTCAGTATCAAATTTATTTTATTTTATTAAGTCCAATAAAATAATTTGGGTCGCATGCAAATCAACAGGGTCGGTCGGCAACCGGAAACTTAGATTTATTTTTTTTTAGGCCTAGGACATTTCTAATTGACAAAACAGTAATGGGTGTGTAATGACTATGTAATGTAAACATTTTGAATTGGTGTAACTAATCTTAT
Source organism: Paratrypauchen microcephalus (assembly GCA_036785185.1). Lineage (NCBI taxonomy): Eukaryota > Metazoa > Chordata > Actinopteri > Gobiiformes > Gobiidae > Paratrypauchen > Paratrypauchen microcephalus. The sequence continues at coordinate 1,800,689 of JAVJIX010000059.1, forward strand.
ATTTTTTGCTTTGCAGATAATGATTTGATTTTGTTTTGAATGGATCTAAATTCATGTGCATCTCATTTAATTAGATGCACATTAAACAATGAATAATTTTAGGGGACACAACCTCTTTCCTAGTGCAGTTCGTGTTGGTAGAGAAAGGTGCAAACATGAGTGGGATAAATACCCTTTATATTCAAAGTACCCCAGCCCACCGCTTGGCAACAGAAGTACCACTGGGGCAAGTTCTGCGTGGGACAGACCTGGCGGATCCTCTCAGAACTGTCATAAGAAAGAACAAGAGTCTGAAGAAGACCCAGATGGACAGCCATATGAGTCCAATGAAGAGGACCCAGAGCTGGCAAGGAAACGGAAAAAACTTCAAGAGATACAAGAGCAGATCATGCTGAAAAGAGCTTTCCTTGGTCTAAAAAATATAGATTTTGAAATTGTAAACCCAGGACTTTGCTGTGAAGAAGAAAGACCAATAGAATCAAATGAAAGACTACAAGATAGAGTTAAACGTATTCTCATGCAACGGAATCGTGTGATCAGATCCAAGGTGTGTTTTCAGTTATTTTGGGTTCATTTTTCTTTGTGCTGTTTGCATTTAAAGTCGTGTAGTTTATTTTTCTATTCCTCAGAGTCCAGTAGCAAAAACCAGAAGAGACTCTATTAATATTCAACATGATCATCCTCTTAAGCACAGAGTTAAAATGACACTGGAGCAGAGATTTGTGGTGGATCCCACTGTGGAGACGCAACACTTTGAGGTCTGTAACTTTGCATTAAAATAACAAACAAAATATACTGTACATCTATAAAATACAATTTGCTACACTTTTTGCACCTTATTTAAATTATATTCTAATAACCAAGTTAACCATTCTGTATGTTTTGTTTTTGATATCATATGTTCTATTCTCCTGCTATTCTTATACTTGATGTTGAAACACTAAAATGTTCCTATTGTGGGACATATAAACGTTATGTTATCTTAAAGTAATCCGGTAATATCATACAGTATTTAGATATTACAAAGGGAAGTCGCAGTCTCTTTTTTGTGATCTCTACACTGTGATCTGTACAGTTTCAACTTTCAACACTGAATAGCATGTATATTGAAAATTAATTTTAAGTTTTTGTTGTTGTTTTTTTTAACCAGACTTTTGTTCTTTGAAAGTGTTTGTATGTATTCCTCTCTGCATTTGTTTTGAAAGACTAATGTAATAGTAGTAGAGTGGTATATTTAACTAAATGAACCTTTTCTTTTGTGTTCTACAGGAGATACCATTTTTCAGCGATCATTCTCAAATCGACTCCTCGCCTGCAGAGGAAGGGGAGAAGGGCAACCAGGGCTTCATGCGCTTCTTAAATATTCTCAACAAAGGGGTGGACATTGATAAACTCAAGGAAATGGTCATTGACGACACAGACTACAATACACAGCAACTGCACACGAGTCAAAATGGGGGAGAAATGCATGGTGAGATGAGCTCTTTTAGCTTTCCTCCAGAAAGATTGAGTCAAAATGAGGAAGAAATGCACAATGAGATGAGCACTTTTAGCTTTCCTCCAGAAAACACAAGTCAAAATGAGGAAGAAATGCACGATGAGATGAGCACTTTGAGCTTTCCTCCAGAAAAAAAGAGGCAGCAGAAAGAAGAACAACCACTACCAAATCCTGATGAACAGCAGAAGCACCTCCAAAACATTTTGGAGTCTCTTGGTTTAAGTTTAGGCACAGATGAGATTAGCAAACTCGCTGACCGCACACAGGAACGTTTGTATGGAAAAAGGCAGAGGACAGAGGAAGAAGACAAAAAAGAGGATGAGCCTCAGCAGACAGAAGGAGAAGAGAAATACTCACCAGCGCATTATACTAGATCCTCCTCTTCCAGCTCGACTTCTAGTTCATCATCAAGCCCAGTAAGAAAAACACCCAGTAAGCAAAGCCCAGTAAGGAAACAGAGAAGTCAAAGTTCTTCTTGTAAACGGAGAAGTCGAAGTTCCTCTCGTAGACTGAGAAGTCGAAGTTCCTCTCATAGACTGAGAAGTCGAAGTTCTTCTCCTAGACAGAGAAGTCGAAGTTCTTCTCCTAGACAGAGAAGTCAAAGTTCTTCTCCTAGACAGAGAAGTCAAAGTTCTTCTCGTAGACAGAGAAGTCAAAGTTCTTCTCATAGACAGAGAAGTCAAAGTTCTTCTCATAGACAGAGAAGTCAAAGTTCTTCTTGTAGATGGAGAAGTCGAAGTTCTTCTTGTAGACGGAGAAGTCGAAGTTCCTCTCGTAGATGGAGAAGTCGAAGTTCTTCTCGTAGACGGAGAAGTCGAAGTTCTTCTCGTAGACGGAGAAGTCGAAGTTCTTCTCGTAGACGGAGAAGTCGAAGTTCTTCTCATAGACAGAGAAGTCGAAGTTCTTCTTGTAGATGGAGAAGTCAAAGTTCTTCTCGTAGACGGAGAAGCTCTCTTCATCGCCATAGAAGATCCAGATCTCCCTACAGACGAAGAAATTCAAACTCACCCTATAGAAGACAAGATTCACGTTCACCTTGTGGACTCCGAAGCCCCCACCCAAAAGACCGCAGGGACCCACTCCTCCAATTTCAAACTCCATCACAGCCTTGGGACGGTGGATACCCATATCCACCATCCCAATGTTTCAGCCCGCATTTTCCACCCCAAATGTATCCTGATCCTTATTCACAATATGAATATAACTACTGGGCATTCAACCACCAACAACAAACAACTCACTGTCGAGTTACCATGAAGGAAATGTGTTTATCTGAATTTCCTATGAATGCAAGACCAACTCGGAAAAAGAAAAGAAAAAAGTACAGGAGGGCAGTTGTGAAAAATGCTCAAGACTGGACCAAAGAAATAAATGATCATATAACTGCTATTAAACAAGCAAATTATCCAAATCCTTTTGAAACAGTTGGGACAAGTGGAGCTCCGGCCATTAAAGGAGCAAAGAAGAAAAGGAGACAAGTATCTGGTTTAAAACTGGTGGATATAGAGGATGTAGAAGTCCCTTTACCAGACCTTTGGGAGGAAGAAGAGAAACCCGTGCTCACAGAGGAGGAGATCAAAGCCAACTTGAAGTTAAAGGTTTGTGTCTTGCTTGGTTTAATGCAGTGGTTCTCAAAAGAAAAAAGACCATCTTAGATAATATTTGACTTTAGAGTACTACCATCTGATCCAAACCAGGACCTAAGTTAAGGTTACACATACTCTAAAATATGACTAAATCATGGATAAGGCAGTACTAATAATGAATCCTAAGGATGGCAAAACATGAATAGATCTGTCTCTAAATAAAACAAATACTCAAAACTCCACATAGGGCCCCACGTATCATGAGGTCATAGCGAGCGTACCACAGTTTGAGAAACATTTGCTTAACACATGACATAATAATTTCAATAAGCATTTTAGTTGAGACTTGTGGCACTTGTGAACCTTTTAGACATATTTGGTGCTGAAATGTTAGTTGCTGTATTTTTTTATTTTAATGTGTTAAATTTTAAGGTTTTTCTTTTACATCATGATTCGGTTCCAGTGTACTATTTTACAAGTCCATGAGTGTTATAGTTTGAGAGCAGACTGAAACATGAACTGCTAAACTAATACATGAATCACATGCATTTCAAGACATTTTGACTACAGTACACTACAGAGTTAGCAGATTGTATAAATGACCAGTGGAAAACTGAATATTTTATTGTTTGTTTTTTTAGCTTGAAGCCTTTAACAGTAGAATAAAGAAAAATCCCACACAACTTTTGATGCCACAGAATATAAAAGTGAGTAGAGTTTGTTCTTTCTCAGTAAATATTTCAATGAGAAATAACGACTACATGTATTCAAAATTGTATTTATTTATATATATATATATATTTTTTCACTTTTTTAGGTGGAGGATGAAATTTGAGCTTGGAGAACACATTTGTTTTAGTCTCCTGTTTTTGAAAATAATCCCACAGTCCGTCTTACTTGTAAAATGTAAGATTTATTAAGAGCACTAGGCCTTCATCAGGCATTTTTATTTTTGCCTGATGAAGGCCTAAATTAGGGATTATTTTTGTATGTTCTGAGGCTGCTCCCTCTCCTCCAACACACCCGTTTGAAGAAATTGAAGTGCGAAGTTCTCATTTGAGTCTCCTCTTTTTGACATGTCTAATGCAATGTTTGTATAATACTTGTTTGTATAAAATACTATATATATAAAATATTGTTTTCTAATATTAAATCCATGAATACTCTGTTTAGCCTTGGAAATGTACACTGGTCTACAAGCAAAATGCTTCTGGAACAAAAGGTTTAGGTCACTAATAAAGAAAAAGTAAATCAGAAGTGCTGATTGGCTATAGTTTCCAAGATATAGTATTGGGTCAAAATAGGAAATTTATGCAAAATAAGGCAAAAACGGTAGTTTATCAGAAGGTACAGTGTGTCTACAAGGAACCAGTTCTATCTGAAAGCCTGTCTGCACATTCCACTACATTCATTTTAATATGTCTAGAGTTTTAACGTATATCAATATATATAATATATATATATTATTATTATCATATCATTACATATCTTGAATACATTAGCTAACCAGCACAGTTATCAATTGATTTTCAGTTCATCTTATCAGTATAAATGAGATTTAGCCACTTTTATCTCGGAAGCAGATCGAGTCCAAAAATTTGTAGACCAGTGTTATTAACTATTCATTCTTCCGCTTTTCCGAGCCTTCGGGTCGTGGAGGCAGCAGTCCAGACAGATCTGCCGCCCAGATCTCAGTGCACCAGCCCCCATGGATCCTCCTGCAGGTAGTGGGTCCACAGAAGGACGGCCACACGTCGCGCCTTCGGGCAACCGGCCTGTCATGGGGGCTACCAGTGTATGCAGACACTGGGGGTGAGGTGGGTTAAGTGTTTTACCCAAGGACACAACGGCAGCATTCATCTGTGGGAGCTGGAATTGTACCGCCAACCTGTGGGTCAGTGGACAAACGCTCTACCAACTGAGCTACTGCCGCCCCACTTGGGGCAACTTATTAACTAAACAAATTGAAATGGGTATAGTCACAATATTTTTCTTGTTTTTGAGAAGTACAGTACAAGGCAGTGATCTTTTTACCTATAATATTTGTACTTTTTGTGGTCATGCATTACAATTTATTAAGCCTCATGCCAATATTATTTAACAAATATTTAAAGGTCCATTATATAACGTATGTGGTTGCCTGGTGTGCCCCCTGTTTGTCTCCATGGAGATTAACGTATTGCCTGAAATGTCCCCCAGTATGACATTAAATCTACCCCCATGGAGAAGCAGGTGCATGTTTTTCAAGATTTTTTAGCAGTTGAAAAAATGCAAACTGGACAGTCAGCCATTCCAGGCAAAGCAACATTTTTATGGAGACAAGCAGGTGGTGGACAGCCAGATATCACACCTGAAAATGTACATGGTGCACCTTTTAACTAGTTCTAAAACACAGCTGTAACTGGTAATTTACTCAAATTATAGGTAGAGTCACACTTTATATATACTTTTATTGTCATCAAAACCACAACAAATCCATGAAATAAATTACTCAAGTAAAAGTAGTACAGTCAGACAGGTTTGTTTTGTCCATTAAATAATCAGTTCACAGTTCATCCCTCTCCTCTCCGGGACAGTAGCAGGCTGCCCTTTGGCTGTTCATGTAGGGTCTGCAACCAAGAGTCCACACAGTGTTGAATAGAGTGTCTGCCACCGTCTCACACGCTGCAGAGGAGAAACAAGTCAATTATGAGGTAATGTAGAAGAAGAAGACATGCTTTATTCATCCCCGTAGGGAAATTATTTCTCTGCATTTGACCCATCCTTCTGGAGTGGTGGGCAGCTCGTCTTTCAGATGCCCGGGGACCCATCTCCATGATCTTATTGCTCGGCTTGGTCAGGACCTAAGCTGGAGGATTTTACCTGGAGCATGTTTGGGTTGATGGGGGAAACCGGAGTGCCCGGAGGAAACCCATCCATACACATGCATGCAAACTCCACACAGAACACACAGAAAGGCATGGGCGATCGAACCCAGAACCTTCTTGCTGTGAACCATGAGCGCTAGCCACTCAGCCAAAGAGGCAGAAGATAAAAGTTTTTGAATAGGCCTAATTTAAAAATGTCTATGTAACTTTCTGGTAGAAGATATGCCACTAGAGTATTTCCGTAGAAATGTTATTGCTTAGCTTGGAATACTCCACAATATCTAATCAAACAAGTGGGTGACACCATCATATTCTCTCTCTCTGTCCTTGCTGGAAGGCGGTTGCTTGTTTTCTTGCTCCCTTATCTACTGCTCTGTGTCTGCGTGCTTTTCTCTTGTTTTTGTCCATATTTCTCCTGTTGGAGTAGATTTTCGAATTCTAAATTATGGAATTGAAGCTGGCCCCAACGCAATTGGCTTTTTTCAGAAGAAATGTGGGTTTGGGAGAGCCGATCAGAACTATTTACTATTTGGATTTTTGATGGCAGGACATCTGAATTGGCCTGGGGGATGTTTTCTGATCCATCGGAGAATTGGAATGCCGGCAGCAGACAAAGAGCCCCCGACAGCGGCTGTCATTTTACACCACAGTGGAGCCGTTGAAGACCAGGGAAGGTCTGCATCAGAAGGAGACACAGATTGAGGAACTGTACCATCTCCAATCTGTGGATACCCGAATGACGCCCGGATACCATCACGAATATGGTTGTGGAACTGTGGGAAACAAGCGGCTCAGTCCACAATCATCTACGCGCCAGGAGGAGAGGACTGGAGAGTCTCAACGGCCCGGCTTGGTGACATGAAGTTGGGGACCTAGCAGAACCAGTTTTCGGAATAATTGTCCGTTCATCTGAGTTCTAATGTGTATTGATTATGTCCATTCTCCCCTGGTTTAATTAATTCTCCTGGGAATCTACAATAGCAGGGCTGCTGTGTTTTGACTATGGCTCTTGCACTGGACACTCCAAGGACACAGCACATGATATCAAAAGAACAACATAGATTGGCTACGTCATGATGACATGTACTTATAAAAACACTCTCCCCTCTCACATAGTCTGCCGCCTCAGTTTGCAAACAATATATCCCCCCCCCCCGGTAATGTATTTCCAAACAAAAAAAGACCTCAACGTTTACCATTCTACTGTATTATGTCATATGTGTTTGTGACGACTGTGATTGTATCTGCATTTTTCTATTCTGTTTATGTTCTTGTATCGCTGAGGAGAGAGGCAGGACGTTGGCGCCTCCATGTTGGCTGCTTTAAGGTCCATGGACCCGTCCATTTCAATCTCATCTCGTTGTTTACAAGGTTCTCGTTGTTTACAATGACAATAAAGCTTTCTATACTATACTATACTCTATCAGGCAAAGTTAAACCTGTGGAGAGGCCAGGCTGCTCACAGTAAAAAAAAAAAAAAGTGTCACTATCAAAAGAACAATGTAAAGTGGGCTTAATTTCTGTAATAAAAGAATTCCATTCAAATATTTAATTGTGCTATATTGGCAATGAACAATGTGTATTTAGATACACATGCTGTCTCAATATGATGTCATTTAGGGCCATTTATAATCTATTAAAATTATATTTTATTTTTTATTTTATTAATGATATAAATCTTTTTGAATGCCTTTCACCTTACATCTTTGGGATTTAATTTCTCTATGTATTATCTTAACGTGTCTTTACAGTTCTTTGTTGAATTCTAACCTTCGACTTTGGACACAAATCCCAGGCTCTTCTTGAGGTCTGAGCAGATGCTGTGGAGGCACCAGCGAAACTTGGAGTCGCAGCGATACTTGTTTGAGCCGCAGGTGTCGTAGCACATATCCAGCTGGTTACAGCATTTAGTCATGGCCGGTATCCCCATGTCCATCTGAACAACACAACACAGAGGTGACTCCCAACTTGTAATACTAAAATTTGGTTTATGTATCACCTGCCTGACTCCATGCAGGTAAGTTTATTGCCATTCTGTGGAGCATTCCAGACAAAGCAATACATCTCCATGGAGACAAGCAGGTGGTGGATATTGCACCAGTAAAGTTACATAGTGTACCTTTAATATGAATACATTATTTTGTGGTTTCATACTAGTCCTGATATAGACTGAGCAGATGGGTTTTGGCATTATCTTAAAGCCCAATAAAGCAAATTATAACAAATAGCAATCCAGAACGTGACATATACTCATACATACATACCCCTTCTGGCACAGGAAGACCAAAGAAATACGAGGAGCATCCATCAGGCTCAGGCATTTTAAAGTCTGGGCGGGGGATAGGCTCTTTACCTAAAAACACAACATCACATGAGTGTTATAACAACCACAACATACTCTGGCAAACTTTTTTTTTATTTATTTTTTTACCCCATCTATCTCTACTGAGCTATCCTACTGATTGGATTGTAGATGATGAACCTAAATAAATGCTTAGAATGCTTAGAAAATGAATATGATTTTTTATTTAAAACATAATTAAACTTTATTAAAGCATTTTGAGGCTACATTAGCACAAATCATATCTCTTGTATCAGTTTGAGGGCACAGTCCAGGTGCAGGCCCTCTCTCCCACATGATAACATTGGTTCAAATGAGTGACGAAATGTCCCATATCAGCCCAACCCAAAGATTTTTAGATAATGCACCATTATCACATATTTACACTGAATGTCTGTAAAGGTGACCTAATTTTAATGCAATATTTGGCCTACTATCACTGTAGTTGGAAATGTGTCTAGCTTACTTGTAATTGTTGTAACATTATTTGCATCTATTCGACTTAAATTGGGCAGTGGCTGATAAATTGTCAAATTTTATGCCAGATGCCCCTCCAGACATAATATACACTCTACTGTATATATCTCAGTTTGGGACTTGCCTTGAAAGTACACAATTTTATGAGCATGGCCAGATAGATTTTGAGCTAAACCTCAGTAAAAGAAGGTTTGTTATCAGTTTAAATATTTTTCATCTTAAAATTATTTAATGAGGTTATGTCAGGTCAGTTTGGTAAAAAGGTTGGCTGGTAAATTTGTTCTCTGACTTGGTGTATACTGTTGTGTCCTTGGGAAAGACTCTTCAACAGTTGAAACACATTTGAATTGTACTTTCACAAAAAAAGTTATTTGCTTTATAATGTAGCCTATTACCATATACACACCATTTGTTTATTACATTTTACCATATCAATTTGTAGAAAGTATCATTGTTTTATAACTTCTTAAAGGTGATCCATGTACCTTTTGTTGATAGTTACATAATTTGCTCCTCTACAGAGATCTGACCTGTTACTCAGTTTGGTGATGTTGCCTGCTTGCCTCCATGGAGATGGATAACCTTAAGTAACATTTCATGTAAAGCAATTACATCTCAATGGAGACAAGCAGGTGGCAGATCCTTCACATGAAAAGCTACATAATTCACCTTTAAGGAATAATTGGCAAAAATGTTCACTACATCTCACCATAGCGACAGCGGTACTGACAGACCCCATCTTTTCCGCCCATAAACTCCAACATCGAGTCAAAGTATCCGCCGACTGCCTCAAAGCTTCCTCTGATGGAATTCAAACCCCAGTCCTCATTCTCCGCTTCAGCCCCTCCGGTACCAGCCCCACCAGCTTGTCCCGATGCCTGGTCTGTGCCCTGTCCCTCTGCATCCTGTCCCAGTGTGGAGGGGGTACAAAGAAGACCCAAAACCAGCAGAAAAGAAGCCCACCGCACCATCTCGCAGCAGCTTAGAGAGAAATAGGGGTAATAAAAACACAAGTGCCACAGAAGGCAATACTGAAACTGACCTGGACTTTGAGCCAGGCACAGGGCAGGCTAATATGTGGAGGACCGAAGTTCAGCTTCTATCACTCCAACACGTTTCAACTAATGTCATCATCAATGCTGATTAATGTGATTGTAAGCGCAGATGTTGGGGGGATGTAAGTTCATCACCACAATCAATATTAAATAAGAGATAAGATAAGATATGCCTTTATTAGTCCCACAGTGGGGAAATTTCAGTGTTGCAACGCACAGATCAAGAACAACAGGAAAATGTAGCATGCAATAAAACAAGATAATAAGTAAATAATAGCTTAAAATAATTTAAAAATACACCAAAAATAGACTCTCGAGTATAGTTGAATATTGTAGTGCAGATAAAGTTGAATGACATGTTAACAGTGTTCGTTGTACAGTCTGACAGCAGCAGGAAGGAAAGACTTGTGAAACCTCTCCTTCAAACAGCGAGGCTGAATCAGTCTGTCACTGAAGCTGCTCTCCAGAGCAGACAGAGCGTCCTGCAGGGGGTGAAACTCATGGTCCAGCATAGAGGTGACCTTAGCCAGGACCCTCCTGTCCTGTAAATAGGCCTTTATATTTCATGTTGTATAATTTCCATTGAATTGTGTTAGATCCAAAAAGGTATGTTTAAATTAATAAATAAATCAGCGTTATAATCATTTTTGATATTTTTGATATACAGTAGGTAGTCCTATAGAAGGATTATGGATGTCTTATTTTGTCTTTCAGTACTGTCCATATACTGTATGTTTTAGATTATATTATAAAGCTTGAGCCTGTATATTTTAAGACAGACTTGTCCCAATAGTTTTTATATTATGAGATGATTTATACTGTTCCCATACACACCAAAGTGTGTCATCATGACAATACCTTATTTTCTACATCATCATCCTTACCTTTTGTGGCATTGCTGTTTTGCCACTAGATGTCACTATTTGTCCCGGGCTGACCACGCCCATTCTTCCTTTTTTGGTTTTCGCTGGTGACGCACGTGATAAACGCGGAAGTCGACAGTCAAACTTTGCTGCGCCAGTGTTGCACATGTAAAGAATCTGTGAATCTTAAACTTTTCTCTGTAAACGATTTTGTTTGATTTTGTTTTTTCTTCGGGACATTGATTGTGAAATGTTGCTTTTTCGCCTATAAGGACAAACACCTAGTGATGGACGATGGCCTTTTCTAATCTTTTTACCAAGCTTCGTGATGTCGAAGAAAAATTAGAGGATCCTAACCGCAGGTATTGTTAGATAAATTTAATGTACATTTCAGGTTTTACAAAAACTATTCATTTGAGCTGTTAAATATTTTTAAAATTATTTTTTAATTTTGCTATAGAAATAACACCAATGGACAAGAGGGCAGCTCAAAGAGGAAACCACAGACCACACAGAGTGGCCACTATATGAAGGTGAGTTTTTCATCATTTTAGCTAGTGTAATTAACGTTACAAATGTGTATTAATAGATTTAGAAAAACAAGAGATTTACAACTAGTATCCATTAAAGCTATTGACCATAGCTTGTCAGGCTTTACCATTATTTGGCTAACAGCAAGAGATGGCCTAATACCAATCAGTGTTATGATTTATTACCTTTGTTAAAGGCAAAAGGAGAAATTCAACTGGACAAATTTTATTTGGTCGAATACGTATTCGACCAAATAAACTTTGTCCAGTTGACAAACTGAATTTCCCCTTTTGCCATGGATTCTACCTGGACGACTGAGGGATTCTTCACATACCTTTTGATAAAATAAAAAATATACAAAATCAATACTTATTTTAACAAGGTTTTAAATAGTTTTCATCTATATCTTGATCTATATCAGAACTAGTGAGAGAGAGAGAGGGGGTGCTTAATTGATCCAGAGGAAATTTCAAGTTTTGCTACAGCAAACTGTTGCAGTTTTGCTGCAACATTTGCACTGCACTTCTCAGACGGATTTGTGTCTCACTAAAAGGTTTCAGTGCAGCATAACAGAACAATAGAGCATTTTCACGTGACATCATAATCCGGAAGTTGGCCATGTTGGAGATATTCGAAACACCGCGAACAGTGCATTTATGCGACAAAGTTTAAAAAAAAATAAAAAAATAACCTAAATAAATGGTCAACTATTGCCGGGTCCTAGGCTGTCACAATAGATCGGACAGAGAAAAACACCTGCAGTTCTGTCGTTTACCTAAATTAGTGACCGACCAAGATGAACAGACAGGGCGATTATCAAAGGAAAGGCCAGTCTCAGACAGAACTTGGATGGGAAAAATCATGACAACATTCGCATGTGCTCAGCTCATTTCGCAGCCGGTAGATATTTCATACTGTGCATTGTAATTGCTATCGTCATTTTTAAATTTGTCATTATTTAGGTCCATGCATCAGTAACTTATTAAACTGTTAGTTGTAAATACTTGTACATGTTCAGTTACTTCATTAGCCCCTACAGTAAATTGTTTTACAATGTTAATATTTTAATCTTTGCAAAACGTAAATAATAAAAAGCAATATACTCGTACTTACACACATTACACATGTGGGTCTACTAGATACAAGTATGCCTACCTTTGCTATCACAAAATACTTGTCTCCAATTTTCCTCATTTTGCGTTCTCATACCAGCCACAAACAAACTGGTTGTTGCCTCCATACCTTTAGAGCTCTGAAGGTCTTGTGATGTATAAGGGCTTGGGGAGAAGACCATGTAGTTCACGATATCGGGAGAGCTTACAGGAGGCAGAATCCATCTCATATGGATCTTCTTGCCCAATTAATTTGAGTTTGTTCATATAACGCTCCTTTTCTTTGGCATCCAACTTATACAACTGGTCAACTGTATCAGAAGGTTTGGATTCCGATTTGGAAGGTTTATTGTGAACTTCGTCCCGGTTTTCTGGATTTGTGAAAATGCTCTATTGATCAGGTAGAGACAGCAGATTTGTGTCCTGCAGTCCAGGTATCACAGCCGTGTCCATGGGGGAACCAGATAAGCACAACAGGATAGGCCTTGTTTATGCCCTCACAGTGTGTCCTCTGAAAAATCTTCTGCCACATTTGCTGCTACCTATGATGTAAAAAGCCTGTAGCATCTCAAATGTTCATAGCTAGCTACTTAGCTAGGTCCTACTATCTCCATGGATATGGGAGAAACAAATGGCTCATTTCACAAAATCCAATAGTTCAAGTTTATAAATTGTATTGTATTGTGAAAACACTACCCAATAGACTGAAAAGTATATTGTTATTTTTGTATAGATCTTATTTTTTGTAGCAAAAACATGTTTTCTTTTACACAGAGGCAGTGTCTTCAGCCTTATGCAGCTGGTACATCCAATTCAGTGCAAAATGAGGAAAACACAACATATGAAGCCCATAGATTTAACAGGACCAGATTTAACAACAACCCAAGATCCGGTGTCTCCAGAAACCAAAGGAATTTCTCAAATTATGACAACAATAGAGGAAACACTAGCAATGCAACCACTCAGAAAAAGAAGGACATGAAAAACAAATGGAAGAAAAAGAGAAAGGGGGAGAGTGAAAATGGGAGAAGGAAATGGGTGAAAAATCAACAAAATAGAGACCATAAACAGGTAAGTTACTAACTGCTTTTAATTTAAGAGAACCAGTATATCTTCAGCCAGAAGGCCTGTATTGATGACTTACACAGACACTATTCTTTCCATGAGGGATTTCAACTGGCAACCATTTGGTCAAAGGGTAAAAGCTTACAAGCTAGGCTACTTTCCGCTACTACTTGATTTAAAAACACTTCATGGCTCTACAAGAAGTGAACAGGAAGTTTGTTTGATATAAAGATTGAACAATGCAATTCAAAATTAGGTGATCAATACCAAAATAATTTTGGTCAGCAAAATTTCAACAAAATTATTTTGTTGAAAAATATTGTCATGGATAGTGACAAGTACAAGGTATCAACCATCATGCAGAAAATATACATACTCAGAATTTCAAAATAAAGGACATAAAGAGAGCCCTTCTACTCCAAGGGAAAATTCCATTAAAGCAGAGGCATTTCAGTGTGTCTTGCACAAAACTCATTGGTATAACGCAATCAGATAGACGTTGCTATACTTGCTCTAATATGACTTGGCACTAAATCAAAACAAAATTGACCTAACCTGTGCCTAATATTGTAGTTAAAAGGGTAAAGTGATCTGTGTGTGTGTTGTTTCTTTTCAGCCTCGTCAACAATTCATGTCCCAAGAGTTTAAGGAGCAAAATTCTCTGGAGGTGGATGGACATGTGCTTTGTATTCATTTCATTCGAGGAAGATGCATCAAGGTAAAATCATAAAGATACATAAAATAGACACACAATTCACTTTAATAATAACTTTTAAATAAGGCGTGAGTTATGTTTTCAAAAATGTTAGGGTGAAGAGTGCCAATTTGAGCATATCGAGGGATACAATGGTCTAATTAAAGAAGCCTGCAAATTTTATGTCCAAGGATATTGCTTAAAAGGGAAGAGCTGTCCATACCTGCATGATATCCTTTGACCAACTGCATGATATATGCAGGTAAAAGAACTACAATGATTAATACTACTACTGCTACTACTACCTAACTACCTACTATGTTCCTACCTAGGTAGTAGCTACTGCCTACTACTACAGCATATTCATGGATTTCAAAATTATGAGAAATTAGGACTGTTGCGATAGCGATGAGCAATTTAAAACAACCGTATATGTTTTGAATGGGGAAAAAGGCTTCAAAATGTTGCATAGAGGAGTAAGCTGAAACCCATGAATACAATACAGCTATTCCTGCTCTTACAACTACTTCATCTACTGTTACTAACTTTTCCTACTACTATATACTATTATTAACATTGTTGCTACTGCTGTTGCTACTACTACAACTACGTCTGCTGCTTCTATTACCACTATTACTAGCACAGCCTCCCTTCTGTCAGTCTACTCTGGGGCAGCTGTGGCTACAAAAGTAGATTACTACCAACAGTTATGGAGTGAATGAATAGTGACTACAGTGTGGCATATCTGAAGTGTTTTGTCACAAAGTGAAACAGGAGGCATTTATATTATTATTACTGCTAGAATTGCTACAACAAGGCACCTCCTTAATTTGAGTTTTACAGACTTTTCCTTGCAAGTATTTTCACACAAAAGCCTACTGCGGACGAGACCCCTGCAGGTTTTCTCATGATCCACTGACTGACTTCACAACAAAGCTTTTGAATGATGTGAGTAGCATTTTATTATACTATCCAAGGATGTATGTTTTCACTAAATTGACATAATAAAGTTAAGTAATAGCTTTTGGATTTGTGTCATTACAGCTCATACAATGGGAAAATGAACTCAAAAACAAAGCAGAAAAGGCGGCTTTAAGTCAGTCTGAAAATGTATGTGAAGCAGTGGAGGAAAACACAACCATGGACTTTGTCATACCAACTGCCAGGTAAGGGTAGAGGTTACAACTACATATTGCATTTTTATTATTTCACATACGGATTCATTTATTAGAATAGTATTCTAAAGAATCTATATCTAACCTGCTTTTGTGAGCTTTGTTTGATTAGGTATGTTAGCATCGCTATGACAAACGTAATTTACATATTTTATTGGCTAACATTGCTGATGAAGTTAAAATAAAAAAAAAATCCTTTTTGTGTTTTATTCTTTTTGTTCAACCTTTAGTGAGATTTATTCAGACCCGGTCTTAAATGAAAATGTTTTAGTTTTTTGTGTTCATTCAAATGTATATTTCATGCTACATTTGCCCTTTATCATTCCATGACTTATTTACTCAAAAACTGTATTAACAGTATTTTCCATGTTTATTTTAGGCCACGTTTTTACCATAATTCAGAATCGCCTGTTGACGAGGACACTTTGATACCAGAGGTGGAACAAACAGCTGATATAAGAGAGGATGACAATGCGCTACAAACTGAAAATAATCTACAGCCTGAAGAGTCTTTACCCTCTGCTTCAGACCAACCAGGACCTGTGTGCTATTCTGTGGAAGCCATGCTCGGACCCAAACTTTTCAAACCATGCCTCTATACTGCCCCAAAACATCAAGAAGAACCACTATATGATTCAAAAACAACAGATAACAGCTCTTCAAATCTTATTAACGCTCCTGTTGCCAATGTTCTTAACACAAAATCTGCTACAACTTCAAATCTCCTACCTACTCCGTCCATCGCCCCATCAATAGTAGCATCATGTCAATCAAAACTTAAGGAAAGAATCTTAATATTTAATGATAAATACAGTGTGTCACCAAGTGTAAAGGAGAAAATGTTCAAGAAACCATCATCTTGTCAGGACTTTGCCACATCTGGATATCATGACAAACAATATAAAAAGCCTGACTTGAAACTAGCTTTTTGTGGTGCAAAAATGGAGTGTGACCCGTTTAATGCAAAAGGAGAATTGAGAGTAGGATCTAATGCACCGAACTCAATGCTTAAGGGTAAGAATGTTGCAACAGACTGTAATAGGCAATATATTACTCTAATGGGAAGTAATTGCCCATCTCAAATTCAAATCTCATCTCACATTCAAAAGGACAAATTTGATGAACGTGGTTCAAATCAGTCATATTTTAAAGATAAACCTCCGCTCTCTCTGAAAAATGACAAATCCTTAAGCAATACTTCGTTTAAAAAAGCGATGACACCAATTCAACAAAGCCTGAAGGAAACACACAGTGAAACAAGCCTGAATGCCCAATCAAGTTGCATTACAAATGTTGAAGAAAATAGGCAAGAAAATGTGGCTTCTCCCTGTACCAAAACGACATCAAGATTAAATAGTCTTTTTGCAAGTTTTACTCCAGATGTGGATCCGACTTCAGCTGTTAGGAATAGTGTTAGTGGCACCACAACTGTCCAAAGTGTCCAAAGATTTGAATCTCATTGTGGTAATCAAATGATTAGCAGTAGTAAAACCAAACAAAAGGAAATTGAAAGTGATACAAGTCCTCCTGCCAAGAAATTTCATGCTCTTTTTGCAAGTCTCACTCCAGACTCCGATCGAACACTAACTGTTAGCAATGGCGCTGATGAGAAACCAACTGTACAAACCTCCGTAAAACGTGGGAAATCGGTTTGTGCTAGTAAAAAGAGCAATTGTGGTTCAATTAGAGCAACACAGCAAAGTCATTTTACTGAGAATATACCAATAAGTACAAATGGTAAAACAGATTATCATAGTAAAAAGTTGGTCTCCACTTCTTTCAAATGTTCAAATAAAGAGGAGGACATGGAAAGTACCAAGACTCTTCCTGCAAAGTCATTCCAAAGTCTTTTTGCAAGTCTCACTCCAGATTCTGATCGGACATTAACTGTTATTAATAGTGTTGATCACAAACCAGCTGTCCCAAGTTCTCAAAAAGTCAAAAACTCAATTTGTGATCATCAAAAGGTTAACTGTGATTCAAGTCAAACTTTAAAGCCAAATCAGTGCACTGGGAACACATCAGAAAGCCCAAATAATAGTAGCTATAGTAACCATATGCAAGTGGAGGCAAGTACTGAAACCGCAAGCAACAATAGTCAAGGGTTGGTCACCTCTTTTGCAAGATCAAAATTTAAAGTTACAAACAAGAAAAATGAAATAATAGCTAAGACTCCTCATGAAAATTCATTTCAAAGTCTTTTTGCAAGTCTCACTCCAGATTCTGACCAAACGTCAACAGTTGGCAATAATTTTAGCAAAAATACAGCTGTACCAAGTGACCAAAAAGTTGAACAGTCTATTTGTACCAGTGAAAAGATCAGTTGTGGTTCAAATCGAGCAACAAAGCCAAGTCAATGCCCTGGTAACACATTAGAAAGTACACATAATGGTAGTAGTAATCATAGTAAAAGGTTGGTCTCTGCAACAACCAATTTAAAATGCTCGAAGGAAGAAGAGGACACTGAAACTGCCAAAAGTCCTCCTGCCAAGTCATTTCAAAGTCTTTTTGCAAGTCTCACTCCAGACTCTAGTCAAACATCAACTGTTGGCTATAGGTTTAGGGCCAAACCAGCTGCTCCAAGTGCACAAAAAGATGAAAAATCTATTTGTGATAATCAAAAGGTTGAATATGATCTAAACCAGACAAGAAGTCAAAAAAATGAAGAAAGGACAAACGAAAGTACTATTCCTACTAGCTGTAATAATGGCAAATTTGGGTTGGTAGAAGCAAGTACTGAAACCTCAAGCGAGGATGGTCAAAAGTTTGTTTCCTCTGCTACATCAGATTTAAAAAGCACGAATAATGAAGAGGGCATTCAAAGGGCTGAAACTCCTTTAAAATCATTTCAAATTCTTTTTGCAAGTCTTACCCCAACTGTTGCCAAATGTGACAAACCAGATGTTTGTGCGCACAATGTTGAAAAATCCAAATGTGAAAACAACAACAGTGATTCAAATCAAGCCAAGTCTGCAGCAAAGCAAAATCAGTTGACTGAGAATTCATCAGAAAGCACAACTAATGACAGTAGTAGCAGGTATGGAGATGTGGGTTTGGTAATTGAAAGCACAAAAACTAAGGGTCAAAAGTTGATTTCCTCCTCTGCAACATTCAATTTAAAAAGCAAAAACAAAAAAGATTACGCGGCTCCCTCTGCCAAGTTATTTCAAAATCTTTTAGAAGTGGATCTGACATCTAAAGTTCAACCTCAAGAAGTTGAAAAATCCATCTTTCATAGTCCAGAGGTTAAATGTGATGCAAGTCAAGCAACAAAGCAAAATCAATATATTGAAAGTACGGCCAAAAGTAATGGTAGCAGTAGCAACGCTGTAGCAGCAAGGACAGAAGCTTTAAATAATAGTCAGAAGCCAGTCTCTTGTGCCACGTCAAAAGGAGAAAACAAAAGGACTGATACTGTCAAATCATTTAACAATGTTTTTGCAGCCCTTCTTGGTGAATCTTCAGTAACAAATGACTCAAAGATGCCTTGTTCGTCCGACCTACCCCAGTGTATGGCTGGTAAACTATCACATGAGAGACGCTCCCTTGCAACTAATACTGAAAATAAACAGATTGAAGAAAGTAAAAATGAAATGAGAACGAAAGCTGCAACAACTAACTCACCCAATGTGTCTAATACAGCACCAGCAAATCCCCAGCAAAAAAACAATGGTATGTTTTTGGTAGACTTGTTTCTAAAAATTGTACCGTAAATGCAGATGTGGGTAGACTAGTATTTAATATTTTAATTGCACTACTTTCCAGACACCATACTTTTAACTTCTACTTGAGTTATATATTTTGTTTTAACAGTATTCGAGTAAAGGTGTTGTCTTTCTTCCCACTGTGAGTGAACCTATAAGCCACAAAAGCATTATATTGTCAAAATTAAATGATTTTGAAATTTTCAGTTTTGCTTTTGCTTTTCTCCTTTTGTGATCTATCCTGACCAGATTTTGAGCATTATTTAATATTGTCTTTTGTAAATTGACTTTACTTACTTGCATTGAAGTTTTCTCAAATACCGTTTTGCTCTTACTTGAGTAATTTCTTGGGCCACTTCTTTTTACTTGTACTTGAGTAATGGTAGTATAGTTTCTGACTCTACCCACATCTGCATAAATTATATAAATGACATGTAAAGTAAATGTTATGGCTTTTTCTTGTACAGGACCTTCCAATTCAACATTGAGGACACTTTTTCAGCAGTTGAGACCGTATGAGCAGCAAGAACATCAAGTCTGTGTAAAAGGCAGTATCCATCCAGGTTAACTCAGAATTTTCTGTCATGAAATTAAACGTTATGTATTATGAAATGTATGTATTAATATTGTAGATATTCTTTAGATGAATAAATTGTGAACACATAAATTAAATCCACTTTATTTTGCATTAAACTTGTACAATAACACCTGCCAACAAAGGGTTTTAATACTTAAACTGTGATGTTTTAAATTGGATGATCAATTATGTTGGGAAGAAAATTCTCATAATGGTACATTAGGTAAACAATGTCAAATTGGAATAATTAACTAATGAATAGCCACTGTATCTCAACATAGACATATATCAAAATGCATTTCCATTAAATGACTAAACCAACCTTGTTACATAAAATCTAAACTGTACAGAATAAACAATACATTACAGCTAAAAACAAATTAATAACAATTCATAAATCCACAAAAAGGGCCAGTTTTACCTGCTTTTGTTGTTAGATGGGAGTGCCCCTGGCCCTCATTGAATTGAATAAGTTACCGGTGTATATAACAAAATATAAAACAACATGAAACAATGAATAATAATGGTAAAATATAAGATATGAAAAGGCATTCATAATAAGGTAAAATAAAAAATAGACTGAATATAAATACAAAAACTTACAGTATGGAGTTGTATGGTTAATCTTCTAACCATGACAAATCTGAAACTTTGGGTAAGGCAGAAAAGACGTAACAATATTTTCTTGTCAAGTCAGGTAAAAATAAAAGTTAAGTAAGTAAGCAAGTAAACAAAAAACTAAAGTAACTGTATAAACCATGATCTGCTCCATTTCAGTGCAGACAACATAAAGAAATTACTTATGAACCGCATTTTAAACTTTAGAATACCTATTATTCGTAATGCTTTGACAAATCTTTGGTGCTATAATTACTGCCATTAGCCTCTCCAAAATATTGCAAGAGATATCATACCATAGGATTTGGATATTATTATATTTCTACATGTTCATGAAAAAAAAAAAATCAGAACCTGGCACTGCATTGGTCAGCTTTGTTGACACTTTAATTGCTGTTGCGTGAAAAGTCCCTCAGTCGTCCAGGTAAAATCCATGATAAAAGGAGAAATTCAATTTGTCAACTGGACAAAGTTTGTTTGGTCGAAAACGTTTCGCCGCTCATCCAAGAGGCTTCGTCAGCTCTGAGCTTCGTCAGCTCTGAGCTTCATCAGCTCAGAGCTGGATGAGCAGTGAAACGTTTTCGACCAAACAAACTTTGTCCAGTTGACAAATTGAATTTCTCCTTTGATCTTTAATTGCTGTTGTAACTTTGAGGAAAAAGCATGTCCAAACTTAATTTTCTTCTAAAGTTTGTCACACTCCTGTCCAGTCTCTACACATCAGTTGTTGGGATCGAGGACATCTCCTGTATTTCCAAAAGCTCCTTGTCTTCTTCAGGCTCGTCTTCTTCAGGCTCGTCTTCTTCAGGCTCGTCTTTTTCAGGATTGTTTTCTTCGTCGTCTTTGTCGGATGAATGATTGGCCACTCCATTTTTAACTCCTGTCTCCTCAGTGTCATCCTCTTCTTGGAACATGTCATGTAGTTTCCTCTTAAAGCATCCCAACTACAGATCAGAATTAGAAAAGGTTTTATTGCTATTTCAGTGAACAAAATTCGCAAACTAGGAAGTTGCTTTGGCAGTATGATGCAACATAAAACGATGAATAATCGTGGTAAAATATAAGAAAGTAATGCATAAAAATAAGACTTTGACTGAATATAAATACAAAAATACAGTATGGATGGAACAAAAGGGCAAAATTAGCAGTCCATATAGATCAATATAATATACAGATCAAAATATTAGTCATTGTAAGCAAGAAAATGTTCTGGGGTTATTATTTGCACACACATAGCTACAGTTTTCTACAGACGAATCAACATCCAGCTACACTTAAAAATATATAGCTTATCTCTTGATCAAAGAATCAGAAAAATGTTTGAAATGTAATGACCAGTGGAAACATTTAGTAATTAAAGGATGTTTTTTTTTTACCTTAAACATGATGACTGTGATGAGAATTATCAGAAACAGCCCCCCTCCAGCTCCAGTCACAATGATGAGCAATTTGTCAGGCAAAACCATCAGCTCAATAAGGACCTCACTCTGTTGGACAAGAAAAACATATATAGTTGTGATCAAAACTAAAAACGTCCTATACAGGGCATTATTTGTACGCTTTGATACTTTCGTCAAAGACCAGAACAGTGTTTACAGTGTCATGTTAGTACAGACATCAGTAACCAGAGAGTGACAGACATTTAGAAATCATTTTATTATAGAAATGACAAAAAAACGCTATATAAAATGTATTTAGAAGGGACAACTTGATAGCCTGAATACATCAAGTTGAATTTTTAATACAAGATCTTATGATTGTCTACTTGCTTCCCAAAAATGGAATGCATTTCAAGGACAGGCAAAACTGGGTCCATTTATAATCACAGCTGTACCTTTTTTTTAAATTTTTTAAATGGATCTATGCAGTTATTTGTTTTGTTTATATTATTTATATTGTTTATAAATAGGGCGCTCATGAAAAAAAGTCTGGTACTCTCATTGGGCTCTCCCTATATAAATAAAGATACGTGAAAATGAACGTAAATGCATTGATTCATATTGCACCATGTTCTATTGCACGTATCCTGTATTACTGATTCTACTGCATTCTAGCAAGACGCTTGAACAGAAAAACAGTACTGCACATGTGTAGCCAAGTGCTTCTTAAAAACAGTTTAACAAAAAAGTGCACTTCGAAACTTTTCTGGTGGAGGGTCTGTGCTCCATGCTGTTCTCCATGGTTATTGTGTTGCCTGGAAAGTTCCACAGTATGGTATTAAACATATCTAATTTCACATTTATTTCATTATATGTTTTATAGGTAAATGAATCCCAAAATGCATTGTTACTCCACAAGCTTCTGCACCAGAAAGGTTAAACAGGGCACCTTTAAACTAAAGAATGTATCAACATCCAACACACCGATTTCACTGATGGCCCAGTATCCTCCGCAGAGCTGTTGTCATCTGGACTTTTTCTCTGCTAAAAAAAAAAAAATCATACTGAAATGTAATAACGCTCTAACTTGATGTCACAATTGTTCGAATGAATGCATTGTAAATTAAACTCTTGTAACACACCTTTTGATTGTAAGAGTCCAGTGAATACTTCTTTGTGTCATAAGCAACAAATAGAAAACTTTCAAACATAATCCGGTCACCATCTCCCGTGTATCGCTTCAGGAAAGGTACATTCTACGACAAATGGACATTTACTGCTGTTATTACAATTATAACTACACTCAACAAAAATATAAACGCAACACTTTTGTTTTTGCTCCCATTTTTCCTGAGATGGACCCAAAGATCCAAAATTCACTCCAGATACACAACACTACCATTTCTCTCAAACATTGTTCACAAATCTGTCCAAATGTGTGACAGCGAGCACCTCTGCCCCGCCGAGACAATGCACCCCACCTCACAGGTGCGCCACATCAAGATGCCGATCCGACATCATGACCAGTGCACAGGTGCGCCCCAGACTGCCCACAATAAAAGGCCACCCCGAAATGTGCATTTTTTTTGCTTTATTGGGGGTCTGGGGACTCAGAACCAGTCAGTATCTGGTGTGACCACCATTTGCCTCATGCAGTGCAACACATCTTCTTCACATAGAGTTTATCAGATTGTCAATTGTGGCCTGTGGAATGTTGGTCCACTCCTCTTCAGTGGCTGTTATGGACGAAGAACACAGGTGCATTTTATTGATGGCATTTTGAATGCACAGATACCGTGATGAGATCCTGAGGCCCATTGTTGTGCCATACATCCATGAACATCACCTCATGTTTCAGCAAGATAATGCACGGCCCCATGTTGCAAGGATCTGTACACAATTCTTGGAAGCTGAAAATGTCCCAGTTCTTGCATGGCCAGCATACTCACCGGACATGTCATCCATTGAGCATGTTTGGGATGTGCTTGACCGGTGTATACGATGGCGTGTACCAGCTCCCACTAATATCCAGCAACTTTGCACAGCCATTGAAGAGGAGTGGACCAACATTCCACAGGCCACAATTGACAATCTGATCAACTCTATGCGAAGAAGATGTGTTGCACTGCATGAGGCAAATGGTGGTCACACCAGATACTGACTGGTTCTGAGTCTCCAGACCCCCAATAAAGCAAAAAAAATGCACATTTCGGGGTGGCCTTTTATTGTGGGCAGTCTGGGGCGCACCTGTGCACTGGTCATGATGCCGGATTGGCATCTTGATGTGGCGCACATGTGAGGTGGGGTGGATTGTCTTGGCGGGGCAGGGGTGCTCGCTGTCACACATTTGGACAGATTTGTGAACAATGTTTGAGAGAAATGGTAGTGTTGTGTATCTGGAGTGAATTTTGGATCTTTGGGTCCATCTCAGGAAAAATGGGAGCAAAAACATAAGTGTTGCGTTTATATTTTTGTTGAGTATATTATATAATAGTCAAATTGTTTTTCTTTACATCTTGACTGAGGCCTTTAAACTGCACTTCTCCAGACAATTCAAACTCCACAGATTCATTGGTCAATAGAAAAGGGTCACAAACTATGTACTTGCATTCTCGTTCTGGGGTGCAGTACTGTAAACAAAATTAAATTATATATAATTATATATATAATTTTATTAAAATAAAATGCATATATATATATATAATTAATCATGACTCACTTTAACATTATTTTGAGATGAAGAAGATTCCCAGTCACTTTCTCTGCACTGAGTTGTATTCTTAAAAAACAAACAAACAAACATTAAATATAGATTTATTTATTTTTTATCTTAAGTTGACTTGTTTTCGGATAGTTGCCCAGTTTACCTGTTCGAGCAGGACTTGATAGTTGTTCATTTCAAAGTTGTGTTCAAGTTTTGTGGGAAAAACCAGAGTCACATTCACAGGAAAATGCATCCACCCGTAATTATCTACCTAAAAATAAACACAAGATCACATTTAAATATTATGATAAATGCACAAACATATCAGTATTGGCCAACTGTCCTGTTTTTAAATAACATTGAGTGATCACACTTTCAGGATAATAGTCACTTTAGTGCTATCTGTTCTATTCCAAACATCCAATTCTGTTCTATCACTAACCTGTGGTCTGTCTTTTTTATCTATGAATTACATTTTATCTTTCTGCGTTTTGTTCAAAATGTTATAACATTTAGTTCTAAAACTACCAATGGATATAATGTGTGAAACATGTGACCAACAAACTCCTTACTGTATATTTGGTAATCAGTCTTCTTGGGGCAGGATCCTCAGTGGTAAAATTCATATAAGTGATGCTGTCTTCTCCCCTTAAAACATATTCAAAGTATTATTTAAATAACATTGAATTAAAAAATATAAAGATAATAATAATGTTGTACTTACACTAAAAGGAGCATTTTAATTTCAAACTGAACTGGGGTGACTTTGATCAAAGAGCCTTTACTTGAGTTTTGATTATCACTGTGTATTTTTAAACATTTAAATTATTTTGAAATTATAAAATAAACTTTGAAAAAAAAATGTATTATTAAATTTGGAATATTTTTTACCTGTGTCCAGTGATATTCACTGTTAAGGACTCCTTCCACTCATAGTCTCTTATGACATGGAAAACACTCATGAACTTGGCCTTAACAGAAAACGTACAAATTATATTGAGTCAGAATTTATAGCTCATTTTGAAACTGCAGGTTTTTTTTTTCACCTGTGATTGGCTGCGGTAAATAGGAAGACTGACATGACAGACTGTTCTATCTTCAAAGTCACGACAACTGTAAAGTGGTTTGGACTTTGAATCCTGTTTTATTTCAAAAGGAATAAAAGGTACAGGTAAAAATTATACAGGATCACAATTTTAGATTTTAATCTACTATGAATCTACTCTTACTGTACTTTGACATTGCAACACTAAAATATCCCCATTAAAGAAATGAATGTCTCTTTTCATATTATTTAGAATTATATTTTACATAAGGTTAATAATACTGAAACATGTCTGTGTAATGTGTAGTATTGGAAATTCAAAGATGCACATCAGCTATTGTTCGCAGGTTGTGAGCTCCGGTAATAACCCACATGTCTCTCCGCACTTTTCACCCCCTGTTCTACACAATGTCCAATAAAGTCTGTGAGGCAGAAAAGTGTTAACATCACCAGAGCTAGAGTCATCCTTGAGAAGGACAGTCCTGGAGGGTGGTGTATAGTGAGGCTGGTGTTGTACGAGTCTTCACCGTGATTGGACAATGTCACGCTCATATTGAAGTAGTTATGATCTGCCACCAGTAAAGATGGAGTCCTGAAAGTGGAGGGGAAATGGGAAATTTGTTTTAATCAAATATTCTATATGTATTGTCATAGTTACGTACAGAAAGTCAAAATCCACTTCAATTTCAGCAATGCAGGTGTAATTTCGACATCTCTTTTCAAAGGGAACCTGTAAAATTTGATAATTATTTAGTCAAATCTACAGCTTTTTTCATCAATAGTTTAGTCAGGGTTTATGCACATGCCTGCAAGTCAGATTTAATGACTCAAATCAATCATTTGCCACCACAACCACAACTCAAACTTTCTTTTACATGAATTAATGCATAAAGTATTTGATAAGTTTGTGAAATTATGAATTCATATTTTTAAGAAGACTATTTGCCATAAGTCTTAGAAGATCTTTAGATGCTGAGTTGATTTTAGAGGTTAAAGAATTTGATCATATGCAGACTAAATGCTGTACATATATTTTGCTTTTGGTTTTAGATATATTTTTCACAACATGCTGAAACCCTGCTAATCTGCAGTGAACACTTTAAGATAAGGGCATGTTTATACCTCCACAGATGCTTCTTTATTACTGTCAGTGTTGAGGGCTACATCTGCTTTCTCACGTTCCACTTGTAAAAAGTGCATGTTAATTTTGATCGGTGACAATGTGTCTGTTACACATTTCTGAAAAACAAAGTTGTGATTAACATCTGGGTGTGGACAATGTTTTATATCTTAAATGTATACAATATTTGTCAACTGACCGGCATATAAACAGTGCGGTTAAAGCAGGTTTCTCTATCTATCAGTTCATACGTTTCAGTAAGATTTCTCCTTTTTGTAGTTGAATTAAAAAAACCTCGAAACGTTTGTCTCATTGGGTCGACATCCAGAGAATAGGAAATGTTCAGTCCAGGTTTCACAGCTCCTACACAGAAGATTTGTTAAATGTTAAATAACACTTATTACATTGTATTGTGCACATTTTCTTGATTGTTGTACCTGCAGAGCTCTTTGTTGCCTCAACCATTTCAAAGCAGATTGTCAAATTGACCAGAAATATAAAGTCCTCACTTTTGCTTGGGCATTTGATTTTTTCGATATTGATTTCATGAGGTTCAAATGTAAAACGAGTTGTAACGTTGAATACTGGCTTGGATCTGCAACAAGAACGTGTCAATCAATACATGCTTGGATCATGTTCTGTGTTCTTAGTAGGATTTACAAACTTTAAAACGACTACAGCTCCACGTGAACCGACAACAATATCAGGCAGATCATCATTCCCAACATCGTTGCTCCCATCTATGGACTGACCAAAGAACTGCAGTTTAGAATTCACATTCTCCCCCAGGATCCTCTGCAACAACAGTGGTTTGTTAAATTTTATGGCATAATTTTGGGTAAGCTATTACACCTGTATTCTATATACCTGACTGTATGTGCTCCGTATGCCACTGCTCCTGTCCCCAAGGTACAGATACACTGCTCCTCTGTTCTGGTTTTCAAGTGGGGCCCCGACAGCACAGTCTCGGAGTCTGTCCCCGTTCACATCAGCCACACTGGCGATAGTTGTGCCAAACCGCCCCATGACATGTGCAGTGATGTTAAATAGTTTTACCAGCTTCAACTGTGAAACAAAAGACATAAACATAAACTACAGTATGTTGTGATAGCTTTGAGTCTGTGTCTGATAACATACATGGACACAGACAGTGGCTCCCTCTTTTCTGCATCCCAACTATGACCAAAGTATCACAATTTAATTTTTAGAGAGTCACACTTCACAGTCATTGGATAAATTCCCCTGCCACTCACTCAGAGCATGGCAGAGTCTGGCGAAAAGGAGGAGTGGGTGGGCAAAAATGTCTATTAATGAATGAGGAAATTACATTAAATATTTATTACCATGTTAAAACAGCATTAAAAGAGGAGCATCGTGTGATAAAATGACAAACATAGAAGTTCGTCACGGGGATCGATTTTTATCATCATATCACACAGCCTTATTGAGTACTATACTAAAGCATTACTGTAATTGTCACCTTATCAGTCAGTCTATAGATGTAGATCTTGCCCTCAGCAGCACGATGCGTCTGGTAAAACAGAGGAGCTCCCACAAACAGGAAGTCAGTGTTTCCATCAGAGTCCACATCCACGGAGCACACCTCCGCACCAAAGTACGAGCCATGCTGGACATAAAACACACATATTGTACAAACTGTTTAAGTGTGGGAAATTTCTTATTTCATGCCAAAGTAGATGCCAGTAAAAGGAAGCTCTTTGGTTTCCGTGCTGCAACCACAGAAAGTGTGTGTGCCTCCTCACAAGACATTATTACAATAAGAAAGAGACTGGTTCGAAAATTTTTAAGGTGCATTGCACGTATGGCCGATAGTTGTTTTTAAAAACGTAGTAAGGCTCAAAAAAGGGAGTTAGTATAATTCATTGTACTTTTTAGGAAGAAATATGGGGAAGGTGTGTCTGTCCAAAATAATATCCCAGTAAAGTAAAGACCAGACCTGATGTGTAATGAAATAAAAGATGGAGCTGGAGTCAACATCCCTCCCATAAAACTTTCTTAGTGGAATAGTGTTACAGGCCCCCAAATTCAAACTATGCTTACTTAGACAATATTGTTATAATGCTAGACAAAGTATGTGAAACTAAGCTGTAAATTGTGTTTGTAAGGTATTTTAATGTTAACAAAAATGCATTCTTAAAGGAAAGCTGACTACAATTACCAATACTGTACATATAATTTGAAATAAGACAAAAACCCTACCAGACTGGGCACAAATTACATGGGCAGTGAGGGGCATGTCAACCTGCACTGATCATATCTATGTATCTGAACCCAATATATACACCAAAGCTGCTTCTATGTCCACAGAATGCATTGACCACAACATTGTGGCCATTGCTAAAAAAGTGACTGCACTCAAAGCACGCCCTGGAAGATGCTATAAACATTTGTCAAATGAACCATTTAGCATGGTGATGTATTATGCACTGGAAATGTTTTCAAATACACTTCAGCCTATTTTAAATAAGCATGCACCCATCAAAAATGGACAGCTAGGATTAGTAGAGCTCCTTGGATTGATAATGAACTAAAGACACATATGACGGAAAGAGATGAAGAAAAAAGGAAGCTCAAAATAGTGATTATATTAAAGATTGTGAGAAACTATGTTACCAAGCTAAAAGAAAAGGAAACAAGACTATTCAACTCCATTACTCAGGGGGGTTAAGAAACACCTAGCCCATCATGGATGATAAACTGATACAAATTGCTGCAAAATATGTCATATTTTAAACGGCATCAAGAAATCAATATTTCCTCAGTACATGTACTGAAAAGAAGGTAAGTTTGTCCCATTGCAAAGAAGGCATCTTTCAACGGAGGCGGAAGGCAGTGATTGAGCAAATTCAAACCTAATTCTTTGAAAATAATATTTGAATAATCTTTGAAAATAATATTTCACACATTTCCAGCATGCATACCGGAAAGGCTGGAAAGTTTACCGCAACTATTATCTCATCGATCATGAGCTACTTCCTCAGCTACAAAAGCTGAGGTGCTATGGTTTCTCTCTATCTGCAGTCACCGGGGTCAGAAGTTATTTAACTAAAAAAAAAAAAACACACAAAAGTCTTCTTTAACAGGAGCTTCAGCTTTGGAGCTGAAATGGGGTATTCTGCAGGGAAACTGCCTTGGCTCATTAAAGTCTTGAACCTGTTTTTGGCCCTGAAAAATGCAAAACTAGTGATGAATGCAAATGACACAACAGTGTAGACAGCTGCCTCTTCATCAGCCAAATTGAATAGCTGAAAGAGGGGCTTAAGTCTGTGGAGAAATGGACAATCTGCTGAGCGGGTGAATTAAACAAAATTACTTGGTGTTTACATTTACAGACAATTGTTTGAACGCTATAGTAAAGAACATGGGAACAGGAAGAGCTGGCCCTCAGGTACAGCTAATGGGGATCCTAAAAATTAAACAAATAAACAAATAAATACTAATTGCCCAAGAGCATGGAATTATTCACCAATATCAATATTAGTAATATTTAGATTTCACTGCTACAGTAAATGCTAGAAAAAGGAAGCCTGTTTCTGTGTTGTAACCACAAAAAGTGTGTGTACCTCCTCAAGTAATTTTTACAAGGATAAAAACATGCACACCCAAAAGTTAAAAAGTGTGCTGAAATACTGAAAAACGTTTATATAATTTACATGCAAAATCTTGGTAGTGCACAGGACGATGTCGTGCTAATATTTTAAAAACTGTAGTAAGACCCACAAATGGTAATAAGCATTGATCTCTTTAACTAATCACTGCCCCTTTATTTTTATTTCTTTATTTCTTTATTTTTTGTTGAATATTGAGGAAATATTGATCAATACTAACAAAGATATGTTGTCAATCCATAGTGCACAGAAGAAGACAAATAAGCTATACATCTACAGGAATAGCTTTCAGATTATTGGCTACCCACCTGCTCGCCGTTGATCCTTTGAGCAGGAGTCCACTGGCCACTTGTGGATACAAAAAGCACAACTTGTCCCATGTGCTTGTATCTCGGAGCTCCAGTGAAATACAGAGCAGTCTTGTTCTTTTCCCCCACTGACACAGAATAACCTACGGTAATGGCAAACCAACACAACAGACAGAGGCTCAATAGGAGGTCAAGTATCCCTTTTCTCTAAAAAATACTCACAAAATACATTAGTAACTGTCTGCAGCACAAATTTACCTTAGTTCCTTAAATGTTGTATTGTTTTGCACCTGATGTGCTTTCTTTATTGCAACACTAAATAAATTCACACTTCATAAACTGAAAGTGTAGCCACAGATATTCTGAGGCAGACTATTGAAGATATGGCTACTTATTAGTGGTATTTGTTTTTCAGTGTGATTGGATAGGCCATCCAATCACACTGAAAAACAAATTCCTCTAAAACTATCCACATTTAGTTTGTATATGCATATGTTACTCGTATTTCTCTTTCCTTAAGACTGACTACAGTATAACCATGCATAATGAGTATAAGATGTCTAATGCAGGGCTAGTACAATGGTAATGCAGTTTTAGTCAAATAACTGGACTGACGTCTTGTCTAAGGAGCTCGTACCCATGTAAGAGTCTTCCTCCTGCTCTAAATCCTGAATCTGAGTCTCAGTTTCCCCCTGGAGTTCATGAAGAGACCCCCTCCACGTCCGTGAGCCCACCGAGCCCAAGAGCAGAGCGCCCTGTCGACAGAGAAATTATCTTAATTAAACTCTTCCTAAAAAGCACTGTTATTGAGAATACATTTACATTTTACATTATCAGTTTTTAAATCAAGATTAAAAAGCCTATGTGCAGGTTTAATTGCATATTCCCCTGTACATAGGCCAAGGGAATATACAGTTACTAACAGAACAATATAACATCAGTCGGTGAAGAGCTTGCCTGCATAGTAACTTAGAGGTCCCTGATGGTGTATTGTTCATGGTTATTATTAGTCTCTTATTTATTTATGTTCAATAGTGGATGTTGTATGATGTATGGGGTATGTTGTTGTGACATCTTTTTTCTGTGTTAAAGCGTGTGACCCCCTATTACATGGGAAAAATAAGGGATTATTTTATCTTATTCATAAAAATAAACCTGAATGATCTGCTTACTTTGCCATAGACAGCACTGAGTCCGGTCTGAGACATTTCCTCTCTCAAGTCTC
Source organism: Paratrypauchen microcephalus (assembly GCA_036785185.1). Lineage (NCBI taxonomy): Eukaryota > Metazoa > Chordata > Actinopteri > Gobiiformes > Gobiidae > Paratrypauchen > Paratrypauchen microcephalus. The sequence continues at coordinate 1,832,262 of JAVJIX010000059.1, forward strand.
CGGCCAGAGCTGCTGTTGTGCCTGAACATAATAAAACATTAACCATAGACTCACTAGTTTGTTTGTTTTTATGTGCAGAGGCAATTTTTAAAAATACCTTCAGTTTGAAAGATCTTCTTTTGGAAGTTTTCCAGCATGCCTGTCAGTCCGCTGTACTTTTCAATGTGAAATGTGTTATTGTCTTTGGGCTCTGAAGCAATAACTCTCAAATTTGCCCAAGTCACATTTTTCACCTGGAAAAAAGAGGACAGAATTTCTCCAACCACAGACATTTTTAATTTATTATGTTTTATTTCCCCCCAAAATGTCAGACTTATAAGATGTCTAGGTGAGGTATTAGTATTTTAGTATATTCAGACTGTTTAAAATGCTCCGTAGTCAAGGAAGTGTTACACACAGTTCCACCACTTACCCCAATGACAAATCGAATTATGTTCATTGTGTCATATTTCACAATAGACTTATAGTTTCGGTCCGTGTCACTTGGATCTCCATCTGTGATTAAAACCAGCACTTTGGTTGCATCACGAGATGCTCCATTTGAAGGATTGTTTAAATGTTCATTTCTGAAATGGAAAGAAAAAAGTTGTTAACAAGGATAAATAGGTTTGTTGTAAATAAATTATCATCAGGATTTCAAGTTGATCTCAAACTCACAGAACAAAATTCAACGCCCTGTGCGTGTTGGTGAGACTCCGTAATTGCACTTCTTCCTCGAGCTTCCTGCTGGCTTTACCGTCTGTGTAGTCATTAAAAGTGAAAACTGTCCGTACGGTAGTTGAAAACTGCACTGCTGCAAACTAAAGAACAAAAATCAAAAATATGGAAATGGATTAAATTAAAAACATGATGCTATAGAGCCTGGCCAGTGAGACTTTCTTCTTGAAATAAACTCCAGGCTAGTTATGTATAATTACCTTTATAGAAGTGTTTTTAAGGTTCAGCATGATATCCTTAATGAAATCCTTATTTGTTTCAAACTCTTGTGTTGTCATACTTAATGATCCATCAAACAGAAAAGCAAGGTCCACTGTCTTTTTGGTGCAAGCTGAAAATATTTTGTCATTTGGATTGACATCAACAGAAAAATATCTTACATTAATAAACCTCTAATACTAATTAAGATATCATAATATTAACAAATTATTTACTGTAATTTGAATTTGAATTCTCACCTTGAAAAGCAGGTTTGAAGACTGACTTCTCCACTAGTTGTTCAGTGAGATTGTAGCACACACTGTTCATGTAGGAGTTTTCATAACATTTAGTAACAATATTGGGACTGCAAACCTGAAAGATTAGTTTAGATCATTATTTAAATTAATAAAAAAATAACAATATATTTGAGTTACTGAGGACTTACAGTTAGTTGATTTTGTATAAGATCCTTTGCTATTGACAACCCAAAGTGCTTAACAGGGATTTTCTCTTCTCCGACAGCGACAGCTGGAACAAAATATCAATAAATTAAGATTAGTTAAGTTAATCATGTCTTTGAATAGATTTACAGACCAAGTAAAAGTCAAAAAACAAATAAAACTACAACTGATACAATATGAACAAAAGGGCTGAAAAGATTATGGCAGATACAGTTGTAGGGCTATGGGAGTTTATAGATCTGGACAGATTAAAGCTGCACTATGTAACTTAGTATGTGGACTGCCACCTGCTTGTCCCCATGGAAATGAGTGCTATCCTTAATAAAATATTAATAAATGTTATTGCTTTTACTTGACTTGAATGAATGTAAGTAAAGTTTAATGCTATACTGTGGCACATTTCATGCAGAGAAGAATTTCTCACACTGGAGAAATTCTTCTCTGCATTTAACCCATCCTGTTATTAGGAGCAGTGGGCAGCACATTACTGCGCCCGGGGACCATCTCCATGATCTTCTTGCTTCGGTTTGGTCAGAACCTAAGCTGGAGGATTTTACCTGGTGCATGTTTTGGGTTGATGGGGGAAACAGGAGTGCCCGGAGGAAACCCACCCAGACACGGGGAGAACATGCAAACTCCACACAGAAAGGCCCAGGCGACCCGAACCCGGAACCTTTTTGCTGTGAAGCATGAGTGCTAGCCACTCAGCCACCATGCCAGTGTACCTTTAACAACAATGAAGTTAGATTGTACTGTTATCATGAAATGTACGATTTTGTTTCAATATTATAAAAGTTAAGTCTTAATATCATGATGTTTATGAGGTAATGAGCTGTGAGGTTCTTTTGAAAGTTCACTCGTCACTGCTTACAGTAAATCGACTCAAGTTTCAGCAAATCACTTTCATAAAACAAGAGGAGCAGTGGGTGGGAAAAGTAAATGGTATATGCGTATTTGAAGATGGAGCTGTGTTAAACACAAAGCACTTGATCACAGTAATGAAAAAACGTTGTAATTAATGAAATGTAACATAGTTTAATGCCATATTGCGAAACATTCCATACAAAGCAAATAACATGTCCATGGAAACAACCAGTAACCAACCCTAATAAGAAAAGATACATAGTGCACTTTTAATCACATTTGTTTCATTAGGACAACTGGTTACCTTTTGCTGTGAATGGAAGAGGTTTGTGGTTTTGCTTTCGGAGATAAACTCCCCCAGACCCATTCTTATACAGAGGAGCAGTTACTATGATTCTGTGGAGGAGCAACGTTTAACAGGGAATGCAGAGGAAACAACAATTCTACTATATGCAATTTGATCATAGAAATGTCACTTATTACTGAAGAAAATATGATTATTTTGCAAAAGAAATGAAGGATACTTACCCTTTGTTGCTCTTGGACCCAACTTGTAGCACTTTGAATCCAAAGAAATCGTCTGCACTTCCATTGTAGACTTCAGGGCCCCTCAAGTCAATGTTAAAGCCCAAGGAAGTACTCACAGCTAAAATGTAATTTATTTGTAACATTTACATTATGGCTGAACAAACAAAGCCACTTAGTTTGACGGAATCTGCATCTTCAAGAGAAATGTTTGTATGCTATGCTGTTATAGTATTGCAACAATCAATATTTTTAAAGGGGAAAATTACATGCAAGTTAACTTGAAGGTTCAACAACTTTTCATGGGCGTTAGTTTCATCTGTTGACACAGCATTGTAACATGAGAAATGAGGTTGACAAAAAGTAGCCTTCAGACAATTTAGATGCCATATTTAGACAGAAAAGATAAATACTTTGCAAATAATGAAACAGCTAATCATTTCCTTTTTTCCAAATGGCCACATAAATTATTATTGTTGCCTGACAACATACGCATAATTTTATAAATCTGTTTTTGTCAAAAACAACAGATGTTGTTAACATGATTAATTTTATATTATTATTATTTATTTGTTTATTTTTTAGATCTTTTTGTGATATAGTAATCATGAGTAAAATATTTTGATTTGACACATAACATTGATTTCATCGAAGTAGCACCCCTAGGTGTGCAGAGAAGCAGGTTGCCATTTTGCAAACACTTTTAAGGTTTCATATTGGTATCATTTGAGACATTTGAGCATTTCCTGTACTGTCTGAATTAGAAGATCATAAAGCTGTCAAAAGCTACAACAGATATTCTACGACTGCAATTAATCGCAATCGAATCAAAAACACAATTTGAGATTTTTATTTTTGTACCCATAATTTCCTCCACAAACTAAAGACTGCTAACCCTGTAGTTACATCTGTACCAACACGTTTCAGCTTTTTTGTAAAATCTCCTGGACGTGTTTAAAATATGAACTTTGAACAGAATCATATTAATAGAGCAAATCCCAAATTTAATCGCAATCGCAATGCTTGTCAGAAAATTCTCAATTATATATTTTCCCAAATTGCCCAGCCCCTCTACTATTGAACTGTCTACAAATACTAGTACACAAATAAGACTAGTCCTTACCTGTTGTACACATGTAAAGGAGGAGGAAGATTTTGCGTTTTTGATGCATATTGGAGCCAGCGGTACTCATCTGTTGCCAGTTTTGACATGGGTGGCCAGCGTTTCCTGTGTTCTTGGGTGCATTCATTGCAGGTGGCGTGACATTTTCTCATAAGATGCTCTCAGTGAAAGCACGTCGCCTGCTTCCTCTTTAAGTGTGGATGTCCCAAGTCTCGCTCTCTTCCTTTTCTGACATGTGGTTTTGACAAATTGCCACGCCTTGCCTTCACAACAATATTTTTAGTGTCCTAGCCCTAACAAGATCATCCTAAACTATTTGTTGAATTTGTCTAAAATTCAGTCCCTGTTACAGTAGACTGCACACTTTGCCTAATCTAAAACAGTGGATCATAATGTGCTACAAGATATTTCATATATTTCAATAAGCAACAGTCATATCTAGTGAATGTGTTTTTATATAACAACATTCACTTAACAAAAACAAAAGTGTAGGCCTAATGCACTGGTTACACATGTTTCCATTACATTATAGGTTTAGATATAATTAATTATAACATGAAATATTGTTGGTTCAAATTAGATTTAACTTGGACAAACTGTGTGGATCCACAAAGGAAGTTAGGTCTAATAGTATAGTAATAAATATGGGAGTACTTTAAACAGTGTGTTGTGTATTTTACTGTTGTGTTTTTCATTTTGTAGAAATGTAGCCTACCAAAATATGTTTAGTATGCCATGTGTCAGACATTGGTCTAGGCCTACTAAGAGAGCATAATTGCCATTTTGAGTTCATTATAAATAAGGAATGTTTCCTAATGTTTTTCACACTTCCCTCAAATCTCAGAGAAGCTAAGAGTTGCACAATAAGCTGCTGTAATGCTTTCACTTAAAATGCCCATATTGAGCTAGGCTACTTTTTTGTTAAGTAATAGTCCATGATCATTACTGTAATGAAACTATTGCTTTAATTGTTTAATAAAGTGGACTGAGTGTAGTAGCCTCTTCCTCCTGTTATTGCCTACTGTGTTGTGTAACATCTGCCCCAGGATCAGGGTGAACTCTGAACCTTCAGATTCACTGGAAATGATTTGATTTGATTAGTGTATAGATTTGGGCTAATAAAAGCACAGGCCTACGCAACCAAAAATGGAAAAAAGTCATTTTGGCTCAGCCTGTCATATGTCACAATGTAAGGTGTACTTCTTCAGCAGGTGTCACACTGGGGTCTTGTTATGCGATAAAGTGGGGTGAGGAGCTGTGACTGTGGTGCTGAGATGGACCAGCCTCATGGACATCCAGGAGATCTCCTCGCAGCTCCTCGTGAAAGAGCTGTAGATCAAGTATGTGAGGAGGGGGCTGGGCACAGTGGCTCCACTTTGGGGTAGTCTGGGTGGTTGGGGTTGTTGGTGGTAAGGTCTGACCAGAGCACTTGAGATGACATAAGCAGCTACAAGGGTGTCACCAGCAGCATCAGCAAACATGTTTCCATTTCTGTTCCCAAACTGTACTTCTGCTTTTCATACGAATCTGAAAATAAAAACACAATTTAGACAGTGAAGTCAAGTATTATCCTTCATATAGAGTCATAACTTATATACATAGGCCTAAGCATAGACTTAGTAAGTGGAAGCACAGAAAATTATAATTTAAAAAGCAATAAAAACATACTGCTCAGCCTGTTCTCGTACTACCAGTACTTATATTGCATATGTAATGTACACATATAAATAAAATAATGGCTTAAATACCTTTACAGGACAAAAGGAGTAATTCAATTGGTCGACTGGACAAAAGTTTATTTGGTCGAATATATTTTGCAGCTCATCTAAGCTGCTTCTTCATTTCTGGTCAGACGCTGGTGGACAGTGCCTATATCTGCCTGAAGGGAGAACTACTATGAAATTACTCTGAAACTACTGCACCTAGTTGTTTACAGTTTCTGTTAGTTAGGTGGGCCTATTAAATATGCAGTCTGAGTGGAGTGTGAGGTCTTGTTAGCAGAACAATTCAGGGCCATAATGGTGTTTTCACACCTCTGGACCTGACCTGCTGCCCTATTGTTTTTTTGTTTGTTTTGGATTTAGGTTTGAGGATAGAGTTATACCTTTACAGTCAACAGGAGAAGCTATAACAGTGTTAGCAAAGAAAAAATGGTTAGAAACGAATCAGACGAAACTGGTTGGAACCTACTCCCCGGGCGTAAGACCACACACGAAAATCTCATTGGACCCCGGACTCGATCCTGCAACCTTCTGGTTCACAGCAAAAAGTACAACCATTCAGAACACACAAGGCGCTCATAGCCGATGAATGGTGGGGGATTATGCCCAAGGGGTCCACATGGACCCGTGCTTCCAGTGTGTGAGGTCAGGCCTACTTAGTGCATCGGCCTTTGCATTGTGAGGCCCGGTATGACCCCAGGATGCAGCGGCGCTAACCACTCGGCCACAGGGCCCTGGTGGTTCTGGGCTCAGATCGACTACTTAACCTGAACTGTTCAAACGTGAACAGGAGCCCGTGCCAGGCTCAGGCGTTTCAAAGATCAATGTCTTTTAACTTATAATGAAAAGAGAAAGTTGTTTGCTTATTGTTTCGGGAATTGAGGAAAAGGCTGAATAATTTTAAATCTTAAATGAAACTGTGTATGAACAGATCATAGAAGAAATACAGTCGACAGCAAGTAGCTGTCTCTTTAAACCAGGGGAGGGCAAGTATTTTTTCCATGGGGCCACATGAGAAACAGAAAATATTCAAATAAAAGCAATGCAGCTTTAGACGATACATGAGGTAGAATTATAAAATGTGTTTATTTTTCAATCCCAAATTAGCTTAAACGGACCGGTCAGAGTCATCCAAAGGGCTGTATGTGGCCCGGGAATTGGACAATGCCCAAGTCTGACTTACCTTATTTGTGTTGTAAATTTTTCCTGCCCTCTGCCTTTGTTTATTACCCCACCCTAATATAGGGAACCTGTGTTCATCAGCTCCCCTTTTTAAGTCTGCATGTTCCTTTCCTCATTTGCCAGATTATATCTATGTAGATGTCTTGTATTTCTGTGTGTTAAGGATTTTTGACCATGCCTGTTTTTGGACCTTACCTATTTGAACTGTGATTTTATACCTTTGCCTTGTCCTTATTAAATCTGCTTAATACTCCTTCTGACTCTGCATCTGTTTGGGAGCCATTCATTGTACAAACTTGACACCTTTTACCAGATTATTTTAATAACTGGTAAACAAGTGAGTGTTATATGCAATAACTTTACCTTTTGGTGTAAATGGGGGTGGCTCGCTGTTTTTCCTGTGGAGGTAAACGGCACCAGATCCATTCATATACAAAGGGGCAACAGTTAATGCTGAGGAAACAACAATTCTGTCAGTTATGAGATACAATCCAATCCAAGAAATATCACTTACTATTGAAAAGAAAACATTATTTTACAGCAGAAAGAAAGACTTAGCTTTTGTTGCTTTTAGACTCAACCTATAGCACTTTGAATCCAAAGAAATCATCTGCATTTCCAACAATGACTTCCGGGTTCCTCAAGTCAATGTTAAAGTCCAAGGAAATACTCACTGCTAAAATGTATATAGGAGATTGAATATATTCTGATTGAACAATTAAAGTCTATTTGTTTAAGTTTTTAGCCAAATAATAGACTAAAATAAAAGTAACTTTCTATCTCAATGGAGTCATGCAGAGTGTCCCACCTCCCCTCACTAGAAAATTATGCAGTGCTGTTAACCCTAACCCTAATAGCAGCATATAGAGACTGAACAGCAGGGGTCCCATGATTGACCCCTGTACCGATACCATGGGAATGTTCCAGATTGAAGCAACATGTTAACAATGTGAGCGATTGGTGCTCAGTAAGAAACACATCGTGGAGGCATGTAGATGAACTCAGACGGGTAATGATGAATGATTTGTCTGTTTTGTCAACTAAAAGGTCAGTCAGTGCTAAATGTTTAGGTGGCTGCAGGGTTGTTAATTGCATTGTGGAATTAATTCTTAATGTCCAGGGCATATATGTAATGGCTGTAAGTCTTGGAGATCACAGCTTTAGGGAAAGGTGGGAGAGGGTGGAGGTGAATCTGAATGCTAAATCCTTCTCTGGTTGTCATGCTGCTGGTGCTGAGACGTTGGTTCTGTCTTTGGCTGATGCAGCCGGAATACGTTTCTCATTCTTTTCTTTGGTTTGTGTAGAATCCCTCAGTCGTCCAGGTATAATCCATGGCAAAAGGAGAAATTCAATTTGTCAGCTGTCAGCTTTGGTCTCTTGCTGCGCAGGACCCTGTCCAGGTGGAGGAGGTGCCCTCTTTGAGCAGCCATGTATTCAGCCGAAGTAGACGGCTGAACTTGTTTTCTGAATATTAACCTTCAGGCATTCATCAATAGAAAAAACTGAAATACCTTTTCATGCATCATATTAGCATCCTTTGAGACTGAATATATAGATAAAGAAATATAGCTCAAGCCTTGATTTCAGTACAAGACAAGATAACTGCATGGATCAATCAACCAAAAATGCAACTATGAGTGACCTAATGATGAGGGCACACTGTTCATACTGTTGATTTTACACAATATCCTAACATTTAATAGACATTACAGTTTTAAAGTAAGACAAAGAATAAGCCATATTGTAAGTGCACAGAAGCTGGATGCCATTTGCAGCACATCCTTTTGTGACTGATTAATGTTGATAAAATACATTTGATCATTTCCTGTACCGTCTGAATGAGAAAATCTAAGATAATATGAAAAAATAGATTGTCTACAAATGCTAGTAAATCTAAATAGTTCTTACCAGTTGTGCACATATATAGAAGAACGAAGAAGTGATTTTTGTGCATATTTGAGGCAGCTGTGCTCTTCTGTAGCTAGTTTAAACATGAGTGACTTACATATCTTGTGTTTTTCCTCTGGGCGTTTGAATTATTTAAAATGCTCTTATCAAAAGCACAATTAAGGGGAGATGTCTGGAGTCCTGAGTTGAGCTTTTCTGTCTGTCCTTTTCTGACACCATGATTTTTGAAAATGACTACACCCTGTCCTGTGTTGACAAACTTTATTGTCAACAGGTCAACTTAAGTAGATTATGTAGGTTCATATTGGAACAGCTAGTTGGAGTGTTTTAGGAGTGACTGGACAATTTAAACTTTTCTCTATCCCCGGTTTGTCTGTTAAGTCTGCTCACTAATTTGATAAAAGTAAAGACAATAAATGAATCTTGACAACATCTAAAACATATTTAATATTTGATTTATTATATTTTTACAATAAAGTTATATCTCAGTGAATGACCTTCAGTGAGAAGTCCACCACAGGGCAGCCCTGAGTGATGCAGCCCAGAGAGATGACATCGATGTGGGGTGAGCACATCTGCTGCAGGGTCTCAGGGCTCACTCCTCCACTGGCCTCAATCAGAACAGATGGGAAGTCCTTTTTGAGTCTCTGAGCAGCTGCGTGAAGCTCCTGGAAATTATATTAATTTTATTTCTACAGCATTACCCATAATAATTGTAATGTAAAGAATGTATACATCTCATTGAAAACATAACAGGGGTCATATTAGGGAGGAACCCAAAAGGAAGCACCTGTGGTTGGAAGTTGTCCAGCATCACTATATCAGCTCCTGCAGCAGCCGCCTCTGAGCCCTCCTCCACAGAACGACACTCAACTTCCACTTTACTGCTGAAACCACACACAGCTCTGGCTGCCCTCACTGCCTGAAGAATATACAGTACTTATAGTCACATAATCACAGCTATTGTAGATAGACAGGCATCAGTGTTGGAATTCACTTCACTTAAATCCTCCATGACCAGAATGACTTAACTGAATCATCATGTCATTTTTATATTATGGTTGGGAAATTCATCACATTTTAATTGTTATTTGAAATACTGACTATTATACAGTAAGTCTATTCCTTCTCTAGATTAACATTTGGCAATGGGCTGTCATACAGTAAATTATATATGATTTTAACTAACATCCAGAGAATCGAGCTGCCCTATTTCAGCTACAATACAAACATTATACAGTATTTTATATTATGTTTTGACCTGGCATTCATGGTATGTAGGCTATGTGTGAATTGTGCTGCATTACAAATTATGTCCTTTTTATCGAATTTTCTAAGAGCTATAAAATGGATTAGTGGTGCTGCACCTAACAATCTTGCACAGAGAAAGCCTCGGCGGTGCCCAGGAGGAGGTGGAGGGGCGATGCCAACTTTTCAGTCTATTTGGTGTTTTATTTATTTTACAAAACTTTGACATTCTTGATTAATGTTTTTTGATATTTTCTTGTTTTTACCTCTGTGATGCTCCCTGAGGCCCACACATGATTGTCTTTCAGCATCACCATCCCACTCAGGTCATGTCTGTGCGTGGATGCCCCTCCCACCAACATAGCGTACTTCTCCACCAGACGGAAGCCGGGGGTGGTTTTTCGAGTCCCTGCTATTTCTCCGCTCCACCCGACTGCAGCTGCCAATGCCCGCAGCTCTGAGCAGCGCGTGGCTATACCTGAAGCACGGGCCAGGCAGTTCAGAGCAGGCCTCTCCCCCAAAAGAAGGCAGTTTGCTGGGCCTTTCACCACAGCAGTCAGTGTCACAGCATCTGCACCTGCAAAGAACCTGCAAATGAATATTTCAACAACTTGATATATAACTGAAGTATTTAAAATGAAGCATTCTGTTCAAAGTGCGTATTGTAAATAACTTCAGGAGTAATAACATTTGGAGAAATATGAGCTGATAGACTAAGAATCACATTAATCTGTAGATGTAAATATAAAAAAGATTGGACATTTGTTTTTTTGCAGAAGACATTCTATTATCTCAACAACAGCAGGCTTTGCAATATGAGAACTGCAGCAACTCAAACTGGGATTTTGATTTGACTGCAAGTAGTTGTGCAGCCCTGCCATATGCTATTTTTGTAAAGATTTTCATATCGTGATTTCACCATGTATAAAAGAAGAAACATGGCAGCATACAGCCTACCCCCCACTATGTGACATTTTAAACTTAAAATGTATTTGAGCATTTCAGTGTTTCTTTTTCTTTTCTTTGTTCTCTGTATTTTTGTACAGTGCTCTATCAACTCACTTTGATTGGTTGATTGATTTTTCCCTGAATAGAAGGACTAAGTCTATTGTGAGTTTTTATAGCAGTCATTATTTCTCCACTGACACATTTTTGACTACCAGTCAAACATCTGGACACACTTTTCATTTATGTTTGATTTTATTTCCATGATTATTTGCATTGTGATATGAGTTACATTACATATGAATGATCACACATGGAATGTAGTAAACAAAAAGAAAACTCAAAATAATTTAAAACTCTGTTTTAGATTTTTAAAAGTATATCCACCCTTTGCTTTAATGACTGTTTTGCACTCTTTTCTTAACCCACCTGAAGTGAAAACCATTTCAGGTGACTTCATCCTGAAGGTCAGGGTTTTGCAGCACTGTCAACAAAGCAAAGGTTGGCTACTTTGAGCATTTCAATATAAAATATGAAAATGTTGAGTTAACAGAACTTTTATTTCTTCCATAATTCTTTATATGTTGCTTCATATATTTTCTGTCTTATATAAAATGTAGTTGTAAAGTAGTAAACATAAAAAAATAAAAATAAACACCTTCAAAAAACTGCTCAAAACTCAAATGACTGGTTCCTCACTACTTGTCCTTTGCTATTATATTTGGAGTTTTCATGTGATAGACCTAAATATTCTCACCGATTCGCTCTCCATCCTGGTAATTCCACTCCACAGAGCAGCCCACCTCCCTGAACACTGCGGTGAAGAAAGGGCTCCCAGCCAGAACACTGTTTGGACTTTTACAAAGAAGTCTTGCCTCCACTTCTTTGTTCCCCACGCACACTCCAGCAGAGTCCAAATGCGGCGTGTCCTCTGCCAGCCACTCCCGGGCCAGACGGGTGAGACTGAGAGGGGTCAAGGAGTGTGCCAGACATAGGCTTGAAGAAGACATTCTGAGATTTGAAAGAAAAATTTGCAATCAGTGTTGGTTGTTGGTAAATGTTTTGGTGCATAAGGAGATTTTTTTTCCCTTCTAATCATTAATTATTTTATTCTGTTCTAGTCAATCAATCAATCAATCAAACATTTATAAGGCGCTTTTCATACAAATTGTAGCACAAAGCGCCTTACAGTGGTCAAGGATTAGAAGATTGACCTTTATTGATCTCGCACAGGAGAAGTTGTTTCTATATTTGACCCGGGGACCATCCCCATGATTTTGTTTTGTTATTTATGCTTTGGTCAGGCCCTAAGCTGGAGGATTTTACCTATGGCGCATGTTTAGGTTGGTGGGGGAAACCGGAGTACCCGGAGGAAACCCACCCAAACACGGGGAGAACATGCAGTCTCCACACAGAAAGGCCCGGGCAATCCGGACCTTCTTGCTGTGAAGCATGAGTGCTAGCCACTCAGCCACCGTGCCGCCAGGGGAAAAAAAAAAAAAAAAAAAAAAAAAACAGGAACAGCAGCAACAACAGCAACAACAGCAGCAACAGCATCAACAACAGCAACAGCAGCAGCAGCAACAACGGCAACAACGACAGAACAACAGCAACAACAACAACAGCAAGAACAACAGCAACCACAACAACAGCAACAACAACAGCAGCAACAACAACAGCAGCAGCAACAGGAACAGCGGCAACAACAACGACAACAGGAACATCAGCAACAACAACAGCAGCAGCAGCAACAACAGCAGCAACAATGACAGAAACAACAGCAACAACAACAGCAACAACAACAGCAGCAGCAGCAACAACAGCAGCAACAACAACAGCAACAACAAGAACAGCAGCAACAGCAACAGCAGCAGAAACAGGAGCAGCAGCAACAACGGCAATAGCAACAACAGCAACAGGAACAACAGCAGCAACAACAACAGTAACAACAGCAGCAGCAACAACAGCAGCAACAACGACAGAAACAACAGCAACAACAGCAGCAGCAGCAACAACAGCAGCAACACCAACAGCAACACCAACAGCAACAACAACAGCAACAACGGCAACAACGACAGCAACAGCAACGACAGCAACAACAACAGCAACAACAACAACGGCAACAACAGCAACAACAACAGAACCACAGCGACAACAAAACAATAACAGCAAGAAGAACAACAACAACAGCAACAACAAAAGCAACGAAAGCAACAGCTACAACAAAAGCAACAACAGCAGCAACAACAACAGGAACAACAAAACAACAACAGGAACAACAGGAACAGCAACAACAGGAACAGCAACAACAGCAGCAGCAACAACAGGAACAGCAACAACAAACAAAAGAACAAATAAAAGACAAGCAAACAGATGACCGAAGTCAGTCAAAGGCCAAGCTAAACAGGTGAGTCTTGAGCCCACTCTTAAAAACATGAACGTTCTCTGCAGCCCTGAGGTCCTCCGGCAGGCAGTTCCATAGACGAGGGCCGTAGTACTGAAAAGACGCCTCTCCGTGAGTGTGTGTCCTGACTTTGGGAATGACCAGGAGCCTGCTGCCGGAGGAGCGCAGGGCCCGTGAAGGTTCATAAGGGGAAAGCAGTTCTGAAAGATAGGAAGGCCCAAGACCATTAAGACATTTAAAAACCAGTAAAAGAACTTTAAAATCTATCCTGTAACTCACAGGGAGCCAATGCAGAGATTTTAAGACCGGTGTAATGTGATCCCACCCTCTGGACCTAGTCAGGACACGTGCTGCTGAATTTTGCAATAATTGCAAACCTGAAATACTCTTTTTGGGAAGACCAGAGAGCAGGGCATTACAGTAGTCTATACGGCTGGTGACAAAAGCATGCATCAGTGTCTCCGTATTGGCCTGAGAGAGAATAGGGCGAACTCTGGCTATGTTTTTTAGGTGATAGAAGCCCATTTTTGTGATGTTCTTGATGTGTGGAATAAAAGTCAGCTCAGAGTCAAAAATGACGCCCAGGTTTTTCACTTGAGGAGATGGGTAAAAGGACTGTGCTTGTAGTTTTGATAAAAGTTTCTCTCTCTGGGCCTCAGGACCGATGACTAAAACCTCCGTTTTGTCCTGGTTAAGCTGGAGAAAGTTTCTTGCCATCCAGGATTTGATATCTAGAATACAGTTAAAAAGAGCATCCATTGGTCTGGTGTCATCAGGAGACACGGAAATGTAAAGCTGTGTATCATCTGCATAGCTGTGGAAATTGATTCCATGTCTCCTGATGACGCCGCCAAGGGGAAGCATGTACAGGTTGAAAAGCACAGGGCCTAAAATGGAGCCCTGGGGGACACCGCATGTGATTTTATGGATCTTGGAGGAGCATGTGTCCATAGTTACCATAAATGTTCTGTCTGTGAGATAGGACGTGAACCATTTGTGAACAGCACCAGAGAGGCCGAGGTGTTTTAGGCGAGTTAAAAGAATCATGTGGTCTACTGTGTCAAAGGCAGCGCTCAGATCCAGCAGAATCAACACAGTCACCTTTTGAGAGTCACAGTTTATTCTAAAGTCATTTAAAATCTTTGCCAGGGCAGTCTCGGTGCTGTGGTTCACCCTAAAACCAGACTGAAATTTTTCCAAAATGTTGTGATCATCTAGAAACTCATTTAATTGGATAGAGACAAGTTTCTCTAGAATCTTGCTTAATCATCTTGCTTAGTCATTCATTATTTCACTAATCAACATTATTTTGTTGATTAGATGTGAAGTAAGCAAATATAAATGGTAAAATACTAAATCAATATAAAGAATCACAGCAAATTTAGTCAAGAACCCTGATGTTATGGGCTAGTGTCACTACAGATTGAAGCATATCTTGACTTGAAGCATAATTAGCACACACTGATGCATAGCCTATTAGCTTAACTTTCTCCACATGGCTACATAAACTCAATATATAATAAATATATACCTTATTTCACCATTTCTTATGTAACGTATGTATTTGCTGCAGTTGTTGAAGACCATGAGCATTTCGTCTAATAGGCTATAATTTGTGAACACTAGATGGCAGTATTGTTGAAAATGTGTAATACTGCGAGGAAAGGTAAATTTCTTAGACTTTGACAAACTTTATTGATCCACAAGGGAAATTGTTTTGGGTACAGTAGCTCACTCATCAAATATAATATATAATATATAAAAGAGGGTAAAAATAAATAAATAAATAAATTAAAATAGATGGAATAGTAACCAAAGAGCAATAGACCAGTGTCAGATGAGACATAATTATAAAAAATAAAGATAATGATAATAATGTGTTAGTTATGTACAAAGCAGAATTAAATAGAAAAGTAGTAATAGTATTAAAATATAAAATACAATATCAAATGAGATGTACAATCCCAGCTATATACATTTGTAGGGGGTATTATCTAGGGACTATTATCTGTTACATAAAGGTGAGTTGTTGTACAGTTGTAGGGAGTATTATAGTATGAATGTAGTCCTGTATCTCTCACTGTTTGATCGGAGCTGTAGGAGCCTGTTGGAGAATGAGCTCCTCTTTCCCGCTATGGTTTGGTGCAGTGGGTGAGCAGGAGTGTCCATGATGGAGAGCAGTTTGTCCAGTGTCCTCCTGCCCCTCACTGTGACAAATGTCTCCAGCTCACAGCCGATCACGTGACATTGGGCCGATTGACACACTGATCCACAAAGCTGCAGCTTTGTGGATCAGTGTGTCAATCCGCCCAATGTCCCTTTTACAATTTCAAAGTGATAAAACAAGTCTGATCTTTCAGGCTTAGTGTTAATATTTTCTCTTAATTGTCAATGGTTGACTCTAATCAAACTCTAATTAGGTTAATATCCAAAACAGGATATATTTTGCTATGAAGTAAGAAATAGAAGAAGCTTGGATCTATATTTTAACACAAAAAATAAAATTACACTTATAAAGCAAACTATAGCAAACTACAAAGCATCCCTGTAAAAGTAGGGTTTAATAGAAAAGAGCTATTTTAGGCCTGACTTACCTTAGTTGTTGCAGTGCTGTGGGTTTGTATAGCCAAACTAAACCGCAGTCCAAAGCACAACAAGAAAACGTGTGAAGTTTGACCCCTAGTCTGTGTGCTGTGGTGGAGGGGAGGGGGGGGGGGGCTAGCTGGATTACATGATTCTGTTCATTCAGTTTAATGCTATAATGTGGAATATTCCAGACAAAGCAATACCATTTCCATAATGACATGTAGGTGTCAGAAAACGTACATAGTGTACCTTTCATAAACACACACTATTGGGTCGGAGATGCATTTCTTATATTTTAGGAAGTTTCATTCATGAGATATTCTTGCTTTGAATATGGAACACTACCTCACTGTAAATGCTACTGTTACCTGTGCAATAACTGGCTTCATAACCCACGTGCAATACTTATACTATATTATGTGCAATCTGTGAAATACTCTACTTACACCTTATTTAATTCTACCTGTACCCTTGTATTTTATTATATTTTATTACATATTGTTTAAACTTTTCCCCTGCACTTTTTGCAACACTTTTTACCATGTACTATTATTGCATGCTATTAGTACTTTGTGACTATCTTAGTGAGTCAGCGATTCTTCTGATCCTAAGCTTTTCATTGCATTGTTGACCTTGTGTTGATCCTGCATATGACAAATAAACAATCTTGAATCTTGAAATCTTGAAATCTTGCAATATAAATTTATATAACTGGTATAATAACCCTTAAAAATGTCATTGTGAGAGCCTGATGATCACACATCTCAATGACACCATATGTTGTGTGTCTTTAGGTTAGTTTTAGTCTCATTTGGGTGTGACCAGCTATAGTATGTTAACCATAGGGAAGTGGTTTAAACACCAGCAGTAAACAGAGACCAAGCAGCTGTTACATATGTTTGTTCTGGTAAAGTGTAGGTCATGCATTGCTCAACTCTGTGCTGCTGCTTTTCAACTTTGACCTATTCAGCAGATTACTTCATTGGGTACATTGTCCCATGAGCAGAATATGAATCATCATCACAAATTTTGTGATGATGATTGTTATTAGGCCTATAAATCTGAGTAATCCCTGGACATGCAGTGTGACTTATACTTATCACATAAAAAAAGAATTTTTTTCATATAATATACTATGTCATTATGCCTGTGGGGTTAGTTCTTCTTTTTGTCTATTGGTTACTTGTTTCAGAATGTGTAATGATGACAGACACCAGCAGATGGAGCAGGAGGTATTTTTCTATATGCCTATGTTCCACAGTATGACATTACACTTCCATTTAGTAAATTACTGGAGTTAAAAATTTGAAGGAATGCATGCTTATGAGCGGGCTCACCTCTCCACAGATCTGACCTTTAACTCTGTTTCTCATGGTAATACATAGGCTAAGTTTAAGGCCACATCATGAACATTCCAGGCAAAGAAAAAACATGGCAGGTAGTGGACCCAACACCAATACACCGTACTTACAACAGTTACTTCTGTATGCTTTTGACAGTACTAGATGCATGAAGTATTACACAACATTACATGACCATTTTTGTTTAGCTTCATTTTAGACTATGGGGTGAAAAATTGCACTATGTGGGGGCCTCCATATCCTCCTGGGAAACACTCAGTTATAATACACATATAAGGGTAATAAATCACCACATAAATGCTGAAAAAGGCCTTCCTCTTGTATAAATCTACTGTAGCTATTATTGGAAGAAAAAGATGGAAATACATTTGACTGCAGGGTTAAAATGTCATCAACTTGCATCAAACTTTTCCTATTTTCTTTACTCCAAAGACCTTTTTTTGACAACCTGACGTAACAGTGAGTAAGCCAGTCACACATAGCCTAAAGCAGAGGTCTTCAACAGGGGGGTCGCGACCCCTAGGGGGGTCGCGGAGGTACTGCAGGGGGGTCGCGAAATCTTTAAATTTCACTTTAAAATAATATAACTTTATATTTTATAGTGGAAAATACAGTATTAACCTGTGTATTATTTCCTTGTATTGGATGTACCATAACAGAGTAGCAATGTTTATACATGACACTAAGCTCAATTTAATATAAAACACAATTCTATGCCGTATATATAGTAGGGGGTCCCTGGCCCAGTTCGCCATCTGTTTGGGGGTCCCTGGCCTGAAAAACGTTGAAGACCCCTGGCCTAAAGTATTTACTACTTTATCAACATAAGAATGTTGTTCATAAATGCAGTGAATGTAGTAGAATAGAAGGGTTATAGCAGGGAGCACTGGCACTTGCACAATGCATTGTATTGTTTATTGTTGTTTATAGGCACCAGGGCTTTACTAAAATACACTGAAGGGGCATTTGTCATTGTATTTTTACAGACGAACCATGAAGTTAAACACAGGAGCACAATGACAGGAAGAGCACAGGTTACATTTCCTCCCAAAGCGTTGCTCTAAACACACGCACTGACGTCACTGCAGCGCGCGCTCCCGCCGCCCCGGGCACGCGCCTGTCTCCTCCTCTCCTGAACATCCACAACCAGGAAGTGAAAGTGTACACATGGAGGGTGTGTCCTTCCCTCCCAGCGCTGCGTGTTTTATTTTTAAAATCGTAGTCCTCCGCGCTTAAAGTCATGGGGGACTCGGCCAAGTCCAAGCGGCGAGAGCAGCTCAAGCGATGGGCCGGCTCCTGCACGGACAAAGCCTCGGCGGTGCCCAGGAGGAGGTGGAGGGGCGATGCCGAGGAGAGCGCTCCACTAAACCCGGAGGCCAAGCTCTGCGAGGGGACAACTAACCAGCCAGAGTCCGGGGAAGGAGAGCGTATCAGCCCCCTTATCAAGAGACGGTAGGATAAGTCGTTTTTGTTTTGTTTTCTGGCAATGCAATCTATCAGTCTATCTATCCACCAACAGTCGATGGTATCTGGCGTTTTAACAAGCTCAAAATGAACATTGTGCGTGGGTTTGTGGAGCGGGTAGGCAGCAAATGTGTAGTAACTCAGCCCACCGGCGGAATAACAAGCACTCACACAACTGTCAAGTGCTATTGTCACAAACCAGAACACGGGCCCTGACACTAACACTATTTTTGAAGCTTTAGTCGTTTCATAACTTCCTCATCCTGGAAAATGTGTCAAATGTAACAGAGGGCTTGAGTATACCTAGATTAAGATACAGTGTGATATTTTATCATAAGGCTGTCATTGTAAGTCATCCAAGAATGCCTCAACAGTTTGTGAAAATGACAATGTAATTACTGTAGATGATAACTCTTATTAACATGGCATAGCTTTATAATAACATTACTGCAAAGATAAAGAGCTAATTGGCCACTGTTCACTGTACATCCTGCCTAAAACCCCTAATTGCATCCAAGTTTAATATTAACAGATTTATTGTTGGCCTATACTGTATAAAGGTTTGTACAATATTAGCATTGCTTTAGCCTATACTAGGGATGCAAATTATCGATTAATTCATTAATCTAAAGTCGACTGACCTTATCGATCGACTTACGATTAATTGATAAGCGGCGTTTTTCATCTGAATTTTTGTGTTTCAATAGGATCTTTAAGAATATAAGCTATTGTATACATAACACTGAGTCAAAAATATATCATAGTATTATTATATTGTATATTCCTCAATTAATTATTCCTTTGTAAAAAGCAGACAAATGTATTGATGCTGAATAACAAAATACAGTAATCCCTCGCTCTATCGCGGTTCGCGGATTTATTTTTATTTTTTTCCTATTTTCTTTTTTATAGTGTAACATTTTTTATAGTGTAACATTGTGTTCTGCATCCTGATTGGCTAAGAGATGAGACCAGGACTAAACGTGGACTAAACCAGCTCTAGACCAGGTCTAAACCAGGTCTAAACCAGGTCTAAACCAGGTCTAAACCAGGTCTAAACCAGGTCTAAACTTGGACTGGGCCTGGACTAAACCTGGACTAAACCAGGATTAAACCACCACGTGCCGCTGCTGGTTTCGTGCGGCTGGTTTGTGGCTACGCATTCTGGGCGCCACGGTTCGATCTCGTGCTCAGCAGCCCCGGTGTACGTACGCGCGAGGCCCGCGAGAGGCCCGCTGCTGAGCCCCGGTGTACACCGGGGCTGCTGAGCAGTGCCGTTGGCGCCTGCGGCCGGCTGTGAGTCGAGCTTAGCGCGGTGTGCAGTTGCCTTGTTTCGTGACCACGCGGGTGTGCGTCTCCGCGATTAGCGATTAATTGCAATTAATGCATTTTGATCAACAATTAATCGTAAGTCGATTAATTGCTGACATCCCTAGCCTATACATTTGTTTCTTAGTATGCCCAAACAAATGATTAATTAAAGTTTATCAGAGTCTCTAAATATTTTGATTATTCAATTTTTGTTTGCTCATAAACAGTAGGAATTGATTTCAGGATTAAGGGTGCATATTCACTCACTGGTTTTAGCCCAGTTTAGTCCTGATTTAGACTTTTGGTCAAAATTGTGAACTGTAAATAAAACCTGAATATTTCAATTTAACAAATGTAATACAGAGTTAAGTCTGTGATTATAATGGATAGCTTGTGATAGCTGTAACATTAACATTTTGCATCAATTGGTATTAGTAGTATACTAAAGCTTGTATATTTTTAGGAAGAGCGTAAGGTTCGACCGCGCGGCTGAGTTCTTGGCGACATGTGCGAGTGGAGACACAGACGAGGCCCGGGCGATGCTGACCGAAGCTCGACTGATGAACAGAGAAGATGGTCCGGACATCATCAACTGTTCAAATGCAGATGGGATAACTGCTCTGCACCAGGTAAAGCACTGTCACATCACATAACCCAGTAGTATATGAAAGTCAAGATATTGTATTTGAGATAAAGAGTGCTTGAACTAAGGGATTGAATAAAGATTCTGCCAGGTTTAAAACAAGATATAATAATTTAAACAGCAAGGACTAAAAAACTGAATCAAGCAAGCTTTGAATGAGGCCCAAATGAATCTACAACAGATGGTACACTATCATCTATATGCTGTGTTGTGGTTTTGCTCCAGTTGAGTGTTGGTGAGGACCAGGTTTGGTCCTTATATAGTCCTGACCTAGTCCTGGTTTCGTTCCTGGGTTTAGTCCCAGTTTACTCCAAGTAAGTACTGGGTTATAGCCAAACGGGTAACGTGACCAGGCATAACATCTGGATAAGAGTCCCAGGAGCTGCACTATCATCTCACACGGTTCCCTATTTGTCTTTAGGGCACATAAAGGCAAGTCTAGGACTTCACCAGGACTGCTAAAATAGGGCAGAATAAAACAGAAATAGATCGTGACATAAACTGTGCTAACATGCTAATACAAGTGAAGCTCACACTACATTTTGAGACTCACTGTAGTAATTACATTTATAATTTTGTGAAGACAATGACACATTGTTTCTATCCTTTCAAAGGCTTGTATAGATGGCAGTATGGAGATGGTGATGTTCCTGTTGGAAAATGGTGCCGGTGTGAACCAGGTGGACAGCGAAGGATGGACTCCGCTGCATGTGGCTGCCTCCTGCGGATATTCAGAGATAGCAGAGTACGTATTAACCTTAGCTTATAATAATTCCTACATATCTTCGCTTATTTATCTATCTATTGTCATTTCAGTTTAAGGATGAAGAGATTCATTGGCCTCTAAGATAAAGTTAATGGAATAGTGACAGAAAATTAGGGAGGACAGGAGGGACAGACATTTGGCAAATGGTTTGAGTCCAGATTCAAACTCGATGCCAAGATGAGATGTTGGCACTCTATGTGCTGCTTGCTTGACCAACTGATTGGTACTGCATAACTATTTAAATATTTCATAACATTTTGTATTAGCAAAATTATCAAAAAGGCATCGTACTTACATTGGCTATACATTCACTGGTTGTATCCCACTGGTGGTGCAGTCTTGTCATGGTAATAGGCATTTGACACTATGTAAACTTAACACGTACTCATTTCAGAAATCTGGTTGTAAAAGAACACAAGTGTTCATTTGTTTTCATTTTCAAGTTAAAATATTGAATTGGTCTTGTACAGTCCGTTCCTGTGCAGCCCAGTCTTGTCGAGTCTTAATATGAAGCCTATACTCCACACACTATAGCCTCTTGTATTTGAGTAGCACAACAGCTGCCTAATAAAGGGGCCATTGCCTCTGTGGGGACGTCACAATATTGTGTGGGTGCCAGGGTATTTCTGCATTTAACAATGCTAACATTGTTGTCGCATTTGGAAGGACAACAACGAAGCTAAGAGTAGACTAACTTGGTAATGCATGTAAGGCCATGGATTTAAAGAATTGGTGTACATTTTTGGATGGTATTGTTAGGGAAAGCAGCATTGCAGTGGTAGAAGGTGAGTCCGATTTAAAGTATGGTAAGCCATTATTTTGTTTGTTTAGGATCTGGAATACATACTTTATGATGATGTGAGTCTGGTCACCGGTAGTTCTCCTCGAGTTTGGATGGACATGATTGACCGCTGAATTATGATCAGGGACACATATAGTTCATCTGAATCAAATGTGGCTGCTCAAAAAGAGGGGAGAAAATGTCAGAGGACTGAAAAAGATCAGGATTTTCTGCAGAATCAATAAGTGAAGCTTTAAATTGTTAATCTGAAAAAAAAATATTTTGTTCAAAATGATAGGTGACCAATTAGATCCTTCATTTCACATCCATCACTGAAATAAACACTACTGGCACAGTCATGTTTGAGTCTGACTCGAGGAGAAAGTGGTGACCAGACTGATATCCCTCTGTGTAAAAATACAGAGTGCTTCATAGTCTTTGTTTATTGCTGTTGTTGTAGGTACCTTCTGCAGCATGATGCTTGTCTATCTGCGGTGAACTGTGATGGTGATGTTCCTTTGGACATTGCACTGGATGAAACCACAGAATCGCTCATTCAGAAATTCACAGTTAAACAAGGTGAGGTTGTATCTGTAGTGTGTTTAAATCTGCACTATATAACATATGTAGTAAGTATAAAGATGTCTCAAACGCTAAATACAAGTTCCAGAGAGTAAATGATGGGATAAGGGGGTTTTAAAGGAATATTAACGTTTTGTACAATCATAGATGTTGTAGTTCAGCGATATCCGTTAACGTGACTGCTTGGGGCAGGCGATTGCAGTCACCAAATAACACAAACTTTATCACTTTTCAAATTACAGAAGATCATTGTCTTAGTATACACTTTCATTTGAGTCAGACGTGGCCTCTAATCCGATATTTAGCCATAGTTTCGAGTAGATGATGAGGACAGTGCGCATGTGCTCATTCACAGCTGATTTCGCTCTCAGCTCTCGGGACCCAAACATGAAACGCAAAGCTGTAAGACGTTTGGACCATCGTGTTTGCAGTACCCACTTCAGTCAGGACGATTTTTTACCAGCAAAGGAAAAGAAAGAAGGCCAGCGGATTCATCACACGATTCTGAGAAGTAATGCGAAACCGATGGGTGTTCTCTGTGCTGCTCCTAAAACTGTCTCCGCTTCATTCTTTCCGTATCCATTCTGTCTCCTCATCCATATACTCCTCTTCAGTCCTCAGTCCTCCATAAGTCCTCTTCAGCCTCAAAGTCAGAATCTTCTGCCATGTGTCGATTGCAACAGAAAAGTTATTAGCGTCTTCTTATCTGCAAAACAGCTGTGAATGCGCGCATGCGCACTGGCCTCCTCACCTACTCGAAGTTGTGGCTAAATCTTGGATTAGAAGCCACTTTTGACTCAAACGAAAGTGTAGACTAAGACATTGAGCTTCTATAATTTGAAAAGTGATAAAGTTTGTGCTATTTGATGACTGAATCAAGCACTCGCGTTAAGGGATATCGCTACACCACAACATCTACAAAACTGTTCCAAATGACACCAAAGTACTATGGGTGAGTAAAACAACTTGTTTTATTACAGAAATACTGTTCAGATTGTAAAAAATGTTAATATTCCTTTAACAATGGTTAAAAGCTCTAAAAGGTTAATTATGCATAATATGTCCACTTTGCATTGGAAGCATTGGAATATTCAGCAGTATGGCATTTAACTTATCTATTTCCATTGAGACAACCAGGTGACCCCACTAGCAAAAGGTCAGATCTGTGGAAAGAGGTCGCTCACAGTAAAAATGCATGCTTTCATGGTATTTTTGAGCAATAGTCACTATAATGATATTGAATAAAAGCAAGTGTATTTGCGAGACCTTGAGACAGTCCAGGCATTTCCACAGCGACAGGAAGGTAGCAGACCTCCTACCGGAAAAAAGTTACACCTTTACACAAGATAATTTATGTAGTAACACTGATAATAGGGAAGTGGTAATAAGCATGTTATAATAATAACATGCTTATTACTTTAAAGCCTTTTTTAAGCATTTTAGTGTGAATCTATAAACACCCATATTTTTTACTTTTGAGTCATTTTGAACCATTTAACAAATGGTCAAGTTGACTCAAGTTAAAACCATAGACATAGCTAATGCGCTCGCTGCCCTGTTCCAAATAGGAAGTTTCCATGCAGGCTGGTCTGGCTATGGTCTATGTTTAAAGCGCTCAAACCCTCCTAAATATTGCTTACTCTTCTATCATCTATATTTTAGATAAAGCTAAAATGTACTTAATTATTCATTCAGAGCTATTTGTTACCAGTGAATGTTGTTCTCTCATATAACCCAGACTAATTACACTTTAATGATCAGGTGTGGACTTGGAGGCCGCCAAACGGTTGGAGGAGGAGCAGATCATGACAGATGCTCGTGCCTGGCTCACAGAGGGGCCCCCGGCCGATGTACGACACTCCAAAACAGGAGCCACCCCCCTGCATGTGGCAGCCGCTAAAGGCTATTTAGAGGCTCTCAAGTAAGGCTCAGATTTGTTCTTTAGCTTTTACAGTTTTTTGTAAAGGTTTCTTCATGTTCAAAACGGGCTTAAGCTTTGTTTAGATCTTCTTAAAGTACATATGACAAGTTTTCATATTTTTTCTAATTATTACATGGTTTGGTTGGATAGTACCTGTGGTAAATATTTATCATAGTTTTACATACAGAAAGTTAAGTGCCGGTTTGTGGAAAAATGGTGAGATCTAAAACAGACCACCACTACATCATCAACACCAAAAATTCATCCAAATCCCATCCAAAATGCAGATACAATTAGTTTAAACATTAATTTAACAAAAGGTTAATGCAGATACAAGTAGTTTAAACATGAATTTAACTAAAGGTTTTGCCATTATTTTAAATAGTCTAATCATAACTATTTTGCAATTAATAATTGTTTTTTTATGGAATTACCTCTATGTATATCATATCTGCTGCCAGTGTCCAACCAGGAAGTAAAATTATTAACTTCTCGAAAATGTAAAAACCTGACAGAACGAGAAAAGATTTTTAGTAAAATCTTAAAGGTCCCATGACATGGTACTTCTTGATGCTTTTATATGGTGTCTTAAAGGGTCCCTAATATTGTAAATTAATCCTTCTCCAAAATCAAGCCTCAGTGCATGAGAAAGCCTCATGAAGACAGTCAGAGTCATAAAAATGTCTCTGAAATGCTTTATTCTGGGCGTTGTTGCTTGAATGCAAATGAGGAGGACAGAGACAGGCCAGTGCTGCGGATGGGGGTGTGGCCAAATACGCCGCTGTTTCCTGGATTAGCTGTGCGCTGTGCGCTGGCCCCACTTCCGTGTTTTAAGCGCGGAGGAAGATATGAGACGCTTTCTATTTTAAAAAACACATTTCCACAGAAAATAAAATTAAACCACTGCTGTTTCAGAGGTTCGGAGGCTCGGATAAAGGACATCCGAGCCTGGAAAAATTCTCACGTGTCTCCAGGCAAATAAAAAAACGCATCTTGCATTTCGTAGCTCGTTCGCGCTCCAATTTCTCTGGGTGTGATTTCCAGAGATGGTGGGTAGACATCCAGATGGGGGGTGGAAACCTTTCCGCGAGTGTGACGTCAGAAAATTCCCTTGCTCAGAATCGCCAGTTTGGGCGGTCTTTTTTTTCAAACGCGGAAAAGGATCGCAAATGCTCAATTTACACATTTCGCAACTTTTAGCCATGGAGGGGCCCTAAACAGGGTAGGGGAGCTCACATTAATGTTAAAAACCTCAGAAAGTGAAAATGTCATGCCATGAGACCTTTAAATATAATGATGTTAACTATATTTTTGTGAAATGGCTTGTCATGTGCACTTTGAGTCTTGGTCAAGTCCTTACTATACAAAGAGTAAAATACTAGCCTCTGATGACTTTTAAAAATGGCACATATCTGTTTTTGCAAATGAGCTATTTCTTAAAGTAATACTTGGTGATAAACTTTAAGAATGACTGGTCTATCCCATGGTCTGAATACTGCAGAATACTGTGTCAGTGTGGACTGGATGTTTCAGCCAAAGACAACGATGGTTGGACACCTCTCCATGCAGCGGCGCACTGGGGTCAGGGAGAGGCTTGTCACATTTTGGCTGAACAACTGTGTAACATGGAGGCACGCAGCAACTCTGTAAGACCCATCAAAATTGCAGGTTTACTATGTAGCTAAAATTATTTTGATCATGTTTTGTTTTGAAATGTGCAGGGCCAGACAGCATTTGACATCGCAGATGAAAGTGTCGAAGAGCTCCTTGAGGAGTTATCACAGAAGCAGGCCAATGTAAGCCTTAAATACCCTTTACTCTATAGCTCCAAAAATGTATATATGGTAATTCCAGAAAAGAAGAAATTTAGCGCACACTCACTTGACTTACTCTTATTCCTTTATTGGGCTTAGAGCGAACAACGCGGTTCTCTTCTACAGCATCATCAGGGTTAGGGTTGATGACGCTGTAGAAGCGAAATGCGTTGTTCACTCTAAGCCCAATAAAGGAATAAGAGTAAAGTCAAGCAAGTGGGCGGTAAATTTTTCTTTTCTGGAATTATTCAATGTTCCTGTTGTTACCAGCACCTGGAAGCTGTGCATGGAGTTTTGAATATATATATGGTACTTGTTTTTCAATTGTTACAGGAAGGTAAGTACAAAATATCTATTGAATATAGAAAGATGGATAGAAGAAATTTGTTTACATTTACTGCACAAGTTCAGGACTGAATAGTGGTGCCAATATGAAATTTCATATACTTGCTGTCACAAAAAACAGAGTTAACAAGAGTTAAAATCTGTGTTAAAGATTTGTGCTAAAATGATGATGATTATTAAAACTGAATAAGATACCATAATACATAGATTAAAAATTATGCATATATAATAAAAAAATAAATGACCATAGTCTTGGTGTGCCTGTCTCAAGCCTGGAAACAAGGAAAAGAACAGCCAGGAAAGGCATTTGACATAAAATTTACAACAAATTCTAATACAAATCACTAGATTTTTTTTACTGTGGCGACACCAGGAGGGAAAATGCAAAAGAATGATTTCAAGTACAATTCAAAGTATTTCTGGATTGTGGCTGATAGCGCTGTGTTATTACAGTGGCGTAAGGAACAGTCCATATTGGATAGACAAAACCAACAAGGCTCCACCACTGCAAATGCACAAAACAAACGGCGGAGGTGAGTAAAAATAATAGTTCAGATTTTTCCTTTTAATATCAACATTATTTTATCTTTTGCTTCATTGAATTTAAGCCACACATGTTGACATTTCTGTGTTTTGTTCCTATAGGAGCTCTGTCTGCAGGATGAGCAGCAAAGACAAGATGAATGTACAGGACCAGTCTAAAGAAAGGGGTGTGTCTGGAGACGAGTTTAATGAGGAGAAAGAGAGCAGTCCTGGTCAGTATTTATTTAATGTAAAATTCTGTTCAGTTTGTGGATAACAATTAAACAAAAAGGCTGCAATTATTTAGATACAGACGCTCCTCTACATACGAACATTCGACTTACGAACATTCGGAGTTACGAACAGGGTCGAAAAAAAAAAAAAAAGTTAAATGTTTGGGCAAAAGTGCTGTACATGTATGTAAGTGAGTTTTTGTATTTAGCGCCTATTCCGACTTCTGAGTACAGTACGTAGTGCGTATTTCCGCCACTGATGCACAGGCAGGGCGCTGCGATCGTGTGCCCAGCATCCCCCAAGCATCACGCCCACTCAGTTGAAACTAGACGTACAGACGTACTTGCGGTGTTACGAACTTTGTTGTTTTATCTTGCATCCGTAATCCAATATGGTTGGTGAAAAGCGAAAAGCTTCTAGTGAAAGTGGAAATGTGAAAAAGCAGCAAGCCATCTCATTTGAAAAGAAGGTGGCGATAATAAAGAAACTTGATGCTGGTGAGAAGATGGTGAATGTGGCATGCGCAGACAACATGAACTGTTCAACGATCGGTACGATCACACTTACATTCACACACACACACGCTCTCTCTCGCTCGCTGGCTGGCTCTCTCTCTCTCTCTCTCTCTCTCAGCTGTGTCTACTGCGTCTGCCTCTGTGTCTCTCTCTTCTTTTTATCTCATCAGTTTTCCATATTTTTAAAAAGCATATTGTTTTGTTACTATTTAGTGTTATTTAAATGCAGTACAAATCCATATAGATTACTTATACAAGCCTTAAACATACATTCTCTTCTAAAGAATGCCCTATAACCACTTACGAACAAATTCAACAAACGAACGGCCATTCGGAACGTAACTCGTTCATAGGTTGAGGAGCGTCTGTACTATAATCTCCTCTGCAGTGAACAAAATATGTCTTTTTTACAGAAATCTTGTTGTACCTGTAGTTTACACTTCTGTAAACATGTTCTGAAATTCATAGGATTCTTGAATTAGTTTTTCGTTTCATACTTCACATTTTTTCTTAAATGTCACTGCTCTTGGAGTTGTTTACAGTGTGCACTCTGAAGTGAATGATTCTTTTTTTAAACACAAATTCCAATATATCATTTATGCTGTTTGGTTTTCTTTGTTTCAGAAAGCTCTGTAGTTTCCAGTCCAGACACAGAGAGCATGACCACTTCTATTAGTCCTGCTGACAAGGTAAAACATGAATTACCACCGCAAACTCATCAAAAGTTTTACGCTTTTTAAAAAAATTGTTTATGAAGTAAATTCCCCATAGGAACTGTTACTCAGCTTGGATTGTTTAGAAATATTTGGCAGTGAAAGGGCTGTGTACTTGTACAAGTAAATGCTCGTTTGAATCAATAATGTTGTGTCCTGGTTTAGTGCTGCTCTAGTCCAGATTTAGCTCAGGGATTAGTCCAGTTAGGCCCAGGCAAATCCCGATTCTAATGTTGACTCCACTCTAAGTGTGACGTATTCACTAACGTCATATTGATTTAAGGATGCTGGTGTTAAAGTCATCAGACAGGAGACTAAAACCAAGAAGAGATTTGTGGATAATGAAAGTGGAGCTGAATATAAAATGTCAGAAAATGTTATTGTTCCATATTCTTGGATCCAGACCCCAGAAGAAAATGATGATGAGGAGAAGGAGCAGGACGACAAGGCAAACCGCACAGCACGAGTCCAACCCACTCCACAAACAAAAGACTCCCCAGCCGATAGCCCCAACACTCCCAGCTCTGATCGCAGAAAGTAAGGCTCATTTGGAGAAATTGTTGTTTTCAGATTTCGAATGTTAAGATATTATACTACCAGATGGGGGGTAACTAAGAACTAGTTTTCCCCATTCAACCCTATTTTCCTTATATGTATTCATTACATTTTTCATTACATGATATTTTCTTAAGTGATAACTGAAAGGAATTTATAAAAAAAGAATTTGAATCAATCATTTTGTGGCTGGTTAACCAGCACTAGAACCAGAACTGAAGAAGTCTCTCGGATGAGCGGCGAAACGTCTTCAACCAAACAAACTTTGTCCAGTTGACAAATTGAACTTCTCCTTTTATCATGGATTCTACCTGGACGACTGAGGGACTTTTCACGCATCTAGAAAATTGCTATAACACAACAGAAAACAGCATTTAATTCATGTAGATGACCCCCATCTATATTAATTATTATTGACCCATAGTGTTGATGTTTTAAATAAAACCCTGTATTGCCTTTTTGCTTAAGATGACCTACAATCCCATTCAAATCAGATAATAATTATAAATAATTCTATAAGCAACATGTAAATCATTTTAATTATTGTGACCAATGTAAATGAAATAATTAGGTTATCCCTCAATTTCAATTTAGTTTTATTCATGTTCAATAAAAATCATTCATGTAAAATGATTCATATAGTTGTTTGATCATTGTTTGTCTTAATATCTGTAAGCCTGCCATTTACTTTTACTTTTATTTTTCAATTTAATGTACCGTAATTTAACTGTGTGCAGGTTCCAGGCTCCAGTCAGAGATGAAGAGTCCGAGTCCCAGAGAAAAGCTCGCTCTCGGCTGCTTCGTCAGACACGGCGCTCCACACAGGTAAATAACACATAAATAAATCATATTTTACATTTACTCCTCATTCTCTTGTATTTTTTTATTTATTTAATTCATCAGTACAGTGTTGGAATGAATTTCTGTGGTATAAACAGAAAGCATGCTACATAGAGCTAATAAAGTATCTATATTATCTCATATTAGTATATTTTGAGAAACTGGCAAAATTTCACCTTCACCCTGTTTGTAGTGTGTTAAAGTGCTTTTATTTAGGTGGTGGAATATAGATTTCATCAGTTAAAAGTACAGATATCCAGTATTTCTCTTGCAGCTGATTACTGACATTGTCCTTACTAATTTTGAGATTTTATTATACAAGGATTACAAATTGTAGTGTTGTAGAAGTAGCTGCTGTCATAAAATTTGTAAATTATTATGTCCAACTCTACTCTTTTGTCTTTATACACGTTAGGGCCAGACTGATGGGTTGGCCGATATTATCGGCCGATATGGGCACTTGGAGATATGTCGGCTATTGGCCAGTATGGGCTGATAGTCCATGTGGGCATAAAGCCTAGACTCTCTATATTATGTCCATTTAATCAAATTTACAGACAGATAAATGTCCTAAGATGTGGCTCCACATCAATATTTACTGCGGAATAATTTGTCTGTCTGTGACATCATACTGCCCCTGACTGCACCCCCAGAGTCACATCACGTGACACACATGCTCTTGTTTACATCAGTGCGCAACACTGAGGCGCTGGCTTTAAATGCTCTTGTGTCTGATCTAAGATATTAACTATAAATAAAAGTGAACTTCAGCACAGTTTAGGCCAGCAACAAAACTATTGCTTGTTTTTAACAAAGTGTGAGTGCGGAGAAGAGAGGACTGTGCCATGGACAGAAGACACACACAGCCAATGTCAACATGCTGGATTACTTTTTTTTTATGAACCATTGGTTTGAGTCAGAGTTAAAAGGACACTTATTTGTGAAGACTTGTGATCTGAGAGGTGCCTGTGTGAGCGGTGTATACACTTATACACCTTACTGGACACGTATCGATATGTAAATGAGCTGTGAATACAGGTGTGAATGATCGGCATTTACGCATATAATTACTGCGGCGCACACGCATTTACCACTAAAGCCTCAGTAGTTTTTACTTTGTTTACAGGTAAGAATATCCTGCAAAAATGCAATTAGGCCGACCTACTATCTTTAAATATGACTGCAAAGAGGCAAAATAACAGTAAATGTAGCCTAAATAAACCCAATTTAAAATCCAATAGTGCCAAACCTTAGTTTTATAATTACTTGAAGACTTGCAGTGAATTTTTACATCACTAAATATATCAGATGTTATATCGGCTATCGGCACCTCCAACTCCTGTTTTATCGGTATCATATCCACTGCAAAAAAAATCCATATTTGTTGGCCCCTAATATGCGGGCAATTTGGCAAATAAAACTCTGTAGATCAAATTTCTGTAATAAATAGAAAGTAGGTATTTATTTATAATTGGTAGATGATTGTCTATTCAGTACGACTACCAGCTTCTCATATTTTGTTTTTGTATTGTATTTGTATTTTTATTTTGTTTTGTCAACAAACACAACAACCTGAATTTTGAGTTTGTACTCCGGAGTCACAGTTTCAGTGGTATCAGATAACAATTCTGTTTTCAGTGGGACTTGTCAGAACAGATTATTTTTACCACTCATTCAATGCAAACTTTCTTCTATAGAATGTGATTGTGCCATAAACCCTGACACACTGCCAAAATAAACTAGTATTGTAATTGCAATTAGATTTGCAACGTGTGTTTAAAAAGTAAGATTTTTGCTCAGAGAACAAATCCGAGAGCAGTAACATTTGAGAGAAGACTGAAATATGAACTAAATATGAATAAGACAGGATATTTTTGTTCTTTGCAGAAGACATTCTATTATCTAAAAAAAAATAATAATAATAAATCAAATTAAATAATAATTATGTTTCCAGGGTGTGACCCTCACAGATCTTAAAGAAGCAGAGAAGAATGTCTCCAAAGCTGCTGAGCCGACTCCTGCTCGGACTGTCCAGCCAGTGAGCCCCATCATCACTCTGACCCCTGCAGAAAGAGGTAAGAAATACTACCAGATTATGTTTTTATCATTATTTTATTTGCATTATTACATCTATTTTCTATTTTATTTAGCATAAAAGTATAACATGCATATCATTATTTTACATTTTGTTCATTGTAAACTTCTGATTTAAAACTTCCCAATAATAGAAACAGGTCCTTCCTGTTCAAAACCCCAGAACTGCTTGGTCCCACCTGTTCATTGTGGTCTTTAATCATAGCAACCAGCAGATTTTAAATGACTTGTTTTTATTTTTGGAAAAACAGCTGTATGACATTTTTAAATCCTATATGTATGAGTCGGAGTATATTATGATAATATACTTCATTAATAATTGCAAGTACAGAAAAGTGGGCGGGGATAGGGGGTAGGTCAAAAGTCTGAGCACGCAAGCATCAAATACAGGACAATACAGAAATTCTCAAATATGCATGAAAAAAACTCTGAATAATAATATTACTCAGAGTTTTTTTTTATTTTTATATTATAACAATGATAGAACACTAGATAGAATGCTCATCTAAATTTATCATACACAATATGTCCCTTTTTTTTAACAATATTATAAAATTGAAGGCTTCTGTTTCACAGCTAAAGCTTTGGTGAAGCCATCTTCAACATATATACATAAAGGAAACATGGTTTGCCATTTTGGTCTAAATTAGTCACACTAAAATGTGCTTCAATTTTTAATTTTAGTAACTAAATATGTTCCCTTGATTTTTGCACACTTTTATACTGAATGCACTGACTGTGCAACAACATGGCTTTATAAGTTAGTAGATTAAAATATCAGTCCACAGTAAATAGGTTTTAATGTCCAAAGTAGTACTAAACTCAGTGTATATTTGTATATAAGATGCGGGCTTTCATTTTTTTTTTATCTCCTTGCATTGCTGGCAGCTGTGGTAGTTGTGTATACTATTAATATTTTAAGTGAAATATCCAATGTTAATGTTAAGTATTTTATAAAAACCTGAATAATGGCTAATGTATTACTTTCAAGATAGAATTGGGTTCAAACACCTCATCAAATTGGGGCTAGAACTGGAGTAGAACTGGGCCAAATCAAGTTCAAGTCAGGACAGAACTGGGCTTGAACCAGGACCAAACCAGGTTAAGTGTGTGCAGACCTTTTGACCACAGTTTAAACCGTTAAGTCTACATGTGTATTTTCACTGCTCTGTTGTAGCGTAGCCTGTTGCACTCAAGCCCCGACACGCTGCCAACTGAACTGAGATTCAGATAAGAGCTTCCTGTATTGCTCAAAGATTATTTCTGTTACAGATCTGCCCACATCTGTAAAATTACTATAGACATTCAGAAGAGTTCAGTGTCCTGGGTTTTATTTAAAGATACTAGATTAACTTGTACTACACACTTCACATTATTTTATGACCTGTTAAATGCAATTAATCAAATTTCTAAATAAAATCATTGTTCTTGAGTAGGGCGTACCTTTCTGTTCTCTGTTTTAACGCAATTTAACCAAATTAAGAAACTTAGCAAGTGTGCTGTAAATTTTGAATCAATAACTAGCCATTTATGTGAAAAACCTCCTCTTCTAAGTGCATAATAAGTGTTAATGTGTACTCCAGATAATTATGGATTTATTAGGTATCAATTATTGAAATAATTGACCAGAAACAATTAATCAAATTAGTTGTTGCTGCTATATTTCATGATGGTTGTTTTAAAATCAAAAGCCAGTTTCATTATTTAGGATAGAATAGACTTTTATTTGTCCCCTTGGGGAAATTAGTTTGCGGCGGTTTCACAAGACTTGGCACATTTTCACATACACACAGCAAGACCTTGGCACACTATCATTAATCATTTTCCATTGCTGCTTTTTAGAATAATATTCTACATGCATACATGCAGTTTTGTGATGAAACCAAATTTCCTCTGGTTTCAGACACTGACCCAGTGAAGCAGGAGGAGTCTGAAGCGGAGAAGAAGCTGGGCGTTCGAGACCGGAGGAGAGGGAGGAGAGAGAGGCGCTCCACGGGGATTGTCCAGACGGGAGGAGAGGTACGACAAGTCAACACTGGATTTTAGAAGGAACAGACAATTATTCAGCTCACAGCCAGAGAGGGAAAAACAGCATTTAACGTTTAAAAGTAGGAGTTACAGACAGGCTGCTAAACCAGTTTTTAGCCAGTCTCAGCTATTTCTTTATGGGGTTAAGCCAGTTTTATGAGGGCCATAGGAAGCGCTTTTCCAAACCAAGACTAAACCTGTTGCATAGAAGAAGTGACATATTTAAGGAGTTTAGATTTTAAATGTATTCAAAACCTCACCAGAACAAATCTGTATGACAACAGAAATAACCATAGTCCTGTTATAAACCAAGTCTATAACAGGATTATAACAGGCCCAAACCAGAGTCTGATGAAGGACAGATGTCTGAAAAGTCACATTGTGGTGCAAGCAATACAAAAATACATTTTGAGCTATCCAATTTGTGCAGATTTGTTTCTTTTATTTGGTCATACATGTTTGAGGCTTTGTGTATCTGTATATCTTGCTTTTAAACCAAAAACTAGGGCTGAATCAGATCAAAAACTAAACCATGATTTTAACAAAGAGTACCCAAGAAACCAGTCCATAGAATACTTGGGAGTACCATTTTTTTGGCACATTTGTGCCAAAAATTGTAATGTGTAGCCAACTCAAAGTATATAAAACTATTAAAATAATATATAAAACAATTTTTATCTTGTAATGTTTACCTGACCTTTTGAACTATTACGTTTCCAGTATGACGAAGAGGATGCTCAACCAGAGGAAACCAATGGGGACAGCACAATACAGTGAGTCTATTCAATTTAATAATGTGCACATTTAAAGCAAGACACAGCCTGTATCGGCCTATGCCCTGTGGGGTGAAGATGATTAAAAATACCTGCATAAAAATGTATAGGATTTTTATACACCAAAAACGTATGTATATGATTAGTGGAAATTTAAATGTACAACAGGGCTACAGCACTGAGATGGGCAATGTAAATTTTGCTGCAGCGTAACTTTCCCTCAGGATCAATAAAGTATCTATCAATCAGAATAATCGTAACTAATTGACAACTGAAATATTTATTGACTATTTTAATGCTGTTGTTCATCATTATCTGGAGTTTATACAGACATTTGCTGGGAAATATAGTTATATATAGTTATATTAGGAGTACAATAACCTGGTTAAATATTGCTTTGTATTAAAAACTCTTGTATTTTTTCAGAGGGAATAAATTTGACGACTCATCTGCTGACTATAGGACGGTATGTAGCACTGACATTATAATGAAAGAAATTTGATATATCTGTCCATACTGGAATGGCAACCAAACCACATGTCAGCGAGTTCATTTCCCACACTCCCATACAGTAATCCCTCGTTTATCGCGGGAGTTAGGTTCCAGAAATAGCCTGCAATAAGTGAAATCCGCGAAGTAGGACAACTTTATATTTTACAATTATTATACATGTTTTAAGGCTGTAAACGCCTCACCACACACATTATACACCTTTCTCAGACTGGTATTAACATTTTCTCACATTTCTCTCTTGTTTAAACACTCAAACTTTAGTAGATTTTCATCTAAATGTATTAATAGAAGCGGGGGGGGGGGGGGCGGGGGGCGCTCGGACACGTGCACCGTCACGAAACAAGGCAAAGATTTAATTCCGGTTTAAGATAAGATAAGATAAGATAAGACTTTATTGATCTCACACAGGAGAAATTTACTCGCCACAGTAGCTCCAGGACAATTGGACAGGAGGGAAAAAGTGCATGCAGGCAGGGAGGGGATAAAGTAAGTAATAAATAGTGCAAATAGTAATATGTAATAATAATAATAGTAATGGAAAATAGTAATAATGATAATAGTAACAACAAGCATCAACATGAAAAGGAGGATATTGCACGTCTGGCCTATATGTTAGAATTATACAGTCTGATAGCGGTGGGGATGAAGGATCTGCGGTAGCGCTCCTTCTTGCACTGGGGGTGCCTCAGTCGGCTGCTAAAGGAGCTGCTCAGCTCCTCAATAGTCCGGTGCAGAGGGTGAGAGGTGTCGTCCTTAATGGACATGAATTTGGCCAGTACCCTCCTCTCAGCCACCTCCTCTACACGGTCCAGAGGACAGCCCAGGACAGAGCTGGCCCTCTTAAGAAGCTTATTCAGTCTTTTTCTGTCCCGTTCTGTGCTGCTCGGGGCCCAGCAGACGACAGCATAGAGGAGAGCAGAGGCCACCACAGAGTCATAAAAAGTCTTGAGCAGAGGCCTGCTCACTCCAAAGGACCTCAGTCTCCTCAGGAGGTGGAGGCGACTTTGGCCCTTCTTGTACAGGGCGTCGGTGTTGTGGGACCAGTCCAGTTTATTGTTGAGGTGAACAATGTTAGACCTGGCCTAGTCCTGGTTTAGTGCTGGTTTAGTCCTGGTTTAGTCCTGGTTTAGTCCTGGTTTAGTCCTGGTTTAGTCCTGGTTTAGTCCTGGTTTAGTCCCGGTTTTACAATTATTCTACATGTTTTAAAGTTAAAAACACCACACACACACACATTCATTCTCTCCCCGCCGGACACGTCCCTGGACGCGATGCGACGCGCACCAACCCCTTGGAGAAGCTCCACACGTGCACCCCTCATCGTGGACAAATCCGTGACAGAGAAACGTGACCGGCGCGACGCCGCGAGCACGAGATAGAACCGCCGCGCCCGGACCGCGTGCTCTCAGCCCGAGCCACAAAACAGCCGCACGAAACCAGCAAAGAGTGGTTTAGACCTGGTCTAGTCCCGGTTTAGTTCTGGTCTAGTCACGGTTTAGTTCAGGGCCAGTCCAGGTTTAGACCTGGTCTAGACCTGGTTTAGTTCTGGTCTAGACCTGGTTTAGTCCAGGTTTAGACCTGGTCTAGACCTGGTTTAGTTCTGGTCTAGACCTGGTTTAGTCCACGTTTAGTCCTGGTCTAGTCTCTTAGCCAATCAGGACGCAGGACACAATGTTACACTGTAAAAAAAATGTTACACTATAAAAAAAATTGAAATAAAAAAATAAAAAATAAAACAGCGAAACAGCGAGGCCGCGAAAAGTGAACCCCGATAGAGCGAGGGTTCACTGTACACTTATGCAACTTTGTATGGATGTTTGTGTCGCCCTCTAGCTCTACTTCAAGGTGCTGCAGGAGAATCTGTCTTTAAAGGACCGACTGCAGGAGACTGAGCTGCTGCTGAGTCAGAACAAAGTGGAGCTGGAGAGACTGCGACAGGTTAGGCTGGTTTGATGCCGTTATATCCTTTAGCTTTTGTAACTTTCATAAGCAGAGGAGCTAGCTGTGCATTTGAAGCTTTTAGTCATGTTTTAAAGATCTTCCTTCACCAGCTGCAGTTGATTTTTGTTTCTCTTGCATGTATGCAATCCTGCATTCTTCTTCTTCTTCTCATGCAGTTTTTAAAGTCTCACACTTTCACCAGACTTCTTTCTATCATTTTATAACTCAAATTGCTTTCATTACAAATCTTCTAATAGCCTTATTCAATGCAAGCTGCTACTGTTTTTTTACTTTTTAAACTACAGAAGACACAAGAACTACTTGAGCTGCTTTTCTGTGTTGTAATTGTCACTGAATTACCTTATATTGGTGTATGTGTATTTAAAACCTTAAATTCACATTTCTTGTCTTCTCTTTATGAACATTTGTGCATGTTTGCTTGAAATTAATCAGATTATCTTTAGCACTGACACTCTTACTTCTATATAGCCTATATTCAAGTTCATTATTTAATTACAATATATGAATCTCACCTATTTTACAATCTTTACTTTAGAATCAATGTTTGTTTTCTTTGTGGCAGAGTCAAGAGGGAACTACTGACCGGCCGGCACTGCTAGAGCTGGAGAGATTTGTAAGTTAGAAATGTTATGTTATATACACAGCAGCTAAATGTCCACGTTGTTGCATAAAATAGGAACAAGAATATGTATCGCAGGTGTTTTTGTTTGTTGAATGCCAAGATATGTTGACTGATTATAACTTGTTTCCAAATAATAATCTGATAAATCATATTAGAACACAAATTACACAAAAATGGTAACTGCATTTTTACATTTTTTGTTACAGGAGAAACTGACTCTACAGCGGAAAGCAGTGGAAATGGAGGATGAACTCAAGGTAATAATAAATAATAATAAATAAATAATGTTTGTCTGAGAAACGTGTGAAACTCCAGACTTGTAACATTTGTGTGTTTGTTTAGCTTTAGCCCAGTGAACAAACACACTAATTGTGTTGTCTTCTATAATTGATCCACTGTCTAATGGCCCCTGCAGCTCTGTCAATAATGCACTGTAGTAATGGCTCGCATCACAGGAAACCGGCTGGTTAGCTCAACTGGTAAGTCACTGACTTTCCCCCGGGGGGACCTGAGTTCAAATCCCCCTTCCCCAGCAATGAGCAAGCCAGTGTGGGTCCTTGGGCAAGACCCTTCACGGTACTGCCCCCCGGGTGCCGATTGATGGCCGCTTACTGCTCCTGAAAAGGATGGGTCAAATGCAGAAGTCAAATTTCTTCCGTGTGTGAGACCAAATAAAGGCTTAATCTTAAAGGCTCTCTGGTCCAGCTGAAGCTTTGTTTTAGGGTTTTAGGATTATTAGCCATTCATATACACACTGAGGTTAGCAGAATAAAGGTAGATCGTAATTACTTACATTGGCAATATGTTTGAGTGGGCAACAATCTATTTTTTTCCATAGCTAGAGTTGTGGGGGATCAGATTTGCTTATAAAGGATGCAATGAATATACATAATTAACACTGGTAATTTCATAATATATGGGGAGGAAAAGCAGGATTGGTTAGAATAATAAGTATCTAGTATAAATTGACTTTGAATTATATGCCAGGGGTTAATAAGAGAGTAATATGAGAGACCTAAATCTAACTATAATACAAGAAGTAATATATTATTTTTCCCACACATTATTTTTCTTCAGATTTTGGGAGACTTGAAAGCCGACAACCAGAGACTCAAAGATGAAAATGCGGCACTTATTCGAGTGATCAGCAAACTTTCAAGATGAATCATTGACGGTATGTGACCGTATGTAACGGTATGTAACAGAAAACAGACAACAAGACCAGAGCTGGTGTCGAGAGCACATCCAAATAACACAACTGGAATCTATCAGGGTTTTGTCCTGCGTTTGGGCCTCTGTAAACTTGCAATGTGTTTTGGCAGAACTACTGTAATACAAACTCCACTGGACCTGCTGTGGACTGACGAGATGTTCATAATGACATCCACTTTTATATTTTTATTGTATTTTTAAATGGGATATTTTAATGTGCTTTAGTTGCCACAGTGTGTATAGAATCTGTGAAATTTTAAAGCCATGCATGTGTTGGCATGGCCTGTTGCTGGAGAACAAAACAGAAAGACTTTTGTTTAAAAATATTTAAAAACGTGAATTTTCCAACTTCAAGGAAAAGTAACGTTTTTTACAATCTGAGCCTTATTTCGGTAATAAAACAAGTTGTTACTCACCCATAGCACTTTGGTGTCATATGGAGCACTTCCAGAGATGTTTTAGATTTGCGATCTCCATAATGTGAGTTCTCGGGGCATGTGTTTGCGGTCTCCAAATAACACAAACTTTAGCACTTTTCAAATCATAGAAGCTCGATGTCTTAGTCTACGATTTCGTTTGGTCAAAAGTGGCCTGTAATCGGAGATTTAGCCATAGTTTTGAGTAGATGAGGACAGTGCGCATGTGCGGAGTGTGCTCTCAGCTCCCGGGACCCAAACATGAAACGCAGAGCTGTAAACTATGGATAAATCTCGGATTACAGGCAACTTTTGACTCAAACGAAATCGTAGACTAAGACATCGAGCTTCTATGATTTGAAAAGTGCTAAAGTTTGTGTTATTTGGAGCCCGCACGGGGCATATTACATGCTCGGGGAATATATTATATGCCCCGAGCTATGGCTAGAAGTCGCGCTAGGCTAACGCTAATCTAAAACATCTCCGGAAATGCTCCATATGACACCAAAGTGCTATGGGTGAGTAAAACAACTTGTTTTATTACCGAAATAAGGCTCAAATTGTAAAAAAAACAGTCTTTATAATTGACAGTAAATAAGAAAAAGTTGTTCCAATTTACATTTACTGACAACCTTACACTATTTTAAATGCATTTTTTGTTTAAGAATAGTAATTATTTTGTTTATCCAAAAATTCCAAAATTGTAACATTGCTCAAAATATTTGGTTATTACTAAATATTGTAGCTTTTTATGAGAAATCTCACTACAGTTGCATAGTAAAGCTCTTTTTCTGGTTTCTTATTTTTGGTAAGAGGTCTTCAAAACATTTGGGAAAGGAGAATTAATTTGATTATAATATGTCAGTTTCCTTTATACTAATATATCTGTAACTATCTTCCAGCAACAGGCCTTTGGTGGCTGTAAGAGACAGGCTTATGTGCCAAAAATGCCCTCTGTTTTTGGGAGTCCTTTGGGAAAAACTTTTAAGTGGTCAGTATTGCTTCTCAGGACTAGATCTGTGTCTGAATTTAGCCGACTGTTAACCATGGACCAAAAGCTGCATGCTATTCTCCCCAGTGCTTCAAGTGTTTATTTAAAATGTATTATATTTATGTACAAAAACATCTGTCCAAATGTAAAGGTTATTAAAGGTGCATTGTGTAACTTTTCTGGCAGGGATTACACAACCAGTTGACCTGAAATGTTCCGCAGTACGGCGTCAAATTTATCAAGCTTGCATTTATTCAATTACAAGTGTTTATATTGCTGAAAGCGGAAACGTTCTGACCTGTAACTTGGCCTGTCACCTGCTTGTCAAAGTCAAAGTGCAGTGTGTTGTCTCCATAGAGATACGTTTAAGGCCATACTGTGGGACATTTCAGGCCAAGTCAAAACATGCAGACAACCTGGTGGCAAACCCTACACCAGAAAAGTTTCATAGTGCACTTTTAAGTTGTGAATGGACGGCCGTGGGTGCTAAGGGAATTGTATTGAAAAGGTTTGTTATGATCATCTCATGTTTTAATGGAGAATGCGTGTGTTATAATTTGTACTGTAAGTAGCTGTACATTTTGCATTACCACTCTGGAAAGCATTTGCCCTTTACAAGTATTCATCTAACTGCTATACAACACAAGTGGCCAACATAGGTCAACTCTGAATGTTTACAACTCCCTGCATGTCAAACTGTATTATGATGCTGTGCCTTTTAACATTTGTAGGTATTGGCCTAACTTTTCTATTTGCTTTAGGAGAATATCATTGTTTTGTTAAGTGAGAAATATAGAATTAACACACCTGCTCCATGGCTCTGACTTTTTACTTTGAGTTATTTCTTCTTTCTGCAACTGGCCAATGGGCTGGGTACATATTGGATAATTACATGGATAACTGAACTGACTGACAAGAAACAAAGAGGTAAAAATACACAGAGTGGTATGTATTCATTCACATTTATTACTTGATTGATCCCAAAGGGAAGTATCTTTCTAATGTATTGTGTTAATGTCTGAACAGTGAGTCAGTCATGTTAAGATAAGATAAGATAAGCCTTTATTGATCTCTCACAGGAGAAATTTACTCGCCACAGTAGCTCCAGGACAATTGGACAAGAGGGAAAAAGTGCATGCAGGCAGGGAGGGGATAAAGTAAGTAATAAATAATACAGATAGTAATACGTAATAATAATAATAATAATGGAAAATAGTAATAATGATAATAGTAACAACAAGCATCAACATGAAAAAGGAGGATATTGCACGTCTGGCCTATATGTTAGAATTATACAGTCTGATGGCGGTGGGGATGAAGGATCTGCGGTAGTGCTCCTTCTTGCACTGGGGGTAATGATAGAACTTTACTTTCTTTAAAATTAACAAGTATTACATTAAAGCAGTGATTCCCTACCTGTTTCTTTCAGTAACTCTTATTTTACTAGTGGATATTGTAGACATTTTCAGCTTGTCCAATAAAGGGTAGAAGTATCTTGGACAAGCTGAAAACTTCTACAGTAGATATACTGGCAACAGCAGTATTTGTCTTCCTACCTGTCAAGCTACAGTATTATAAGACAATTATGAACAGGAGTCATCATGAAAAGATAGATGCTAGAGATTAAAGATGCGCCAATCCTATATTCTGGTTGGGCCTTAAAATGTATGTAATAAAACCATTGTCAGGAATTAATATAGTCAGCCCAGAAAGTCCCACAGTGTTTGAACTCTTATTTATATTAAGTTCTGCAGTTTCTTGAGACATAAATAACAGGAAGGAAAAAGGAAATAAATTAAGCAGTCTAGGTTGGATACAAGTTGGGATACAAAGCAATATAGCACCTTAAATTGGACTTTTAAGCCATTTGTCTCTGATGTATCAAACTCCCATGCTGTTGTATGGGTATGGGCAGTAACAGATATATAAGACTTTATTGATCTCACACAGGAGAAATTCACTTGGCATATGTGGTCATGTATTGGTCATTTTAATACATTTCATATACAAAAAGTTTGAGACCAAACTCTCATGTTATTTGTATTTTATTTGAGTACAACTTAAATATGTTTTACTTTTAATACATTTTACAAGAAAAGTATGAGAACAATCTTGAGTAAAATCTTTATTGACCGATAAGAGCAATCACAATCGATGTCCGAATACACAACCCCACCAACATGCCAGCGTTTCATACAAACTGTACAACATGAGGAATGTATGGAGCTAGTAACACAACGTCAGCAAAAGAGTTTACATCCAAGTGTTCGGATACAGTACACAATTCATCTTTTTTCAATTTTTAGTGTTTTAACATCCTCCCCTCTTTCATGTTCTTGGTCGGTTTTCAGTCACTATAAAGATCTTAAGCAGCAAATAGTGTCAAACCCAGCCTCTTCCTGTGCTTTCTCTCTGTGCTTAAACTCACAATTACAAGACACCGCCTTCATTTTATTCAGCAACGTAAAAGGGCTATCCAGAGGCACCTCAAAGTAACAATGTCATGCAAAGTCCATAGATTTGGTAGTTCAAAGTTCAAGTACAGGTCTTGTATAAACTTGGTAAAAAGAGTGAAATATTTAAAGCATTTTCATTATGTTGACTGGATAGAAATCATGTAAAAATATGACATTTTCTTTAATATTAGAGGTCCTTGTGGGTTAATTATCAAGTCACAAAAAGCATAAAATACATTTTTAAGGAAGCACCAATATCTCCAGTCACAATTGTGGGCTGTGTTGGGAGGACATCTGGTTTAAAAGTCTGACAAATTACCAGTACAAAGAGTGGCCTGTGATAACTGTAAATCAGAAGAGAATATATTTTATAATCAGTACACTATATAGGCTGTGTAATGCTTAAAATAGTTTACATTTTTGACAATTGCCTGAATTTGAACAACTAAACTTATGTAACTTTTTCCACAACATTTTTAACTCACTGAGCTGCACTTGTCTGGGGAAAATTATGTGCTTTAAGGCAAAGGGGAATAAACAATAATTTTAAAAGATTATTGCCCAAACTAATAAGGCCTCACAAATGAAATATTAACACTGGTTTTGCCTAATCCGTCTTTCTAATTGAGCACATTCAGATTGCAGCACTAGTGTATGTTGAGCTCTGTCAGATCATTCTGGTAAGTCAATCTCATCTACAGCAGGGCTACATTGGGTTTTATTGGATTGGAGCGAAAATTAAGCCCTTTATTTACAGACAGTTTGATGGACAGACAGCTGCTGGAAACGGGGGAGCAGCTTATAGGAAACAATTCAATATATTCAGATTCAAGCAACTGGAATTGAAATTTTAAACACACATTTTTACATTTTGTCATTTTGTTTTTCATTCAAGCTTAGATAAAACTGTTTTTATCCAAGTGCCAAAGGATGAGACAAACTATATTTTAGGTAAAAACAGGACATTTGATAAAGGGGAGTGCAAAAGTCTGTTACCCTATCAATTCTTGCACCTGACCACCGAAAAATATAAAATAAAATATAAAATTACTTTTACTCATCCATTAGCAATAGGCTAGGTTTGGGTTGAATATTTTATTGTTTGGATAAGTTTTAATACCACCGTTATATATTCTGTCCTTTCAGAATCCAAATAAGCATTACTGACTAACTGATTGATTGCAGGTATCTATAAACATGTGTTAATTGATTATTATTAAATTCTTCTCTAATTTGTGTTTGGCAATCATTTCAGCATACAGTGACCTGGTTGAATATGTTTTAAGTGGGATAATTTTGGCTTTTGCCTTGCTAACCACATTCAGAAGCATGTATGTTAAATAGGTCGAGTAGTATCACTTATAGATACACGTAAGAGGCT
The DNA here is from genome assembly GCA_036785185.1 of Paratrypauchen microcephalus. NCBI lineage: Eukaryota > Metazoa > Chordata > Actinopteri > Gobiiformes > Gobiidae > Paratrypauchen > Paratrypauchen microcephalus. The sequence goes on from JAVJIX010000059.1 coordinate 1,876,959, forward strand.
CTTCAAAGTGTTGCTATTTTGAACAGCAGTCTTCAGCACCCAACTCGGCTACCCGTGCATGACAAGGCAAGGTATTTCTGCTGAGCACCCATCTATATTTAAATACATGGTACATTTAAGGCCTATAGTCCTTAAATAACTTTGGCCCCATTTCCTATTAGAATTTAAATGGGTGAATACATTTTGAGACAGCAGGGGGCGCAATTAAGCAGCTCCGAATGACTTACTTGTACAAGGCAGGTTTTGGTAGGACTATATCAAAAGTCAGCCAGCAAATAGGCAAGGAAGCATGGAATTAGTAACGAAGGAATGCTAAGATTTTTGTAGGTTGTAGGCTACTCACGTCATAGAATTCAATAATAAAAGTATAATGAGTTTTTGTAATGTTGAACTTGATTATTTCTTTTTGTTTGAATTGTTTTTGTTCATAAAGTCTAGTTAGTACAATCAAGACTATATGACTGAATCATATCATAGCACCATTATGATCTAAAGGTGCACTATATAACCTTTTCTGGTGGAGGGTCCGCTAACTGCTTGTTATTGCTTTGCTTGTAATGTTCCACTTTAGGGCATTAAATTGATCCATTTCCAAGCAGAGACAAGCTGGTGATTTCACCAAGTTACATGTCAGAATCTGTGGAGAGGAAACCCCAGTCACACTAAGAATTTAGAATTCATGTTTTTCAAAATATTTCTTTTCCAATAAAACCATTATTACTGAATGAATGCAAGAAATATACGCTCACTGCCACACTGTGGAATATTCCAAACAATGCAATAATAATTCAAGGCAAGCAGTTGATAGAACAAGTTACAAAGTGCACCTTTAAATGCAGTTGTTTTGGTATTGAAAGCAAAGACCTTAAGTTTTGGGTTTCATTTGGATAGGCCCAATAATAAAGAGATCAAATGCAAATGTCTGGGCTTTGTTTGTGTTATTAAGGAGACATTTTGCAATACCATTCCTCAATCTCAGGATTTTAAGAATCAATTGAACACAACCTACTAATATTATAGGGAAAAGTGGCTGTGGTGGGGTGTGCACAATAATAGCCAATGTGGGTACAGTCACAATATACAACCACTGATACACTTATTATATAAAAAGGCAAAGAAAAGTTGATTGTACACTTGCTTGTTCCACTGTACTTCATACGGAGAGAGGAAGACGACGCCATTCTGCGAGACACTGGAAGGCAGGGTTAATCTCTTCAAGCCGCAATAAAATAAAAATATAAAAATGTGAATGGGAGACAATGACATAAGGTGCTACATGATGGCACAGCTCAGTAGTGAAGGGGTAACAGAAAGGCAGGGCTGTTTAAAAGAATTTACAGGCACATCACGATAGAGAATATTATGGAAATGTATAACGTTCTGATAAATGCTAAGAAATTGTACAACTGTTTTAGTAGCTGATTTAACTTATTAGCAGATTTTTTTAAAGTCAGAGTAAGATTATTCAAGTAAAAATAAAAATGCATTGAAAATCTAAATTAAAAAAATACAGCAAATGAAATGTAGTGAGTTGTAATCATTTATGATAAACAGATTTTTGTTTCACTCTGATGTGCCTTTATAATTTACTAAATTAAATTAACTATTGAAATAAACACACTTTTTTCTCATTGTAATGTGCCTGTAAATGCATGAATGGACGTATAAAGTAGAAACTGCTACTGCTGCTGCTACCGACAGAAGGGGGCCATGCCGAGAGTTGATACAGCGAGGCACAAAACTATAAGGCCAGATGACTGTGTATAATAATGCACAAGAAAGAAATAAAGAAGGCAAAAAAGGCCGACACTGCAGGGGCTTGTGGGTAATCCATGTGTTTTCAGTCAGTCCAGTCCTTCTTGATGACCAGGTTCCACTCCCAGGAGAGGTGGTCATGTTTGTCGTCATCAGTGAATTTGGATTTGATGTTGTAGTTTCCTCGAGCCAGAACGCCTTTGGGAGTCTCGTCTATCTTTGTTAGAAAGTCATATTCATTTTCGCGGGGTCCGTAGCTGCCCACCATGTAGTCCGACTTGTCAACTGAGAGAAGAGACAGAGATAGAAAGGAATGAAAGAAGGAGAGAGAAAGCGAGTCATATTAAACATCAAGTAATATTTGGGTGTAATTTTGGACAAGATCAGTGGTGAAAGTAAAGCGGTGCGCACCGGAACGGCGCACCGGTATAAAATTCACAGCCGGTACGCAGCACCGCTAAGAGAATATGGTTAATGATGGCCAAAACCCACATTTGAAAACAAAAATTAACAAAAAGTAAGGTGCGCTATTTAAGTAAAAAACACAACCACACTATGCCTTTCGAGAATAGCTGAAAGGTACCGGCCGGTTACCTCAAGTGGTTACTGGCTGGTTAGCTCAACTGGTAAGTCATTGATTTTTCCCCCTGGGGGTTGTGAGTTTGAATCCTCCCGGCAAGAGAGGGTTTATGCTGAGTCAGCACTGTAGTTATATTTTAAGGTGTAAAACAAAAAAACGGGTAAAACAAGTGTTTTTTTTTTGTTTGTTTTTTAAACGGTAAAGTGATGCACTGGACATTATAGCACCTGTAAGAAATGAAAACTACTTTCACCACTGGACAAGATCATAAAAAGGTTGACTCACTTTTGATTCCTTTCCTGAAGGTTTGCTGCACATACTTGAGACCCGACACAATCTCCTTGTTTACCTGCAAACAATACAAATGAATAGTGTGTTGTTGGGGAGTATGTCACCCTCTTGTTACCGCAGAAATATTATTGCTTTACCAGAAATTAAACTTTTTTTTTTTCCCCCAGAATGCAAGGGTTGGTTAAATGCCCCTGGTGTTATAACACTGAATAGCTCATACTGTCAGCTGATTTGTTGGTAATGTAATACACCTAAGTCCAGAGAAAACAGTGAAAGATCTCTGACTTTCTGATCTGTGCTGTTATAGATGCTCAGAGTGAAATAATAGCACTAGAAAAACATTCTTAGTTCACTGTAGGACACTTCACTCTATAATAAAACAGAGTTAGATTAAAGTAAAAATCCTTTAAGTTTACAGTATGAATACACATAAAGACTTTTTGTACCATTTTTTCATGTATTTCAGCAAAACGTGTCATTCCCCTGTACAGATATATTGTACAAGCAGTTCTTGAGGTCAAACTATGTCCACTGCATGCTGTCTGCATCTAAATATGAAGTTTTAACACGTTACCTTGACGACCAAACTTTGTTCTGGTGTTTAAGAGCGGTGAATAGCACTTATAAACTCATTGCAGTGAAAAATGAGGATACTCAGAAAGCATTAAGAAAGTGAGGAATAACTTTGGACCACTACAAACCACTTAAAATGAACTAGTTCTGTCAGGTACTGTGCCTTATGAGGGCCTCTAAAGCACAACAGCCTCAATCAAACAAAAAAATTCATTTGCATAACTTAACTAATGGGGTACTAATTTGTCTAATGGACATTCACCTAGGCAAGCTATTGTGAAGAAATGCTAACTTCACAAATTCAGCATCACAGAGAGCTCTAAATTATGGTTAATGTTCTTGTAATCATCTTCTTTTTTTTTTGTTTCTGTTGGTGGGAAGGTCGTGATCCCTACTGCTGTCTGTTGTCTGAATCTAAAATGAGGATTAAGCATTTAAATATCCAAACTAAAAGCCACATCAAAGAGAATGAAAACTGAGTTGTTTTTTTTCTGAGTAAATTTATTTAATTTTAATTTTTATTATTTATTTATTTATTTAAATTATGTATTTATTTAAAATGTATGGCATGGCATTTTGTGGTTAATAATTGATTAAATTGTTGAATCATTTGTTTTATAAGCAAAAATAAATGTATTCAATTCAACATATACTCAAAAAAAGTACACCTAAATATCAAGTACTTTTGAACTTGCTGCTTCTGTCAAAACTGATATTGTGATGACCGATAACTGACTTTTAGATGACGCCGTTATTCAGTGAGAAGAGCAATAAAGCTTATTCTGGCATCTGACTTCACAACATAGTTCAGATATGGGTTAAAAGAGATTAAAATTAGGGTTTGGATTAAGTTTAGACATAAGTCATAACTAAACTTATATGTATTGTCCTCAAGAAGCACTGAAACCCACCATACATGTACTCGTGTGTGTACCTTAAAGCTGATCTTGATCTGGTATTCCACGCCCTCCTTCAGGACAAAATGTTGCTTCTTGAAGGCCTCCAGGTCTCCTACAGGGTCCCGAAGAAACACAGGTTATGTTTACATGTACACCAAATGATTTCTGGAGTCATCAGATTATGAGTAATTTATTTCTCATTGTTCATACCTGTACACGTATTGACAAGGAAAAATATGAAAAGGGGTGCACTAATGTGGAAAAGACAAAAAAGAAAGACTAAAGATGGAAAGAGATGTTTTTAAATTACTACTGGTAGTACTTTTTCTTCAAAATACAATTACTCTATATATCTACTAATCAATTTTCATAGGTGTAAGTCCATGTAAAAACACAACAAAAATTAGATGTAATTGGAATATCTGATTAGTCTACTTATCAGATTTTTTTTCTGGCCACATAAATGTACCCACAGTGATTAGCTCAGATTAGATTTCAAAGTCAGTGAACGCACCACAGAACATCCCTCTGGAAATAGACTCACCTACACACACATATTCTCCATATGTTAACTCTCTTTAACCTCAACGTGTCTTTACATAATACAATTTTGGGTCAAGTTGTAAGATAAATGAATGCTGTATTTCAAAGGTGCACTGTCTCCATGGAAATGTTGATTTCTTGGAATGCTCTGCAATACGGCATTAAACCTCATTAAATATGTCTTGCATTTATTTCATATTTTAGCAACTCTCCAATCTGTCTCCAATCTGGGTCAAATCTGACCCATAACTTTTTCTGGAAGTGTTACCTGCTTGTTTTACATGCATTTAATGACATAAGGTGGAACATTCCACACAATGCAATAACAGCCCCATAGTAACAATCAAGTGTCACAACACGAGAAGTTACATAGGGCATTTTTAAATGCTGAAGAAGATCTGACTGCTGACTGTTTCTTTTTTATGAATGTATCAATTTTTTTTACCCTTACCAGCTCGTGTCCATGGAGATATATGAAATATTCCATAATATGCCATTAAGCTCTATCACCATAGAACTGCGTTATAGCAGGTTGTACCAATAGGTTGTGTTTTTAAAGATAGAGTAAAACATATTTAACATTCACATCAGCTTCAAAAACTCATTCTGGTGATTTCTACCTGCAGCGTTGTTACATAAGGAACTAGGCAGATTATTGTTATTACTGTAGTGTTTCTGTAGTGTTTAACGGAAAAATACATGACAGCTTTATGGGATAGAGGAAAAGGGGCGGTCTCTGTGATTTTTGACAGGACATAGTGTTCTGGGGCAGCTGGAGAGGAGTAGCTGGGGTCCAGACTGAAAATATCATTTCTTTTATGCATCAAGAGCTTCTTTGACCTGATTCACTCTTATATGGAGTTTGATAAGTCTGTACTGAATCTCGAGACACAGCAGACTGGTGTCCCCCAGAAGAAGAGCTAATGTAATATAGTTTTTGTCAGGTATTCATGGTAAATTTGAACAATGTTTCAAATGTTACTAGCCAGAAATTAATTGTGCTTTTTATCCTATTTTGCATGTGTTGGATTTGGGGTATTTACTCTATAACTGTGATAAAAGGAGAAATTCAATTTGTCAACTGGACAAAGTTTGTTTGGTTGAAAACGTTTCGCCGCTCATCCGAGAGGCTTCGTCAGCTCTGGTTCTAGTGCTGGTTAGACCCTGTTTATATCTAGCTGCAAAGAGGCAATTTTTTGACAAAAAATGCCTCTTTAACTCCCCTCTCAAACCAGTTATTTTCCCTGGCCAAGATCTGAACCTCACTGTCCTCAAAAGAATGGCCCGTGGCTTCTAGGTGATGTACGGCAGATGACGGTCCACTCTGGCACGCCCGCCTGTGTTGGTACATCCTCTTGTGAAGTAGCTGTTTGGTTTCCCCAATGTAGCGCTCACTGCAGTCTTCACTACAGTCTTCACTACACTGAATGGAGTAGACCACATTACTTTGTTTGTGGCTCGGTGTTTTGTCCTTTGGGTGGATGAGTTTTTGTTTTAAAGTGTTTGTGGGTTTGAAATAAACTGGAATTTCATATTGTCTGAAAATCCTCTGTAGTTTTTCCAAAACGCCGGCCAGGTACGGAATCGCTACCCCTTTCCTCCTGGGTTCCTCCTCTGTTGTCTTGTTTCTTGCCCTTGTCTCTCTTGGTTTTGAGAATAGTGAGGTTCAGATCTTAGCCAGGGAAAAGAACTGGTTTGAGAGGGGAGTTAAAGAGGCTATTTTTGTCAAAAAAGAGAATCCGTCATTAAACAGAAATGGGGGAGTTAGACATAACTTGTCTCCCATTTATAATTCGATTCTCAAACCAAGTCAAAACAGACAAAGAAACATTAGGGCAGACAAGCCAGGGCAGAGGGGTGGAGAGGGTCGTTAGACTTGAATAGGGAGGCTAAACTAGACGCCAGAGAAATTTGAAAAACAAAGAGACAGATTATTTGAGATAGTTTCAGAGCTATTTCAGTGTAGGGAGCTCCTCCCTGCAGCTAGATATAAACAGGGTCTAACCAGCACTAGAACCAGAGCCTCTCGGATGAGCGGCGAAACGTTTTCGACGAAACAAACTTTGTCCAGTTGACAAATTGAATTTCTCCTTTTATCATGGATTCTACCTGGACGACTGAGGGACTCTTCACGCACTCTATAACTTTCAATTTTTAGCCTTTTTACTACTGAAATTATAAAGGAATGGAACCTCATATACAATACATGTATAAAATTAATATCAATCTCTAATTTGTTACCAGGAAGCCAGATATTTTATGAATGATAACCAAAAATATTACTGTCAGTATTATCCTTTAGTATTTGACTATACACAAGACAAATATAGATAATATTTAACAAACAGTAATGAATCATATGTAGTCATTGTTATTTATTTTGACTAAAGCTAGATTAGAGTAGGAAATCAGTTAATTGAAGGAAATCACAAAATAACACACATCAGTAGCAGTTTTCATGAGAGCTCCAGACAACACAACTAAAATAGTTCAACAAAAGTGAATTTACTTTATTCCAACTACATATGATGTGCATATGTAGTTTACAGTAGATTTTACGTTACCTGTGAGGTCGAGCACCAGGGGGAGAGGGGCTCCTTCACAGACTAGAGACATGCGAGTCACCATCACATTTGGAATAGTTGGATCTGAGAAAAGAGCACAGCAAATATGTCAGTCTAATTTGTCATAATGTTCTTGTACTTAAAGACTTTGAAGTCATTTAAGGATAATAATTCCTCTTTTGTAAACATTATGGTAATTTCTGAAGTGTGACAAACACAGGTCCACCGAGAAGTAAAGAAACCAGGCCATCTGTGCTGTAGTCAGGACAGCTCTGCATTAATTACACTCACGTCTAATCTTGGAGGACATTTTCTTCGTCTGAAAGATCACAAGAATTTCCAAGCAAAAACCTATTTGGGGTTTTACAAAAGGCTTTACAGGTTTACGTACTATGCTTTGTTTAAAGTTTTATGAACTAAAATAATGTACATGAATAGAAAAAGCCATTCAGCCATGTTCAAGGAAAATGTCTTGCCGTTTCTACTGGTAACACAAAAAGGAGAGTAAGGTTTTAAACAGTAGCTGGACAATGAAGGCAATTAGATGATTTTGATTCTATAACATAGTATTTTGACTTTTCTCTTTACTGTTATTTCAACTGGACAAAAATAATTTGAATCTAGGTACAAATGGTCACATCTTTATATAGCGCTTTTCCACCTTGAAGGCACCCAAAGCGCTTTACAACAAGGAACCACTCACCCATTCACACACACATTCACACACCAGTGTACTCAGACACTGGGGGCGAGGTGGGTTAAGTGTCTTGCCCAAGGACACAACGGAGCTACTGCTGGAGCTGGAATCGTACCAACCAACCTGTAAGTCAGTGGATCTGACCGCTCAACCACTGATGTTTCTTATGTCAAGAGCGGGATTTGAACTGGCAACCTTTGGATCAGTGGACAAACGTTCTACCAACTGAGCTACTGCCGCCCTGTATACTCAACAACATGAGTATACAAAATACACAGCATGCATTACTCTATTCAATTTACTAAAATATTGAAATAATAATAAGATTTTCATCACACACTAAGCCTTTATTCAGTTTCTCCCAGATCTTGCCAGTTTGCATCCAATACCTTAAATGGAAAATTGCACTGAAATACATACATACATACATACACACATAACAAAACAACTACTCCTGGCCTGGGCATGCCTGGATTCAAATGTGGCCCTCGGGAAAATAATAACTGCCCACCCATGAACTAGTATTTTCCCTGTGCTCTTACCAACAGTAGAGACCCCGGGCCCGAGCAGCGTCTCTTTGTACTTGCGCAGGCTCTCGTCCTCCTTGTCGAGATCGTGGATCTCCTGCAGCGTCTTCTGTGCTGGAGGTTTGTAGTTCACGGACTCGGGCTCGTCATTCTCCGCGGCGATGGCGGCCAACTGCTCCGGGGTCACGTCATCCTCAGCCATTTCTGGAAATCAACAATTTTCATCAAGTAGCTTCTTCAGTGCTGCGTACTATGCAGCGAGCTCTCCACTCCAGAACTTGGCATAGAGACAGGTAAGTTGTAGAGGTAGGTAATACTGTGGGACTTCTTATTCTTGAATTTCTCTTGGGATCAATAAAGTCTCTCTCTCTAGAACATCCCTGGAAAAGTAATAATATCTTCATGGAGACAAGCAGGTGATGGACCCCCCAAACAGAAAAGTTATGAAGTACACCTTAACTGTTTGTACATTTTACTGGATGTACTTTCAACACACTGTATCTCAAACACGTACAGTATATCTTAAAATGCATGAAAGGACTATGTAAAATGTTTTGCATGTGTCAACCTTCTTATATTTATGATAACAGGAGAAGTTCAATTTGTCAACTGGACAAAGTTTGTTTGGTTGAAAACGTTTCGCCGCTCATCCGAGAGGCTTCGTCAGCTCTAATAATAATACTGGTAAGACACTTGCTTATATCTTGCTGTAGGGAGGAGCTACCTAGCTAACTACTTTCCGGAACTATCTCATTGGTTTCCGTCTTTTGTTTCTCTGGCGTCTAGCTAACGATCCCTATTCATCCCTACACGCCTGTTTTTCACACCTCTGGCCCTGACCTGGCTAGCCCTATTGTTTCCCTGTTTGTTTGATCTGGGTTTAAGAATGGAATTGTAGATGGGATGCAAATTATGTCTGACTCCACCATTTCTGTTCAGAGAAGGATTCTCTTTTTTGACAAAAATAGCCTCTTTAACTCCCCTCTCAAACCAATTCTTTTCCCTGGCTAAGATCTGAACCTCACTGTCCTCAAATGAATGACCCGTGGCTTCTAGGTGAAGATATACGGCAGAAGACGGTCCACTCTGGCACGCCCGTCTGTGTTGGTACATCCTCTTGTGAAGTGGCTGCTTGGTTTCTCCAATATAGCGCTCACTGCAGTCTTCACTACACTGAATGGAGTAGACCACATTGCTTTGTTTGTGGCTCGGTGTTTTGTCCTTTGGGTGGAGGACAGTGAGGTTCAGATCTTAGCCAGGGAAAAGAATTGGTTTGAGAGGGGAGTTAAAGAGGCTATTTTTGTCAAAAAAGAGAATCCTTCTCTGAACAGAAATGGTGGAGTCAGACATAATTTGCATCCCATCTACAATTCCATTCTTAAACCCAGATCAAACAAACAGGGAAACAATAGGGCTAGCCAGGTCAGGGCCAGAGGTGTGAAAAACAGGCGTGTAGGGATGAATAGGGATCGTTAGCTAGACGCCAGAGAAACAAAAGACGGAAACCAATGAGATAGTTCCGGAAAGTAGTTAGCTAGGTAGCTCCTCCCTACAGCAAGATATAAGCAAGTGTCTTACCAGTATTCTTATTAGAGCTGACGAAGCCTCTCGGATGAGCGGCGAAACGTTTTCAACCAAACAAACTTTGTCCAGTTGACAAATTGAACTTCTCCTGTTATCATGGATTCTACCTGGACGACTGAGGGACTTTTCACGCTTCTTATATTTAGTTCAGCCATAATTATTACCTGCTGCTTTTCTAAAAGACAGTGCCAGTTAGTCCATAATGTGATAAACATTTTTAAGGGCCCTTACAATAATAATTTTTCTAATACTTCACAGTTGGAACAAACAAAATAAAACAAACAAAAGGATGCAGCTAGGGGTGTGATAACTGTGCTTTTTTTTATATCACAGTATAATTAGATTATCTGAGAGATAATCATGAACATTTTCAAAACCAAATAAGTGTTTTAATTGTAATCTATATACTCTGTCAGTGTTGGCATCGCATTTATAGCATTTTATATTCAGAAAGTTTGAGGCAAAGCTGGTCACAAACTAGAGGAATGTCATTCCTCTAACAGTTGAATGAAAGTGGAATAATGTCACTGGTGTTTGGTCAATAATTGTGAATAATAGTAAAAATTGTATTTCTCAGAATCGTAAAACACAAATTTGATATTACATTCCTAGATGCTACATAAATAGTGCAGTGAAGACAGTTTTGAGTTTTCAGAGCTTTATGGTGCTAGTAGTTGAGTTTCTACATCTTATCTTTAATTACATTGTATTTACATTTAATTATGTCTGTTATTAAGACGCAATATTTTATAAATCACCCACTGACTCTGCCTGCAGCGTCCTATCACCTGAACACAAAGAGAATAGTGAATGAGGCACTGCGCATCACATGAGCGACTGATGTTTGTATCTGGGGGAGAGGGGGATGGGGGAGGATGGAGGAAGGGGGAGGGAGGGGTGTGTCTCGGTCCAGGCACCGTTTGGGTCAGACAGAAGAATGGGCCGCTACTTCTGGTATGACAAATATGAGCCTCCAGCCATGTGTGCTAAACCCAAACTAATTGAGGGTTTGCCTGTCATAAGCAACACGTTTATTCGAGTTTAATTAACTTTCATTAAGTAACATGCACGTTATCAAACTAATTCAAAATAACTGGAGGACAACACATGGCATCAGTGGTCCAATATCAAATTATGTTAAACAAATAAAATAAATAAAATGACTTGCTCATATTATTGGACTGATTTTATAATTTAACTGTTTGAGATTAAATAAAATTATGCATTTTAGTGCAGTTTAACAATAACTAGCCTAAATAACAAAATGTCCCAATTTGACTCACAGCAAGAATACTAGCCTCACATGTTTATATCATAATTGACTGTATAGAGCATTAGACTGCGTAATAAATAAAGTCAGGTACACTAAAATAGATAAAACATGAAAAAACAGGAGTACTGATATTTATCCAAATGCATTTATGGAACGCCTCTCCTTTACTGTCAGAACGTTGAGGAAACTGCTACAATAACTTAGTAGGATCTACCTCATAATATCCATAATTTAAAGGTGCACTATCTCCCTGACACTAAGCAGTTTGCACATTCTCCTCCATAAAAGTTACATAGTGTGCACCTTTAAACTCTTTTAGCGTGTTACCAATTGTTTCTTCTCAGAAGGTGCCAGTATATTTGTATCTTTAGAGATGCCTCAGCAGCAGTTATAAAAGAAACAGCTTATTTATTTGAACATCATAATTATAATTTTTAATCAGGGCTAATGTGAGTGGCTTTGTGTTTGTATTGTGCAGAGCCTGGAAGAGTTACTCCATGTGAGAAGGTGAACAGAGGCAAAACAAGTGACACACAAAAACAGGAAGCGCTGTGTTTATGCAGACGATATCACAATAAGAAACACTGCATCTGTATCCCAAATACTGGGCCAGACCATTGCATCATAACAACTAGTATTAAATGTTACTGTACAACATATATATATATGCGACATGCTGACACAGACACACACACACGCACACACACACACACACACACACAACATATCAATTACTTTTAGTTTGAATACAATTCCGACCAGTTTATCAATGGCACAGATTAGCCGCCTCACCTATACACCAGCCTGCCCCAGGTCTTATGCAGGCACGGAAATAACTTATCATAACTAATACAATGTTATGTCTTATACTTTCTAATGAATTTGCTGTTGCATTTGCACTAACTTTTGGTAAATGCAACTTACTGTTTTATTACTGTGCTAGATTTATTGTATTCTCAACTGACTGAGGTAAATAAATAACTGACCAATTTAAATGTAGTTGTCAAGGTCATCCAATTTTGGACTCACCAAACTTCACTGTATTAAGACACATTAAAAATACAAAAGAATTTACCATTGATTATATTATTTATTTATTTATTTTTATGTAAATTCATCTTTCCAAATCCAGTTTAGATGTACATTTTATAGCTTTTAAATATAACAAACAGACAACAGACAATACATCCATTTTAACAGGAATACAATAATTTTTTAAGTTTATTTTCGAGCAATAGATGTAGGATCACATGTCATAATCATAAAACAAAACAGTCCAGCACAGGCAAAATCTGATTATCTGATTTCTGGATCTTACAGATTATTTAACTGACATAGAAACTGCAAACTCTGATATGAGTAATCAGAAGATCATGATCAGTAAGAAATCTGATCATTTTGCTGTTTATATTTGGTATTAATAATCTTAATAATAATAAAACAAAACAAAAAAATCAAATATAATAATCTGATTTTAAGTGTGCATGTAACCACAACCACTGACCATTTACAAACCCCACAATCTCAACCGTAAGGCCACTAGAACAGGACAAAGTAGAAAACACTGATAGCATACACTCAAGAGGTTGTCCATTAAACTTATTTTAGCTGCTCTGAGTCATTAGCCTGACTCCAGTTTACATTAGAAGACCACAGCTGCTGCTAAAGGCTTTATCCGCTGCTCCTGACCACAACTCTCAAGAAACATGGTCAACAAGTGGGAGCATGTGCTGTGTTTTATGAAGGACCATCTCTGTCTGTGTATAGTACAGAGCTCCCTCCACTGCTCTTATTATGATATATTATGACGTTATACATACATAGATGGTCATGTTGTGAGTGCCGATTGGCCATGTTACCCATCTGCACATTATCTGCTGTGACTCCCACCCCTAACTTAATAATGTTTTGATGTTATTGCTCTTTGATTTACCATAAACGACAGACTAGCAATACATTTTCTTTTGATACATTTATTTCTAATGCAATTAAATCCAAAGGGAACTGAATATGTTTGAATCAATTTTATGAGAGCAAAATATCTCATGGCAGATTCTATGGTGCTCTATAGTGCTTTCAGTCATGGTGAACCTATGATTAAAGCCGTGTTGCACACAGATGTGAACTCATATACAGAGGTATGCATTATATGAGTAACATTATAGACTGAGAGCAACTCTACATTTACAACTGAAGCAAACACACGTAGCTTATTAAAAAGGTTGAGGGTTAAATTTCTGGATGTCATCTCCTTGTCATCTCTTGTAGTTGCTTGTTTTGCATTTTATTCCATCAAACTAAAGCCTAAAATATGCACAATCTGCTAATCCCTGCTTCTGGCTCCAGACAAGTTGCCTCAGAGGCATTAATGTACCAAATGGATAGGACAATTTATAAAATTAAGAAAACAATAAAGTCTACCTTCATTTAAAAAGCATAAATGTCTTTTATATTATACCACCATACTTATCATTATCACACTAATAGAATAACTATACTGGAAACATCACAAGAATGTTATGAGGAGGAAAGCCCTAAGAGAATGTATTAGTCTAAAAACATGTCCATGCATGAACAAGGAACTTGTGAGATTTTGTTTTCCATTGGCTTCAACCTGTGACATCCAGAGCCAGGACTGTGGTTGATGTTTCTTCACTTTGGAGAGAAAAGCCTTTCAAAACCCACATTTAGGTAAACAGCGGATGAGAAAGCATGCATCTCATTTAAGCTTTCATTATTTGATCTGAAAATACAGCCCATCATTTACATATCATTGCATTAGATATAGGCTTTCACAATAAAGCTTGGAGTGAGAGGTAACAAAAGTAGTATTATGTAACTGCTGGCTTCAAAAACCACATTAGCCTATTGGGATGATAAATGAGTAGTTTCCCTCCTCATACAAACAATAGACTTGCACAGCTAAAACAGGAGGATACCAACATTCTTGAGTACAACTTATTTGATCTCATGTCATCCTTAGGCGACCTTAGGCCTACTTTTATTTCAAGCCAAAAACAAAACAGCTAAAATGATTGTTCTTGTCTATAGGCTGTATGAACGATGACCTTTATTTGTCCAATGCAAAAGCTCAACAAGAACACATAACCCTGCACAGATGTCTAGACTAGAGCACCCCACCCAAATGTAAGAGCAAGACCCATAGGCCTAAATGGGTTTAGCTCACACAGATTTACAAGACTATACCATTCTTCCACTTTTAGATGATGACTAAGATGGTGATGCTGTCAGCAGATTGCCGGGAGACTGTGTTAGGTCATCCTATATATTAAAAAAAAAAAAAGATTGTATCACTTCCAAACGACACTGAATATTCCAGAAATCTGAGAATCTGGAGAGCCGCTGATGTTTGGGCTGTAATGCGTTTGACAAGACAATGCGGTAGAATTTAATACTTCAAATAGGATAAACCCACCATGTTGTCTAGGGAAGGTAACAAAGGAATCAAAATTTGCATTTTAACCGAGAACCGGCATCCAAGTAGACTGTCTGCAGAAAGCAACTGCCCTGTTTAGTTACAGAAGTTAAAAATTGCGCACTGACAAAACCTTTAAGACCGCCATCAACTTTATACCAAGAATGACTGATGCAGGGTGGGACTGGGAGCTAAAGTCTCTTTTTTGGCACACATCATGCTAACCTTTTCCAGTGGCTAACATTAGCATCAAATTCCCCATCATCCAAAGATGGGAAATGATCCTATGCGTCATGGCACGGGGCCTCTCATTTAGACACGGCGCTATCAGATGTCCGCACCTTAAAGACTCCTACCTGTGTGTTGGTGCGGCTGTGATTTCAGGCGCTGTTGCAGAAAGTGCGTGAGTCGCTCCTGTGACAGTGAAAGTATGGCGAACAACGGAACGGCGCCGCCCCGTGTGTGCCAGGCGCGCAACACGTTTCCGGGAGGACCGTACGCGTCATTACGCACGAGGGGTACCGTACTGTACCACTCCCGTTTATAAAGGTTCAGTTTTACACCAATCACTAAATAATAAATAGTTCATTTATAACCAAATAACCTTGGCTTGTTTAGACCAGGGGTGTCAAACTCATTTTGGTCAGGGGGCCGTATCCAACCTACTTTGATCCCAAAGGGGCTGGATTAGAAAACTCATGACATCTATACCCCAAAAATAGCAATAAGTCCAAATATTTGTCCAGAGAAACGCAAATCTATTACAGACTGCTGTTTCTTCAGTCCCAACAATAATTAGTTTAATAATAATAATTCATTGGATTTATATAGCGCCTTTCATGACACCCAAAGCGCTTTACAGTTCATTGTTCATTCACTCCACACTTGGTGGTGGTAAAATACCTTCTGTAGGCACAGCTGCCCTGGGGCAGACTGACAGAAGCGAGGCTGCCAATCAGCGCCATCGGCCCCTCCGACCACCTCCAACACTCATGCACACGCCACTTTCATACTAGGCAAACGTGGGTAAAGTGTCTTGCCTAAGGACACAGCGACAGTTTTTTGCAACTGGCGCCCCACTGTGGCATCTTCTGTCTTCAAAATTCCCTGTTCAAGTTGTTGTATTGTTCAAAATGCTGTGTCCCGTAGTGGTGTTTAAGATTATATTCCACCGCCACCAACCACACAGGTTTCCCATTCACCTATGTGAACAAATTAGTCAATTTTTCTTGGAAAATCCTGCACTCGGCATCCACTTTTCTCATTTTTGACATTTTGCTGATGAGGGTGTCATGGTCAACAGTCAAAACGATGGTCCTTTAAGAGCGTTTGGAAAGAGGCGAGTCTTCATTTGTGCTGCTCTGGCGGGAGGGGCCACGCACAGAGGCGCTGGAGACGCCGATATGCTAAACTGCGTAGAAAATTACCAATATTTGAATAGAAAATTAAAATATAGTTAAAATATTTGAATAAAAATAAGCCGAGGGCCAGATTAAAAGGTCTTGGAGGGCCGGATCTGGCCCCCGGGCTGCATGTTTGACACCCCTGGTTTAGACAATATTGCTATTAGACAGTGAAACTACCATTTTACTTCTGACAAGGTAATAATAGAAACAAAGTTCAAAGTTCATACAACACATTTTATGTGCAAAAAAAAAAAATGTACATGAATCAAATACAACCAGTTACAATGGTATTCATGAGTCCATACAGCCCTGATTCACAACACTTGAAAAAACATGGTAAAATGATGCTTACTGCAATTATTCACATTAATAGTAAAGAGCTTGTAAAACAAGAGTAATAAACATCCATGGAAACCATCAATATACACTATGGTGCACATACAATAGATCTTAACTATGTACAAAAATGTAAGACCCCTCCCCCAAATAAAAAGAATAAAAAAGTATAATGTAAAAACTGGTCAAAGGTTTTCCTGAGTGAGTTTAGCTGGTGTCCATCTGGAACTGCAAAAAGAAAAAAAAACAAAAAAGAGCATTGTCAGTGAACACAATCTTGTTTCGGTGGCATGTTAAAAAGTAAAACAAATAACTGTCATAGTAAATATCAACTATGATCAAATAAAAAGGGCACCGGTTAAAAGCAGAAAAGTGAGTAAATAGCTTTAAAAAAAATAATTCTCATAGTAAAGTTAATATTGCTACTTCTGCAAAAACCTTCATTTCTAGTCTCTTACCTTGGCATTGTACTCATCCAACTGGGCATCGAGCTCTTCTGCTGAAAGTTGTGGTTTTCTCTCACCACGTCCCCCACCTCTGCTGCTACTGCCGCGACGACCAGCTCCACCACCACCTCGCCGCCTCTCAGGCCTCTCAAACTTGGCCTGCCCAAGTCTGCTTCTGTCAAAACCTCTGTGGAAAAAGAAGGTTTGAGGACAAGCTATAATTGAAATGGATAAAGGAAGTTATTTATGTTAATATTCAAGTTGGATTAATTGACTCTATAGACGTACAAATCTTCAATCAGAGCAAGTTAAATTAAATTTATGAGCACTTCATTCTCAGTTTACCTTGATACAACTCGTTCTTCTTGTGCCTCCACCACATGCTGGATTTTCATTGGTCGACCTAAAACAATTCAATATTGAATCACCAATGCTCAAAGCACATGATACACATGTCCAAGTTTCACAAATTTCACATTTCACATTTCAAGTGGTCCTCACCATCCAGCGGGACGCCGTTGTACTGCTTCATTGCTTTTAAGGCATCTGCTTTATCTACAAAGACTACTTCTGCTGTTCCGTTACTCCTTCCAGACTGGTCATAATGTACTGATGCTTTTTTCAGCTCCCCAAAGTCTGCAAAAAGCTCCTGTAACACAATATCCAAATGTTAACACTTAGGACATCACAAAATGAAAACAAAGGCCAACAATGAGTAACAGTTACCTGGATGTCAGATTCAGAAACACCAAAGTCTAGATTGGAAATGAGCAGCTTGCAGGCACTGTCCACAGCTCTCCCTGCAGAAACTTGTCTCCTCGGGCCACCAAAACTTTCTTCAAATTTGTCGTGCTGCCATTTGTCTGGTAGTTCTCTTGGCTGTGAAAGTGAAGGACATTAGCATTTGCAGAGAGGCTCCCCCATATTCACATGCATACGAGAGCACCCTGTTTAAAAAAACACCTCAATATCAATGTGCCTGAAACATACAATTTAACAAGAAAACAAAAGACTTTTTTTTTTTCATTTAATTTCTTACCTTGGAAGACAAGTGTGTAATTTGATGTACTAATATACATGTAGAATCGATGGTGAGCTTGCAGTGCTGGTAAACAAGCCACACTGATGAGTAATAATGGCCTTCCCCACAAAACACGCCGCCATTTTGGTTTAGTAAGTCACATCGTTTTCTAAATTTCAGACCTTCAAGTGGTGAACCAAGTACTTATGAACTCAACTGAAAGCTAACACGTGTTTCCAGTCTTGTTTTAATACAGAACGTCATGTTTTCAATACATGGTCAAGTCGTCCGTGGAGCTATGAACACAATTAACTTACTTTCGACACATTTACACATTTATATTTTGAGTTTAACAGTCAGAGATAAATACTTTAATCATCAGTTGAAGCTTACCCTTGTGTACGGTGCGGGCCTGTTGTTCCGCCTGAAAGTGTTGTTCGGTCGGCCGCCGGTTCGCCCTGAACTTCCCCGCTGTGGTACTTTGGACGGTCCGCGGCGCCCACCTCCTCCAGAGCCTCCTTTCTTATTTAGCTTGATGATGTCATCCAAGGACATGTTTATTTTGTCGGACATCATGGAGTTCGAGTTTCACGAAGATCCAAAGTTGAACAATGAAGTTTGCGTCCGACAAAAAGCCTTTATGAGCGGCGGTGGCGCGATGTTGAAAGAGACGGACGTGACGTAAAGAGTTTGCGGAAGTAGAATGGAAATCACGTGGTTACGCCTTTTCCAGTGTTTTTTAAAAGTATTTTATTTTAATATTGTTTTAACAACATCAGCGCGCCTCTTATTAAACCCTACCTTACATCTTAACTCTATATTTTGCACATTTATTTAGCATAAAAAATACAAGAATCTCTGACGGAAACGGTTGCCATCTCGTGGTCATTATAAACAATGGCATTTGATTACAAATTAAATCTGATATATTAACAAAAATACTAAATACTGGATTAGAAGACATAATCTTGGGAAATATGATTGGTTTCTTGTGGTGAAAATTAAATCTGAAATGTTTAACAATAGCATTTGTCATTGTTTAGTGGTTGTCCTTTTTTCTTACTGTAGGGGGCAGGGCTCTATGGTTAAAACTATTCTTGGCTACTTTTTTCCCCAAAGAAGAAACTTATCATGGAGACAGTCACATAAACATAAAATTATCTAAAATCGCTAAAGCATTTGGTTGAGCTCAAGCAAGCTGGAAGTTTAAAATTAATCGGTTGTATTTCGGTGGCTTTTTAACTCGGCAAGGTAAACAAAGGCAAGATAGACTGGATAGCTCTCTGCGGTTAGCTAAAAGTTGCTAGTTCAGGTAGCACTCTGATGTTTGTGCTACTTTCCAGGTCAGATTTGGATTAGACACAATGAAGGTAAAGATCCGACAGTGGAACGGCGTTGCTTCGTGGTTGTGGGTGGCGAATGATGAAAACTGTGGCATTTGCAGGATGCCTTTCAATGGCTGCTGTCCTGACTGTGAGTAATCAGCTGGTTTTACTAGCACGTTTGTTTTGGTTTCATCAATTAATGCAGTGTTTCCCAACCTGTTTTTGTCTTGTGTACCCCCTGAGCCTTTTTGTCATACCTCGAGTACCCCCTCATTCATACGTGTTGATAATTCTCCAAAAGTAGAACGTGACACAACAGATTACTAAATGAAAATCATTTCATTTCACCTTAATTCTCAGGCATTTTCTCTCTTTTCTTTAAGTCAAATTTATTCAAATTAGAATAAAAATTTTCAAAAAAAATCCCCCCCCTGTGCCTGGCAGCGACACTGCCGAGTACCTGCAGTGTGCTCGCGTACTTGTAGATTAGAGTTCATTGTTCCTGTGAGTTTTTCCTCAGTTACAAAAATAAATAAATAGAAACATGACAACCAGTGTAGTCAAACAGTGTAAAAGCAGAAAATAACAGCTTTAAATCATCAGACATTAATTAGGGTTGTCAAAATCAGATGCTGATCTAAGTATCGATTCAGAAACATTACAATTTTACGTTTTTTTGAAGTTTTAGAATTATCTTCAACTTTTTTATTTTCCTAAGATCATGTTAAAAATGAATTGTTTAAAAATGACAAATTTGGTTATTATTGTTGTATTGAAATATCTATTCCTTAGTATTAAAATCAAGATTGATTTTTATTGTGACAAGTGACAAACAACACTATTTTGTAATATAGGGTAGGGTATCTATTAAAATGTGTTGTAGTGCATGTGAATAATTAAGTAAAGGCCTAATAATAGTTTTGATTAGAAAGTATTTCTTTATTTTGTAGGCAAAGTTCCTGGGGATGACTGCCCGCTGGTCTGGGGTCAGTGCTCTCACTGCTTTCACATGCACTGTATCCTGAAGTGGCTGAACTCGCAGCAGGTCCAACAGCAGTGCCCCATGTGTAGACAAGAGTGGAAGTTCAAAGAATGAGACTGAGGAGTGATCATTTTGTGTATTGTCTGTAAATATTAGTTTTTGTATTTCAATCTTTTCATGTGGATGATATTCTGGCAACAAATCTATTCATGTTTTATTAAAAAGTCTTGATGATTGTTTATTGTAATTATTGTATAATCATTATTATTATAAATTAATTAAAATAAATTATTTGTTTTCTCTATTATATACGGGGTTACATAGTCAGAACGTTTTTTTTTTCATTTAAAAAGAACAAACTATTTTAATCATTGTTATATTTATTAAAAACAAGTATATAACAAAAAGGAATGGTAGATTACAGCAAAGTCAAAACTATAAAAAGATCCACACAGTCCACACAAAGGAGAAACATATCTTGCATTGTAAACACATTGTAAACCATTGTAAACCATTAAGACAGTCAAGAGTATTCATCCTTTTTGCTGTTCAGCTCAGAAAAAGAATCAAATGAGCACAACAGCATTGCATTTCACAACATTCAAATCCTTCCTAACTCCTACACAACATGCCGACCTGTTACAGATACCATGGTAGATTCACAGCAGTGTTAAAATAACTGAGGCTCTACCACTTTGGAGGCAAGTTCACATGACCATCTCACATGATCATCTTTTCTCTGTCACAGCTTTTTCTCCCTCAATTTTCAGAATTCTTGTTCAGAAAAGCTTGCAAAATCAGGATGCTGATCAGTTGTGGCGCTGTCCGCTCTTTTCCGCCATGCAGCTTCAGAACTTGGCAGTGATTTTATGTGGTTTATAACACAATATTAACTAGTCCTTATCAGTCATTTGCAGACAGGCCAAAAAGCTCCAACAGCTCCTTACTATCTGGGTCAATCAGATCTTCTGGTTTCTCTCCACAGTCGTTTTCAAGGTTCCGGTCTGCTCCAAGAGAGATAAGGTACCTGCAGAAACAAAATCCGCCCCAGTAATGTCAGTATGCGCGGTGTCAAGTCTGTGAGGTGCAAGAATGCAGATGGTTCTCCAGCTTGCCTTACCACTGTGACGTAAACTAACTGTGCATTAATAGGTTTTTGACAAGGTGTGAAAGGTGTAATGTAATGCCTTTTTAGCATTTTGAGATAAATTGGCACATGACTTGGTGTAGGTTATGTTTCTCATAACCAAAAATAGACCAAATTAAAAATGTGTAAGTGGACAACTCTAGGGGAGGCAAAAAATGATCAATACACTAAAAGTATTAATTAATAGGCTGCACACCTTGCAATTTGAGGGTAGTTGTCGCTGCAAGCCATGTGTAGAGGAGTCCAGCCCTCCTCGTCTCTTTGGTGGATGTCTGCTCCATAGCTCACCAGGAGTTTCACACAGTCAAGATTTCCAGACAGGACAGCCTCGTGAATAGCAGCCATTCCTTAATTCAAAGAAGCAGTGATATTAGTCTTTTATATTGTATTCTTAACCTATAGACGTTTTATTTTTTACTTTTTACATTTATTCAGCAATTTAGAAAACTGGAGATGATTAAAAACTTGAGGATCAAACTGATATTAACCTAATGCCTTGAAAAAAGCCCTATGAATTGTACCCTTGAAGCCCACAGATTTTGCTATGGCATCTTTGGTTGTAAAATTGATTTAGCCAATTTAACCAAAAAGTAAAATAACATAAAAAGCCCCTCAATTTAAGCATTGTATCAAGCATTGTGTGTGTGCAAGCGTTTCAATGCAGAGTTGGTCCTTACCTGAGGGGTAGATGGTATCCAAACTAACTCTTTTGGATCTGATGAAGAGTCCGATCCTCTCCATCTCTCCCTGTCGAATGTAGTCCTGGAACACTATGTCGTTTGGGAAGTGAACATTGCGAGCTGGCTTGAAATCGGTTGTTCTCTTGCAGGTAATTGGGATTCCACAATCCTGGGTGTAAGGCTTGGGGCCAATGGTCTGAGCTACTGGGCAATGGTAGTACTTCATCAGGGTTGATAGCTGTACTTCCAAGCAAGTAAAAATCAAATCAAAGTATGTTGATTCAGAAGGTTTCTCTAAGGCAATCTTAGCTTGTCTGACTGAGCCTTCCCTTTCGACTCTTTATACCCTCTCCCAATCTATTTTCAGGGCTGGCAGACTGCACATCCAGTCGCAAGATCTAGAAGATGAGTTACTGTTGTCCCAAGTCCCTCCCACTGAAGTTCAACCACTCCCTCACATAGGACACATCGTTCTATCCTTCTCAGCTAGTGCCAGGTTACTCAGCGTTCCTCCTTAAGGAAGTGGTGACATCCCAAAGGGTTAAAGAGGAATGGGGAGGTGGGCAGCTGCGGTCATGTCACATAAACACTAGGCAGGTTAAATATGGTTCATTGCTGGACTGTTGATGCCAAATACAAGGCCATGCAGAGGTGGGGTAGCTCATACACTTGACCACTAAGAGCCCATATAAACACAGTCATATTCTAAGATTAACTAGTGCTGGAAATCACTGGAAGGTGTTTTCTCAATGACTATGTTTTCCCTGTTGACTACTAGGATAGCATCATCATCCTATTAAAGGTACACTATGTAACCATGTTGTGACTGTGGAGAGTGCTTTTCCCCATAGAGATTACCGATTTGCCTACCGTACTTATTTCATTCCAGCTTTTATTGCTTGAAAAAATACCTGCAAAACACGCTTACTTCCTATGCGCAAGCTTGATTGTTCAGATTTGACCTGTATCTTGTCCTGGTACCATCACCATGGAAACAAGCAAGTGACAGACCATGCAAATACACAGTGCCTCTTTATTTATCCATCACTGCCTCTAAGTTAATGGTTAATGACTAACGGATTTAACTTTTTTCATTTGTCTTCTCTGCTATCTGAATAACTAATTATTGCATCTTACTAAACATCACTTAGACTTAGACTAGTCTTAGACTAGGCCCATATAACCCTCATGACATAACTTTGGGTCTTATGATTTATCAGTCTTTTTTTTTTTTTTTAAATAAACTTTTCTGGTAGATAATTTTACATGGATATTTAATTGTCCCCATAGTATAATCGTAGATAATCGTATTTAACCAGATAAGTCAAAGCTCACAGAAAAGCCCAACAAATTTTGACAACAGAAATTTAACAAAACACTGTAGACATCTGTAATTTTTCATATTTTTATTGGCCACCATTTCACATTTCCACATCAATTTGAATATGATGGAATGCTTAAGTTGCGTTTTCCCCCCTCGCACAGTTGTACAGTTGTTACACCCATCCCCTGGAGGCTGACCCTTCCCATCATACACACAAACACACAAGTACACACATTCACGCACCTGTTAATGCACAAAGTATATTCATCAGTTAACATTCACTCAATCCAAACATGCACCCATAGCACACTGCAGCAACAAGGTACAAGGCAGAGCCAAATGGGATGTGTTCCGTACATGAGTGTGGGATAGGGCTATGCAACTGCTCCCTTTCTTTCTAGTATTAATAGACACATTTCTCAGACCAGTCTGATCAGTAATCTGCACCAGTCTGCCTGCATGTTTAGTAGTAAATCTCCAAATAGGCATAAATGCAGTGCAACCTATCAAGAGTTTTCAGTTTGAACTCTTCAAAATTGTGTGTAAGGGCCCCCAACGAGGCCGGCGTACTACAACTGGGCACATTTGAACACTATTAAAAATGACAAAACCTAAATTATAAAAATCCTCAGTGAAAGCAATTAAATAACACGATTTACCCCAAAAAAGTTAACCTTTTTTTTTACAAAACGCAAGCAGCGATGCGAAAAGAGGAGACTATCGGGAAACTGACAAGGGAATGAAAGAACAAAATAATGTAGGCTTCCCGACCTAAAGTAAAATAAATTGGTCTTAGTTACAAATGGGGGAAAAGGACTTTGTGATATGCTAGATAGGATCAGAGGGTGCTGACTTCAGTACAAAAACACCAATAGGATATCCCCATGTCCCCGAGGAATTGCTCTACAAACTAACCACAAAACCTGGTCCTCTGCATTCAAATCAAAGGGAAAAGGACAAAAAGATTGGACAATTAGATGAGATTATGTTGCACTCAATTCAGCCCATGCCCCTACAGTGAACAATGGCACAAGGCGTGTTCAAAAGATGGTTGAAAAGAACATGCATTTTGATGATAAATAAAATGCAATGCTGCTTTTACATTTGGTCTGAATCTAGGCAAACAGCTGATGTGGAGCTTTGTAGAGAAGGCATTGAGGTCTCCTACGTAGATGTAACAAAAACATGGTGAGTTTTTACTTCTTTTTTTCTCTTCATCCCATTTTGGCCAGTAGCACAATTGCACCTGGCGGTCCCATGGCAAAGAACTATCTGGCGTTTAACTGGCCCTTAAGGGGATATGTTAATGTTCATGGGACAGAAAATGAGAGGGGGAGGGGCAAAGTAAATTAAGGTAGTGATGGTGACTGGTTTGGGGCAGGACACGTCTCCTTTCTCCTGATCGGTTTTTTTTTTATTTTTTATTTTACAACTCGTCATGTCCATCGTCCTCTCCGTCAGAATCATCATCTTGTCCCTCGGCCAAATCGTCCAAATCCTGTAGCACAAAACAAGTGGTTAAGAAGAGAACAGAACTGTATAATCATCCCTCAGTGGAGAAATGTACTTGTTATGGAATCTCAAGGGGCTAACAGATAAGAAATCATTAAAGGTCCCATGGCATGAAATTTTCACTTTGAGGTTTTTGAACGTTAATGTGAGCTCCCCTACCCTGTTTAGGCCCCCCATGGTTAAAAGTTGCGAAATGTCTAAACTGAGCATTTGCGATCCTTTTCTGCGTTACAAAAAAAAAAAAAAATCGGAGCTCAAACGGGCGATTTTGAACAAGGCACCTTATTGACATCAGATCGAAAAAAGAAATGCAAATGCAGTTCCACCCCCGTCTGTCTGTACTCAGCGTCTCTGTAAATCACGTCCTGAGAGTTTGGACTGTGAATGCGCTAGGCAATGCGAAATGCGTTTTTTTATTTGCCTGGAGGCACGTCCGAGTGTTTCTAGGCCCGGAAGTCCTTTATCTGAGCCTCTGGACCTTTGAACAGCAGTGATTTAATTTTATTTTCTGTGGAAATGTGTTTATTTTTCAACGGAACGCTTCAAATCTCTCCCCCTGTGCAAAAACACGGAAATGGATCAGCTGAGAGCTCTGAGGGAGAGCGGAGAGTTTGGCCACGCCCCCACCCTCTACTATAGGCCAGCTCTTTTCTCCTCATTTGCATTCAAGCAACAACGCCCAGAATAAAGTGTCAGAGATATTTATGACTCTCTCTCATCTTATCTCCGTTTCTCATGCAGTGTGTGTTGATTTTGAAGAAGGATTCATTTACAGTATTAGGGAACCATTAAGGAGCCATATAAAAGCATCAAGAAGTACCATGTCATGGGATCTTTAAAGCTACATTACCCAAATTACAAACATGAAGAGGAGGAAGTGTTTAAAATGCCTCCAACTCTCACATGCATGAATTTGTGTGCGTGCATAAGAAGCATAATTTAGAACTGCTTTTTAAAAAATCTCCATGGTAGGAAAAAAAATAAATAAAAAAATACTCCCAAGAATAAAGCTGGGTACCACACCTTTGAATAAGCGGTTTACCTATGGAACTTTTACTGTTTGGTAATCTTTACGATGTTGTTTAGTAAGCCTTACAATTTCTATAATCATGGACGGTATATAGAATAGTCTGTGCCAGTAATAGATTTATTTATTATAGCTTTGTGTGTCATGTTAGAAAGTGCAAGTTTAAATGCACAAAGAATCAAATGTACCTCAATGTGACAAAAGACCACACGTATCTAGCATTGTGTCACCGGTATTTGCGTGCTTCTTTTTACATCCTTGCATTTCTGTCTGTGATTATAGCAGTTTTCCTAACTTTATAATGAATAACAAAATGATCGTGAATTTGTCAGCTTGTAAAATCCTACAAAAATAATGAAAGAGCTTTGCAGCCATATTAGCATAGCATCCATACACCACTTGACAAATGGCTGTATATTTGGCACAACAATAGCTTTAAGTCTTGCCCACAGACAGCTGAGGGTGCAGAGGAAGCGGGCTGCTACTGTTGAGAAATTCTGCACGTGGAGCTCTTAAAAAGGGGCTCTGGTCTCAGTGTAAAGCCTAGTAAACACCATCGACAGCTGCACAAGGCATTAGAGAGGAGAGTGGAGGGCAGCCCAAAGGTATTCTGGGAAAGGGGCGTGTACAGAAAGCCAGTGGAGGGAAAAGGTGTGAGTGAAGATTAGCCATAGTATATATTCAGGATTACCAACTTTAATAAAAATTTCAATTGTGCTTTTTCTGAAAAGAAATTGGGTTGGATTTGTGAAATTGTGTTTTTGAATGAAACTAAAAGACTGAAATATCTGAAAATAGTGAAATATGCAGCAACATCCAATGCATTTTACGTTTCAAAATTATATTTTGTACATCACAAGTTACATACATGATGATACTTGACAGCTTCTCATTACAGCCGTTGAATTGCAAATTTAAGAACATTATCCTTACACCCATAGTTTTCAGTTTTGCTCTTTGGTGTTATTTTATAAACATGTTATAGTTTGAAATTGAGCCATGTATAAGATATAGAATGTCAATATGCAGATTTTGCAGTGTGACTAGAAACAGAATAGACCTTTAAAGACATGGTCTTTTATGACATTGGTCATTTCATAGAAAAATACCTATAAATCAATTCAGTTCAAGCCAAGGGTGGGATTGCCACACTCCACTCCCTATACTACAGTCCGAATCAATC
Organism: Paratrypauchen microcephalus; assembly: GCA_036785185.1. Classification (NCBI taxonomy): domain Eukaryota; kingdom Metazoa; phylum Chordata; class Actinopteri; order Gobiiformes; family Gobiidae; genus Paratrypauchen; species Paratrypauchen microcephalus. The sequence continues at coordinate 1,904,070 of JAVJIX010000059.1, forward strand.
TTTAAAAATCTATGGGTAATTTGTATGCAGCAGTTAACCTTGGACTTCTGGTTGTTCATCAAGTTGTTGGTATGGTAATATTTCCCATAAAAGCTCATTAAAATCTTGTTTTTGTTTACACATGTCAGTCATCTGTACAACTATGCAACTACTAAGGTTACTGTGGTATTTAAAGAACAGACATGATGCCATCTCCCCCTCAAAAAAGCAAGTAAGGAAATTTAAAACCAAACTATTGAGGTCTACAGAGAAGGGCTGAATATGGTAGTCAATATTTGGGCTGCTCAATTATTTAAAAAGTCATGATTACATTATAAACCTTTTAACCTTGTTTGTGTGGGTTTGCATTGGGATCCATATCATTCATTTTCTTTATTTCTATTATTTACATGTGACTCAAACCACTACACCACCAGCAAGCACCAGAATCCAATTTTCTCTTTTCCAAACATTTCCAAATTTCTTGCAATTGATTTGAGCAATAATTGTAATCTTAATTAAAATGGCAATGAAACCTATTGTGATTCTGAATAAGGAGGCTTTATCATTTGTCAAATCTTACCTCTTCCAACTCATCATCATCATCTGCAGTTGGGGCTCCTCCGTCTTTACCGCCGCTTTCCAAGAACTTACTGAAGCCCTCTAGTGTCCTCTCTCCATTGTAATCAACCACCTGGACACAAAATAAGGCAATATACATGTTAAAATGCATAATTAAAGGGCAAATTACTTGCTCAAAAAATTGACAGTACACCATCAATAAAGTAATACAAAATGCTAGAAATTGAGATAAGAATTTAAATAAAATTGGAATAGAAAGGCACTTCACTTCATGAACATGTGATTGAAGGAAGAGAAGGTGTAGATGTGTAGATGAAAGGTGTCAATGTGCCAAAGACTTAAGACACCCCTGGCAGGTAAAAACTTTTAACTTACCCGAAATAGGCCAAGATAAACAGGCAACAGACTACTCTTTATTTCCCTTTTTTTTTGGCTTAAGGTGATGGAAAAAATTATATTTTTATGCGGATTTGAAAAAAGTATCTCTCAAATACATTTCAGAGAAAATTCCAATTTAAAAATTTTATACATTTTCATCATGCAAGCTTCATGCAGAAATTAGATTTTAGAATTATATTTGGCAAAAGGTGCTCCATAAATACGTCGCAATTGTCGTTTTGGACATATGCAAAATTACAATACATGTACATTTATTTACAATTATTAAAAATGACTACAAAAACTGCTGACTTAAAATAAAAAACATCTAGTGCAATTTCCCAAACAAGGCTATAAAGTTATATTTCTGCCCTTTTGTAGTCAATTTTATGGTCCGGTTCACTTTAAAATACTGCTATCAATGATGCACAAAAAGAAATATTATTTTGTTCCGTAATCCATAACGTGAAAAAGGGATAGTCAGATTTATCCAAATTATCCTAATTGGTCTGTTCAAAAAGACAAACCTCAGGCATTTGAGGGAAAACTGGGAATGACACATGGATACACGGACTAGAGAATGGGGGAAAAAACTGTTTTAGTGCTAAACATCTACAAATGTTTAGTGTGGGGCTTCAGCAGGTGCTAAACCAAGACTCTTGTAGTGAAATCAACAAGCAGGAATCTATAAGGACCAAACTACGCCTACATTAAGCTCAGGTTTCTGCACGTGTTCCATCACAGCACTAATGAAACTTGGGGGCAACTCATTTAGAACAGATCACTTTCTCACAACTTTAAAGATAAACCTGCTTATTGGTTCGGTAAAATGAAGCAATGGTCAAATATTCACCCATAGATTAAGAGATTTCACAATATCAAATTTTAGTGTTAAAACTGAGCCCAAACCACAGTATAATCTTAAAAGGAAAATTAACGTTTTTTTTTTTACAATCTGAGCCTTCTTTCTGCAATAAAACAAGTAGTTTTACTCACCCATAGCAGTTTGGTGTCAATTGGAGCAGTATCGCAGAACTTATGTTGAGCCGTTCTGTTCTACCAATGATCCCGTATCCGTTAGCGTGAGTGCTCGGGGCATTACTTTGCCGTGTCCAAATAACACAAACTTTAGCACTTTTCAAATCACAGAAGATCGCTGTGCCAGGGTAGACTTTTAGTGGATTCCAAAACGGCCTGAAACCCGATATCCAGCTATAGTTTCATTTGATGACGTCATCAGAGAGGACAGTGCGCATGCGTGAACTCAGCTGTTTTGTAAACACAGCTAGTCCGAAAGAAGCCAACACCGCTCTGAACTTTACTTTTCTGTTGCGATATCGGGTTTCAGGCCGTTTTGGAATCTACTAAAAGTCTACCCTGACACAGCGATCTTCTGTGATTTGAAAAGTGCTAAAGTTTGTGTTATTTGGACACCGCAAATCAGTGCCCCGAGCACTCACGCTAACGGATACGGGATCATTGGTAGAACAGAACGGCTCAACATAAGTTCTGCGATACTGCTCCAATTGACACCAAACTGCTATGGGTGAGTAAAACTACTTGTTTTATTGCCGAAAGAAGGCTCAGATTGTAAAAAAACGTTAATTTTCCTTTAATTTTCTTCCATTCCTATTGAGTAGATTCCCACTTCTGTATGACAAACTTTGTGCAACATTAATGTTACCATCATTCAGAAAGTTTGATTTCATATGGCCAGAACAAAAAGCACATTTATTTGGAGCATATACTGAATTGAATTAATTTTGCATAAATCGTCAACATTATAATTTAGTTGTGATGATTGTATACTAAATAACACTCTCAATGTCGCAATTTTAGACTAGGGATGGCAAGTTTCTCTCTCTCTCTCTCTCTCAACTCTGGAGCTCACCTTGCGGTCATCTCCTGCAGGGAAGAATTTGAGAGTGGGGAAGCTGTGCACTTTGACTGTCTCAATCTCGTTGGCTGTGGAGTCCATTTTGGCAACAATGATGTCTGCGTTGTCCTTGTATTTCTCTCCCAGTTTATCCCAGATAGGGGCCAGCTGTTTGCAGTGTCCGCACCAAGGGGCATCTAAAAAAAAAAAGTTATAACATTAATAGTATAGTAATTGATAAATAAACTATGATTAAAGTAGTCAACTAGTCAGCAATTCTTTTTTTCTGTAAGTCAGCTAGTCAAACAATTATTTCTATTATACTTTAAAATTTAAATACATTTTTAACCAAACAAAAAGGTGGAAATATGATGACTAAAGGCATCTAAAACTAGTCTAATTTTTATTGATGAACATCAGAAATGGAATTACAATTATTGACCACTTATGATAATTACAATTAATTGTTGCAGCCCTATCAATCTAGTCTAGATATATTGTGCAGAGGAAAAATGTTAGTCAGTAATATAATGTTCGTGAGTAAAGAACATATGAATAACAAACGCTGGACAATACCAACATTTATATGGGCACCAACTATAACATCTGACTTGAGTTGGGGGGGGGGTCACAGTTTTTAAAGAGTTGCAAGATAAAACAAGGGGCCTTGTCTGAGGTCTATGCTTTTTATATAAAATCAATTCCAATTGTCTATATATGCATTTTTAACACAGATTTACCCTATAAATACCATTTGTAGTAACCGTGTATACTTTTGCCCTGTCATGTATGGTCTGCAGCAGTGCACTGGTGGGGCTTGCACGTGCACAGTACAGTTGGCCTTGATCCCTTTTGAGATTTGAGAAAACTCCCCAGGACTTACCCCACCGTATATGCCCCCTGCACTACAGCAGCCATGGAAAATTCCTCCAACTATAGTTCACATTTAGATGTGGATCACCATAAACGAAATCCAGGAGCTATACTCGACCAGATCATTCAACAGATCATTTAACAGGGTCTAAAATAATTTGGCAAAGTTGGATGAGGTCAAATGTGAGACCTGTACCAGGACTGAAATGCTTATCATTTACACTGGCTTGCTAACAATATTTCCAGGTCAATTATAGGTACATTACAGATTTAGAGTATTAAACAAAGATTTGAAACTGATCCTTACAGAACTCAATAAAGACGTTCTTGGATGGGTTGAAGGCAACTTCCTCAAAGTTCTTCCCAACCAGGACTTTGACGGGGTTCTTGTCCCAGTCGTCAGGGATGTCTTGGCTCATGAGGTGAGGCTATGAACATGGAAATAAATTTAACGTACAGTATGAACAATTCCACAGTGAAAATTACAGACAATTCTAGCACAAACTATTGAAATTTCTTCAATCATGTCTTAGATTCTTTTTTAAAGTTTCTTTATAGCACACCATTTATAGTGTATTTTAGTAGTCTGGTTAACACCTGACCATATCACAAGTGAGATATGGGTCTGGAAACTCGCTTCGAAAAATCCCGTAGCGGAGGTGTGGTTAGCGATTGCCAACGGCCGTTTATTGGGCGTTATGAATGTCTATCTTTGAGCGTATACGCAAGTCCATAGCCAATCATGTCAGTTGTCAGTTCAAACTACAAGCTTCCGTTTGTCATGTAGTACGCGTCACCGTCTTGCCACACCTCCCCCGCTCTCTGATTGGGGCCCTAAATCTGGGACTCTCGCTTGGACGAGTTTCCAGGCCGCCTTCCAGTTCGAAACGAACGGAAGCGGCCTGGGAATTCCCAGGCTAGTATTTTAGACCATTCCATAACTACTTTCTGTAAAACTTTTCTAGTAGAAATACAATATTGTTCTTTAGTAGCATTGTAGTATTTCCATTGCAAGATGAGGTTTAAAAAAAAAGAAAAAAGTGTAAAGATACGGAATGAGCAAGTTGGAATGCACCCTTATTGAAGGTTTACACCACATCAGACTCAATAGGGCCTCAAACCAAGCAGGAGTTCACACACCTCTTTTGCTTAAAGAAAGTATTCTTTACCTTGAGTTTTCCCTCAGTGAATAGTGTGCAGAACTCTGTAATGCCTTCTGCTGTGATGGCGTCACTCTCAGGCTTGTACTTGGTCATCTCGTCCTCCAGGGTAATGAGGCGGATGGCGGGACACTCTTCCTTCTTCAGACCGAAAAACTCCAGGATCCTCTGGTTGTCGTCCACGTCACTGTCAATAAAGATGAACAGGATCTGCAGGAGAAGGTCAGTATAAAAATGTATAAACTGGTGATGTCTCAACAGTACAATTGAAAACTCAATTTCAATACCAAGGCATAGTTATTACAATAATTTAAAACAATATAATTTTCACCACTAAATAAGTTACATCCATGTAATATTATTGTGTGGTTCTTTACAATTTCTGATAAACATTAAGACCATTCCAAGTCTGGAAAAATCCATACAGAAAATCAATGGAGATACCTGTTCAAATGAGTATGTAGTTTCAGTACAGAATTCTTTTTGGACCAACTCTTATAAAGACAAATTTGTAGATACAGGCTTTCCTTTCTGCTCCTTTTTCATTTTTTCATGTTTAATTTTATGATTTGCTGATGCCTTTTATATTTTATAAATGAAATAAAAACCAAATTACATAATTATGTAAAATTTGACTTACTTTGCCTTTAAATCCTGCAGCTGCCTTCTTGAACTCGTCCATTTTCGCCTGGAAGTCTGAGGCACCTTTGGGCAGGAACATGAGGATGTGGGACTTGATGTCTCCTCCAAAGATTTTGGGAGCAGTCTGGGATAAACAAAAACATTTTTTAGTCCAGTCATAGAAGTTGCAATGCTACTAAAACTGAAAGTGTCTTGCCCAGTGACACAGTAGCAATTTGCATGGACATGTACTTTCTAAGCTACAGCTGGCCCCATTGTTCATAAACATAACATTTTTGAGTCCAAGTTAGGTTGGATGAATAGGCATGGCACATGTACTGGAACTACTTTGTGTACATACTGTGCTCTAAAGCGCTTAACATGACAAAAATGATTAAAAGTGCATTAATATTCAATTAAAACAATTACAGACTAAAACAGAATTACTAATATACATTGTATTGCAATAACAAATAAAATGTATACAATTGTACCAAAATACAATCATGAGTATGGTACAGTGAGAATAATGTGTACTAGGGGTGTGAATCTTTCACTCACAAAACGGTTCGATTCGAATCTCGATTCACAGGCTACGATTCGATTCAGGGACGATTCATAAAATTAGTAAACGATCCGGTACGATTCGATTCGATCCGATTCGATCCGATCCGGTTCGGTTAATTTCGATTCAGTACAAAGGTAAATAAGGTAGATATCAAAAATAAAAAAAGTAGTTATAAAACAAGCAAGTTGCCTATTAAAGGCAAAAATCTGAATGAATCAGAATTAGTGCTTCAGTCACAGTTTCAGTAACTGTATAAAAGTGCAACATATCACTGACAAGAAGATAGATATTACTAGGCAGTTATAGAAAACATTAGCATGTTAAATCCAACATGTCTTTTTATGCCTGTAATTAACTTTTCTTAACAAAAAAAAAGAAAATCAGAGAGAGCTCTTAACACTGAATAATACTTTCTCTCCATCTCATAACATGACCTCAGTCTCCTTTGAGACAAAAATCATCTGTGTGTGTGAAGTACATTTCTATACACACAAATCATAAGTATTTAATACAGAAATGCACCAATTCTGATTATACATTGTATTTTCCACACAAAAGTAAATTAACCAAGTCAATTTTAGCCCAAATCAAATATACATTGCCAATACATGAATGTTGTCTAAATAAATCACCCAATCCACTAACCGTGACAATAAAAACGCTAGTATCATACAATTGTTATGGTCTACTGCAGACTACTGAGCCGATAGTGAAACATCAGACCGACAGTGAAAGTTTTATCAACGCGACACAACACTGGCACAAAAGTTAACCACGTATAGGAACCATGTCCATAAATAGCGGTAGCGCACAAAATTAACTTAAACAACAGCTCAATAAAAGGAAACTTAGCTTAGCTTACCCATAGAGTAGATCTCCTGACGAGACGAGGCGGCGGGAAACCCGCCCTCCGCACAATGCGAATTGAGACACGGCTATACAGTGCAAACATTTTGTGCTCGCTTCCGCATATAGCCCGCGCCGCTCGCATGATTGGCAGTTAACCAGCCAATAAGCTTCAACCCCAGGTAAGTGAACCGCCCACCGTTCGCTAAAGAGCGCAGACACACACAGGCGGCTGCTGCGCCATGAGAGAGACCGCTCAGGAGCCGAGAACCGATTCTTGGCCGTAAATCCGGTGCATCGGACCTTTCGTAGTGAATTTGGACCGATCCGGGCTCCGCTGATCGGTACACTCAGATCGCAGAGGTCACAGACCGATAACCGATCCAAATCGGTTAATCTTTACACCCCTAATGTGTACATTTTATTAAATCATAATGAAAAATTGGAAACATTACAGTACCTGCTCTGTGAACTCAATGACCAGGGGCAGCTGGTTGGCCTTGACAAAAGCCAAAAGGTTTTCTTTAGTCAGCTCTCCATCAAAAGTATTGCGTCCCTCATCGAACTGGAAACATGGAAACAAACCAGATTTAATTATCCAGTCAGCTGTTGTGTGTCTGCCTGTAAACGTACATAGATTTACCAGAGATAACTTTATTTTTACTGCTCTCATTGCCCTGTTGACATGTGGACAGGGGTGATTTTTTTTTAAGAATAGCTACTTGCTGGCACACAATTGAAAAGGGATCTTTGCTAGAGGCTCAAGAGGCCTCTCACAAGCACACTGAGCCCTTAACACTAGAGGCAGTAAACAAGTCCAAGCGGCCAACTGTTTATTAAGAGTGAGCCATCACTTTTAGAGGCTGCTGAAAGCCAGTGGCTAAGGTTACTATAATCTTTAAGTGTAATCTAGCTTTGTAGCTAAAATTCGGCATATTTACATTTGTTTTATACTTATGTTCATTAATGTGCATTGTCCCTGTCAAATAAATAAATAAATAAATAAATAAATCCAGGAGTAATGTTCAAGATAAGGTTTTAAAACAGAGGATGTACATAAACGTCAGAAAACAAAGTTAAAGGTGCACTTGAACTTTCCTGGAGGAGAGTCTGCGGCCTGCTCGTCTCCCTGGAGATGTTATTGCCAGGTCTGGACATTAAATGTATCTAGCTAGAGACTAACAGGGGACTCTAGCATGCATAATCAGAGGTCTGTGGGGAGGCAACCCCAAGAATGCATGTTTTCCAAGGCACATTTGAATAAAAACATGCAAATATAATCATGAAAATAAGAATAAAAATAGAGGTCATACTACTGAACACTGCACGCAAACAACAAACAAACACTCTCAATGGAGACAAACTATTGGCAGACACCCCACCCCCAGATAAGTTACACAGCACACCTTGAAGTTTCTATTCACAGAACACAAACACTGGTTAGTAATTGTAAGGGGTGGGCTGAAGGGCATTTCTTGCAAAAACAATACGAGTATGCAAAAGAACTGCATGCACACTAACCCTGAAAATAAGTATTGCAATTATAAAGCAATACTTATTTTCAAATTGTGTGTGTGTGTGTTTTTTTCCCCCAGGAGCTTGAGAGAAGACTGAAATATTGATAATCACGCAATAATTGTGTTTGTATTTGATTACGGCATTGGTAGCCATGTAAATCATGATAGACTGCACTGAAACCAAGTTACATTTCTCTAGATTAGAAGTTCCCTTCTGGTAACATAACACAGGCCTCCCATGACCCACTTGCCTAATTTTTAGTGACAAACTATTGTCAAAATGATGCAATGCAAAACTCAACCATGATGCTCATTTCTCTGAAGCAATAAAAGAAGCCCTTGACCTGGCTTGAAGCAACAGGTTGGCTTGCATATCCTGATTACAGATGAGAATACAGATATACACCAAATCCTTGCATTTTTCATGAGATGAGAGGCAGGTGAGTCACAAGGCTTGACACGCAATTTAAATCAGGCGTCTTATTTTGGACGCTCTTGAAGGGACAAAATGCACAAAAATAAATCTAGATATTTTAGGATTACGCCCATAAATACCATTAATTTTGAATTTAAAAAAAAATCAGAAATCTGCCAAATGTGCATATAAATGTTGAGATTCAAGTATCAAATATGATATCTACCACCATAAGTTAAAAATTCATCTTCCCTGTTACTTAACTGACCACAAGATAACCTGGACAAGATGAATCACCCTCATTTACCATTGTTCTTTTTATTACCATCACAAATGCAAATAGACAGATAAAGTAACCATAAATGTAGAAAATTATATAAATATAAAATATAAATATATATTGCAATTTGTTTTGCACTTACTACTGCTGTCTAAATCAAGTCAACATGTGCAAGTCATTGGTGCGTAACCTCCGAGCCAATTACAGGCACGTTTCAGGACACCCCAGACAAGCCAAGATTAGCATTAGCGGACACTGTTCAGCCAACAGCATCACATTACAAAGATTCAAATCACCAGTATGACTTCAGTAGCTAAAAATAAACACTGTACTCATTGTATCAGATTTTAACACTGTGCGTGGATACTACTAGAAGACATAAATTGCATACTACTCCTACCTTCTTGAACAGCACAACACCATCCTGGCTCACTTCAAACTTGGAGTAAACAGCGTCATCAGAAGTGGCGGCGAAGGGGATGTCATCAATGGCCTCTGCTGCCTTCTCAAAGGCTTGGGCATCAGCAGACTTTGGATCCTACAAAAATAAAAATCGAATAAAGGTAAAGCTGACAATTTAATAAGGAATATTAAAGCCATCATCTGTAAATATACTGGCTAAACCGGCCATTTTGCATTCTCACATAAACCCACTAGGTGCCATCTATGATGCTATAGTCTGACAGTGGCCCAACTTTGGCCTGAACAAAGGCGAGAAGTTGGGCCACTAACTTCTCGATTAAAAATACAAAACAAATAAAAATAAAATAAAAATAAACTTGTGGATGAAGGAGGTTTTGTCTTCCAAAAAATGTTTAAGTTGCAAAATGTACAAAAAGTCCATAGAAATGTAGCAGTCAAACTAAACAGAATACTTTTGAATTAGTCAAGTGAAATATCAAGTCATCATTTAAACGTTCTGAGTTGTACCAATTTCTTCTCTAATCGAGTTGTAAATCAAAATATTCTATTTGGGCCGATTTGGTTTGTATTATATGATACTGTATGTGTCCATATCTGAATCAATCACATTATGCAAACAAATCTGTCCATAAGGTCAAATAGAAGAGCTATACTTATAGAAGAGTGAGAGACTTATTGAACAAAAGTGCAAAAAGAAAACAAAACCAAAATCTTACCTTGAAGAACCCAATGACTGCGACTTCATTGTCGGCGATGAGAGACTCTGCTCCACTGACTCCGTCCAGTGGGGCGACAGAGGGCCCTGTGCGCTTCTTCAGCCAGCTCACAATGTCATCAGCCTGTCTGCCCGCTGAAAGGAACAATACAACCAGTCACATGAAGTAGTCAGATCAGGTCCTTTATTAGGTTATTAGGTTCATCTATAATCTATAATCTATTAGTTCATCTATTAGGTCTTCAACGTTTTTCAGGCCAGGGACCCCCAAACAGATGGCAAACTGGGCCAGGGACCCCCTACTATATATACGGCATAGAATTGTGTTTTATATTAAATTGAGCTTAGTGTTATGTATAAACATTGCTACTCTGTTATGTTACATCCAATACAAGGAAATAATACACAGGTTAATACTGTATTTTACACTATAAAATTATATTATTTTAAAGTGAAATCAAAAGATTTCACGACCCCCCTGCAGTACCTCAGCGACCCCCCTAGGGGTCGCGACCCCCCTGTTGAAGACCTCTGATCTATACGACAAAATAAGGAATAGTGAAAAATAAACCCGATAGACTTGTAACAAAATCAATTGGGCAAAACCATAAGACCCACCAATTCTAATTTAGTGATTATTATTTCAGAGTTATTATTCCAAGATTGAACTCCAGTTTAGTCACTACAGAAATTAATCTTTACCTTAACAGTGAAAATACTTAAAATGAAAAAAACTTAAAACTTCATTTGGAAATGAAGAAATCAACTGTGATTACACAATCATTTCAATCGTGAGGTCCCATCCACTGTCAGTAAAACAATGTGTTTTGAAGTCCAAGTTTTGGGAGGGGTAAATTGTACTGTTTGTGTTAAACGGCACTGATTAAACTGTTTTGTTTATGTCAAAAAAATATATATTAAAAGACATTTTATTTGTTTTTAATGAGTCAAAAAAAAAAAAAAGTGATGGCCCAACATTGGGCCAAAAATGTTTTTATTATTATCATTTTTCTTATCACCCAGCCCTAGATTACACATTATAGAAGTTTAATTAACAGAGCAACTTTGAAAACAGCTACTTTGTTAAGTGTTGCCTTCCATATTCATACAATATCCAAGCACAAAAGTTGCCACCACCTCAGCCCTCCCCTTTTCCCAAACGGGACCCACCACAGCCAGGACGACGTGAAGACCTGCACATCTCTGCTCCACATTGTAAGCAGCATGAGGGGAACATGCCCACACTGTCACGCCCATTTTAAGACTTGTATAAATCTGATTGGCCAAGCTCTGATAGCTCAAATTACCAGTCAGGCTAGCTATGAGTAGGAGAAGCGGTCTATGCTGTATGACTCTGTTAGCAATAAGAGCTTACTCACTGTTACATCAGTTTGTCAAAAAACATCTTTGGAGTAAAGAAAATAGGAAAAGCTTGATGCAAGTTGACGACATTTTAACCTTGCAGTCAAATCCATTTCCATCTTTTTTTTTTTTTTTTTTCCAATAATGGCTACAGTAGAGGGATTTATACAAGAGGGAAGGCCTTTTTCAATGTTACAATGTTTCTAGCATTTATATGCGCAATATAACTGAGTGATTCCCAGGAGGATCCCACATAGTGTAATTTTTGCCCCATACTCTAAAATGAAGCTAAACAAAAAATGTACTGTCAAAAGCACACAGAAGTAACTACATCTACGTCTACATCTATATGAACTACTGACCGATACAAGATGAGATGACCAGCAGCAAACCATTAGTGTTAGTCTCATAAAGAAAGAAGGCTACTTGTTTAAAAGCAGTTTCACATAAATTAAATTAGCACTTACCAGAATACTCTTTTGGTGAAGACTTCTCTCCTCCCTTGAAGAACTTGATGGTGGGATAGCCCCTCACGCCGTACTCCTGAGCCAGCTCTGTCTCTTCGGTGGCATCGACTTTGCCCAAGCGGATTTCTGAGCCCTCTGCCTTCAGCATCCCAGCCGCCTTGGCGTACTCTGGGGCCAGGGCCTTGCAGTGACCACACCATGGAGCGTCTATGGAAAAAAAAAAAGAAGAGTTAAGTGACTATTGGACTAAAATTTAACTGATTAAAAAGGGACAGTGCAGTTTTTTTTTATGTGAATCTTTATTGTCATTTAACTGTCTCTGATAACTTGCCGGACCTACTTTCGTCATCTACAGAACCGGAGCAGAACTGGTCTCAGAGGACACGGTCAGCGGTAAGTCAGTATTAATGGATGACACTGTTGAAGGGGACGCCATACAGATTCACATATTTAAAAAAAAAAAAAAAATTAAAAAGTACTATCCCTTTAATATAATTATGATAAATATTTGTTTGCAAAGTAAACAAAGCAAATTAAAAATAAAACAAAAGGACAACAATAAAATACATGCTCATGTACATTTTGTAATAGTTGAAATGGCTGACAAATAAGTGCAATTTTGTGAACAATTAAGAGCATCTAATTTACTAAAAAAATAGGAGTAGTGTCCAATATGTAGCCTGGGTCTAATAGAAAATATATTTTATTATAAGTACTGTGTAGCTGAGCAATGCTGCAGACCTAATGATAATTTAGAAGACATGGGACCCATTAGTTTATTTAAAATGGAGGGACATGGCTAATGCTGACTGCATACATGTGACACGTCTCATACATTGAAAGATTGCATCACAATAGAGAAAAGCTTCATTGTCACTTCAAGTAAAAAAAAAAAAAAAAACACACACAGATGAACTTTTGCAAGTCTGGAATAGTGGTCCAAGTACACGTCAACCTACTCCACAACTGCTCAGTGATCCCGCCCTACTCTGAACACGCCCAGAGCCGCGGGCCCTCCGGAACCTGAGCCTATTGGACAGACCAGACTCCGGTCATTCCTCACCGGGCCAGAGGCTTGACAATCACTAGCCGAGCCTGGCCTCCCAGAATACACACGCAAATAAAGTCAAAATGCGTGACTTCGGGCAAAAATGACTAAATGCACTTATTCTTACTTATAGGGGTTTTCAAGTCTCTTCAAGGCGCTCTAAACGTGAAAGCGGTAGGCCTTATGGAACTGAATTGAAACTTCATAGAAAGGAAAACAAATCATGCATAAAAATCACAACACTTTTTGATAGTACTACTAGAACCAAACACTGCAGACAATAGCCAATTCGGTAACAAAAATGGACTATGGGAATTAAGTTTGTTTGATCAAAACTAGTGAGCAGGTGGAGTAAAAATGGTTAAGGGGCTTTTAAAGGGTGTTGGTAACGTGATCAAAGCGAGACTTAACTCGAAATGAATGAACTTCAGGCCACGGTTCATTGGCGACGACGCGTCCAGCGGAGTCCATTTTAAAGGAGACGGAAAGGCCATGGAAATATATTATGATCTTATCACCGGGAGAAGCCTCCACAGGGTAGCTCATTTGCCATTTTAAAGTAGTTGTTTTCGTGTGATTTAGAGTAGCTGCTATGAGTTAAATATATGGAAATGATGCATAAGCGGACACGGTATGAATAGGTTTGCCACAGGAGCGGCAACTTGTGTCAAAGTTTCGTGCTAACGTCAAGCTACATCAGCGACTATCTCCAAATCTAGGAAAACTAGAGAAACCCCAGGCAAGATCTAAATAGTTTCATAGGTATTAAAGATAAAAATACTCACAGAATTCAACGAGAATGTTTGGATGAGCTTTTAGGGCCTCGTCAAAGTTACTTTTCTTCAGCACCAGAACATCTTCCTCCTCAGATACCTCAGCTCGGGCTACAGCCAGAGCGCACAGCAAGGCAAACTTCCACATTTTAGCGCAGAGTTTCTTACGAACAGAGACACAAAAGCAGCGGGATCTACAGGGGGAATACAAGCGGCAGAAGTGGTACAGGTTATGATCTTTTTGTTGCTTAAGGCTGGGAGAGTAGCTGGTATTTTGTGTCTACCGCTACTAACGTGGCAGTGCACGCAGAAAGCGGAGGTCAGCCGTGGTGCGCATGCGCATTTATCAGGCCCAAAGCAGTTCGTGTTGAAATGTGAGTGGACCAGAGCGCGCGCCACCTGGAAGTGAAAGCGCACATGCCTCCTCCACTGCCCCGCTGGAGACCGCACTCATCAAACAAACATCACCAGGACAGGGATTTAAACAATAAAACAAGCACACTCACACGTATTGGACTGGCATTGCGTTGTGTTTTGGATTCAGAGGCGATAAGACCACTAGATCCTGGATTAGATCAAGGACCAAAGATCAAAGTCAGCTTTATTGTCAATTCTATATGTGTTCAACATGCAGTGAATCGAAATTTCGTTTCTCTCTGGCCAAGTAGTGCAAAAAAGACAGTGTACAAAATACAATATAAAAATATAAAACACAACAAAAACTATCTAAGACAAAAATCTAAGATCTAAAATCTGAAAGCAGTGCAACATAATAAATAAATACCTATTTACCTATTAGCCTACTTGTGCGTTTTTATTAGATTGATGTAACTTATTTGAGGATCAATATTACTGTATAATTATTATGTAGAGGGGGAGACTTACATGATTTCACTCTCAAAGCCACAATGCCGTGGCCACAATGAGTTCAACTAAAATAAAATTTAGGGTAGGGCATAAAACGTCAATTTCAAAAGATTTGTGAATTTAGCCCTTAATAATCATAATAATAAGTTGATGGTTTATATGAACCTTGCCTGACTCAGACATATTGGGAGTCATCATGTAATTATGTGAGTGAATTGCTTAAAAACATGATTCAATTGTTTAAAAATAAAGTAAAACAGTACAGCACTTGTTTTTAAAAAATGGTGATGATTAAACCTAGAAGGTCATCAGCCTTCAGTAGAATCAAGGTACAGTAGGCAGGACAAAACGTGAATCTTGTTGGTTCTGAAAAACTAGATAACCAAATAAGGAAGCTGTAAAATCAGTGATTAAGGCTACATAAACTGAACACAAAAACATCTTTTGAATGTAACATAATCTGTATTCAATTACATTACAATGTAACATGTGTTTTCCATTTCTGTCTGCATGGTGCACCATGAATCATATGAAACATTATCAGTGTTTACCTTGGCCTACTATTTACTTTGAATCAGATTCTGTCAAAACCAAGGCTGCAGGCTGTGTCATCGTGAACCTAAGATATGGCTATGGTATTTTTTCTGTAAAGCATGCATAAATAATATTACAATGATAGTTGTGTGCTGTCCTGTTCCTACTGGCTGACAGTTTGTCGCTTTGTCACTGTTGGTGTGGCCACATCATGTGTAACAGGAATGGGGAAATAAAGAGCTGTCAGCGAAGCACCCAATACAAAGATCTTGTTAAAATAAGTAATGTATTTTATCTTAGTAGTAATTGTTAGTTTTACATTGAATCATAATAGATTTTTAAGAAAAACAAACTGGAATATAATTCATACTTTAAAAATTATAAACATGTAATTAACATTTAACTTAAAATGTGAAAATGGTCACTGTTTTTTCAAATTGTTACATTTTGGATATTCATGTGCAGAAACATGACATGTTGACTTTAAATAAATGTATTTTGCTTCTGTACTGATCAAAAGCAAATTTAACCTTAAAATATTTACTTCAAATTAATACAAAATATTTGGCTAAATGCGGTAATATATGTAACCTATTTAAAATCAAGATCTGTTGTAAGTCTTTTTTAAGTCTTTATTCATATTTTTGGAGGCTTACCATATAACACTGGTATCATTACAATGGCCACGACAGCTCCGATTTTGCTGTTGCCAATGCAGATTCCGTTACTAATTCAGATAATTTCGTCTTAATAAGTAATAGCTCTGTGATAATGAGTTCATGACAGAAATAACTACAAAACCGAACATGGGCTGCTGTATGCTTTCACCAATTCAAACTTATTCAGACAGACCATTATAATAATCCAATCCAACTTTATTTCTATAGCACATTCACATTAACAGAAACAGTTTCCAAAAGTGCTGCACATAAAATCAATAAAACTTAATAAAAACATTGCGAAAATAGCAATAAATAAAGTGTTAATAATAAAATAACTAAAAACAAAAGCAATGATAAAAACATTATTAAAATACAAATAAATAAAGTGATAATAATAAAATAACTAAAAACAAAAGCAATTATAAAAAACACAGAGGACCACACAACTCACGCGGTATTAAAAGCCAGAGAATAAAAGTGGGTCTTAAGACGAGACTTAAAACTCTCCAGTGTGGGGGCTGTTTTGACATGAGGGGGCAGAGCGTCCCATAACTTAGGGCCAACCACAGAGAAAGCCCTGTCCCCCCGAGTTTTAAGTCTAGTCTTAGGGACCACGAGCTGGAGCTGGCCCTCTGACCTCAGAGTGCGCACCGGTCTGTAGATTTGGATGAGGTCAGAGATGGATTTTGGGGCCAGTCCATTCAAAGTTTTAAAAACAAACAAAATCTTAAAATCAATCCTAAAATGAACAGGAAGCCAGTGCAAAGACGCAAGAATAGGGGAGATGGGCTCATATTTTTTCCGTCCTGTTAAAAGGCGTGCAGCAGCATTCTGGACTAACTGCAGTCGATAAAGTGCGTTTTGATTCATTCCAGAATAAAGTGCGTTGCAGTAGTCCAGACGAGAAGAAATAAAAGCATGCATGACACGCTCAAAATCTGAAAAGGATAAAAAAGATTTAATTTTGGCTAAAAGACGAAGATGATAAAAACTGGATTTCACGACCGCATTAACTTGTTTATTAAGTTTAAAATCAGAGTCCATAATGACGCTAAGGTTGGTGGCTGTTGATTTTGTGTGCTGTCTGAGAGGACCCAAGTCAGACAAAGAGCTGGCACTGCCACCGCACATTATCTCCTCAGTCTTGGTCTCATTGAGGTTCAAGAAATTTTGACGTCATTGATGTCATTAAGGCACTCAAGCAGGGGTGTCAGGGGGCTGCTGTTTCTTCAAAGGCAGATAAATCCGTGTATCATCTGCATAAAAGTGATACGACACACCATATTTACGTAGGAGTTGGCCGAGGTAGGAGGTACAACATAAACAAAACAGGTCCAAAGATTGAACCCTGGGGGACTCCGCAGTGCAGGGGGGCAATAATAGATTAGTCTTGTATCCAAGTGTTTTCCTAGATGGTCAAAAGATGACACGAACATTTGAACAGAGTTTGAATATCTTTTGGTGGCATCTGGTGGTAGAAATGCAAAAACAACTAGATTATGCAAACATTTTTATTATCTTCTACTAGAATAAAAATAAATACAAGTGGAATAACTGAAGTCAAGTTAAATAGTTAGTAATAATAGTTAGAATAAATAACGTGCAAAAGTAAACTTTGCTCATACTGTTCGCTGCTAAAGTTCTTAACAGCTTGTTGAGCTCAAGTTTAGTTGACACATGTCTTCATATCAGTCAGAAAGTCTTCATCTTCAGCCACACAGTAGTATTTCACTAGCAAGGACCACGCCACAACAACGGAATACGATAAAGATAATTTTATTGACGATGGATAGATGTGATGGCTGGGAGGAGACTCTGGAGGCCTGATCCTGCTCCTGAATCTTAGAAGACAACAGAACAGAAGACAATTACAGAGAATACAGTTTGTTGTCCACCATGAATGCACTTAAAAATTAGTTGTGTGTACAACAGTGCATAACTTACATTTTCGTGTTTAAGGAAATTGTTCAGGTTTCCCATAAGGGCCTTGTGTTCACTGTGTTCCTTCCATTTCTGTCCTTGGATATAAGATACATGGATACAAGCCTCCTCCTCCTCCACTCCTCCTCTCCACACTTCTATCTCACTGAAGTGTATCCATTTTGGAGGAGCTCCGTGCCCTTGACTGGGGTCGAGGACACGGAGCTCCTCCAAAATGGATACCTAAGGAGACATACATTTCAGTTAAACCTGTGAAGTCAAATAGCATTATATGAAACACATGAAATAATACTGGTCAAAATGGCACTCTCTGGATTTAACAAAGCTTTTTACTGATAGGGTCCAAGTCATGTTCTGTTCTGTCCTCTAAATTCAATTAGTTTTTGGCTACTCTTACTCTGACCAGCCAGATTAATATGACAAATACGACTTACCTCGAGCTCCATTTCCTTGAAATCTTGGTTTCTAAGGAGCTTAACTGCCACAGTCTGGTCACGGTCCACGGTGTGGCACTTGGCTACACGGCCAAAGCAGCCTTCACCAAGCAGGGTGTCTCCATTGGTCAGGGTGTGACTGATGATGACATCCTGCAGGGTGTCACCATCGGTTATACAGGATTTCTTCACTGGTACTTGCATCGTTGTTGTCCAATTGCAAACTACCACTGTTACCTTTAAAATAACTTAGTACGCTCTACTATTGCCACAATTATTACTACTACTAACACTAAGGCAGGGGTGCTCAACAAGTCGATCACGATCTACCAGTCGAACGCAGGCAGAGTGTCAGTCGATCGCATATGGCTACCTTCAGACTGCAGGGCTTAATGCTCAATTCCGATTTTTTTGTGAAATCCAATTTTTTTGCGAGTTCGTTCCCATTTCCAATTAAATACGACTTGTATGTGACCTCCAGTGTGAACTATAAACGCCCCAAAAGTGTCCCGCATGCGCCTTGGAGGACACAACGAGGTCACATGCAGCGAGCATGCTCAATGTTTACGGAAGTAGCCTAAAGTTGATGTCGTACCGGAGCCAAAAAATGTATAGCTTATTGTTTTAAGGAGGAGACGGAGAAAGAGAAGGACAAGGTTTTTGGCCACAGCGTTTTGCGGGGCAGTGACAGCAACGTCCGTATGAACGTGTTGGTGCAGAGTCGCAGCCAAAAGTGGTGGGATTGCCCTGTGCTTCGCTGCTTCACTGACACGGAGTTCATATACTATTTTCGCATGACGAGAAGAACGTTTGTGTACATTTGTGAGCGCCTACTTGTACCACTCTCGCTGGAGGAAACACGCCCAGGTCGGATGAATGCGACCTGGCCGTTCAGACTGAAGTCGCATGCCAAAAGACTGGATATGTATTGGATTTTGGACCACATATCTTGGGCTACGTTCACACTGCAGCCTGAAGTGACGCAAATCAGATTTTTTCACCCCTATGCGACTTTAAAAATATTCTCATTCCAAAAGCCCATATTTGCTATGTCTAACAGGTCATTCTAAAATTATCTAGAATGCAGAAAATCACATTTAACCTCCCCCCTCAAAAAAGGTTGAGCACCCCTGCCCTATGGGAACTGTATATTTGGTCAGACACTTGCAGGCAGCTCAGAGGTCCTTAGCACCATGGTAACACTGTTGCCACGGTGCTTCTGGCCTTGCTTGTGTCTTTGGTTTGTCCTGTTTGTGTCTGTGACAGAGGTTGGTTGAGAATGTTTATTTGATTTTTCTTTAATTAACTTGATTGATTTGCATATTTTGGATGACTGTTAGGATAAATAGTTTTAACTGTTATTAGCAGACTGATTATATATTGTGCAATGTAGTTAGTAATATGATTCAAATTTTTGTTATAGATACCAGCTAAAAGAATTAAAGACACACATTAAATCTCCAAAATACATTCTTGTGTCCATTTCTACTCTCTCATCGCAGTATTGTTCTGGATGAAGTGTCCCAGTACATGTATACAATCCTCCTAGAAATCTCCAATGACTACGATTGCTGTTTCACAGTTAGTCAAATGAAAGTAACACGTGCTGAGTTACTGTCTACTCTGGGTTTCCGCAAACTAACTTGGTTTTCATGTCAAATTGACTTTCATAATGTGTTAAATGTACGTGTGCAGAAGTGGGTGGTTGTTTCTTACTTTAAAATGTAAATATTTCCACAAAAAGGTGATTGAGAGTCACTAGAAACTGTTGTTTTTAAGATGTGTCCTGAGTGAGTCCTATGTGTTTTTTCGGTACTTACCTGCTGCACCAAAGGTCTCGTATGTGTCCCAAGATGACATAGTTACTACTATGATCACACCTGGGTCCAAAAACAGATTTCCAAATACAATCGCTCTGAGCTCGCGAGAGAGTGTGTCTCCAACAAAGATCTCAGTGAGAATGGGCCGGAAAGTGTCCAGCAGCTTATTTATAAACTTTTGCAGGATTCCAGAATCCCCATTGCCATGAGGATCATATTTGAGTACCGTATATACAAACTGATTAGACTTGTATAGAGCGTTTTCACGAACCCGGAAAAACAGGACGATTACCTGTATGTGCGGTCATCTTGGATGCATTACACGCTCAAAATTACATGTTTTTATATAGCAACCATGCAGAAAAAAATCTAAATTTCACGAGAAACCTTCCACATCGGAATCCAAAAATTCTGACACAGTTGACCTGCTGTAAGTTGGATGCCAAAGAAAAGAAGCGTTATATGAAAAAACTTGAATTAATTGGGCAAGAAGATCCGTATGAGATGGATTCAAGTTTGTTCAGTGACAGTGGCAATTTGTCCATTGTGCTGCTGTAAGCTCTCCCGACATTGTGAACTACCTGGTCTTCTCCCCAAGCCCTTATACAGCACAAGACCTTAAAGGTCCCATGGCATGAAATTTTCACTTTCTGAGGTTTTTGAACGTTAAAGGCAAATAAACGTTTTTTTACAATCTGAGCCTTCTTTCGGCAATAAAACAAGTAGTTTTACTCACCCATAGCATTTTTCTGTCAATTGGAGCAGTATCGCAGAACTTATGTTGAGCCGTTCTGTTCTACTAATGATCCCGTATCCGTTAACATGGTGCTGTATCATTTGCTCGGGGCATTACTTTGCGGTGTCCAAATAACACAAACTTTAGCACTTTTCAAATCATAGAAGCCCGATGTCTTAATGTAAGAAATCGTTTGAAGCAAAAGTGGCCTGTAATCCGAGATTTAGCCATAGTTTCGAGTAGATGAGGACGCCAGTGCGCATGCGCGGACTGCTCCCGGGACCCAAACATGAAACGCAAAGCTGAAAACTATGGATAAATCTCGGATTACAGGCCACTTTTGCTTCAAACGATTTCTTACATTAAGACATCGGGCTTCTATGATTTGAAAAGTGCTAAAGTTTGTGTTATTTGGAGACCGCAAAGTAATGCCCCGAATACAAATGCTAATGGATACGCTACAACATAACTTTCTTCAAACAGCTCCAAATGCCCCCCCCCCCCCCCCACATGGTTAAAAGTTGCAAAATGTCTAAACTGAGCATTTGTGATCCTTTTCTGCGTTAGAAAAAATCAGAGCTCAAACGGGCGAGTTTGAACAAGGCACCTTATTGACGTCAGATCGAAAAAAGAAATGCAAATGCGGTTCCACCCCCGTCTGTCTGTACTCAGCGTCTCTGTAAATCACGCCCAGAGTTTGGACTGTGGAGGAGCTACGCAATGCAAAATACGTTTTTTAATTTGCCTGGAGGAACTTGCGAGTGGTTCTAGGCTCGGAAGTCCTTTATCTGAGCCTGTGGATATCTGAAACAGCAGTGGTTTAATTTTATTTTCTGTGGAAATGTGTTTATTTTTCAATAGAAGGCTTCTCATCCCTCCCCCCGTGCAAAAACACGGAAGTGGGTCACGGAGTGGAGGGGAGAGCTTGGCCACGCCCCCACCCCCTACTATAGGCCAGCTCTGTCCTCCTCATTTGCATTCAAGCAACAACGCCCATAATGGAGTGTTCCAGAGTGACATTTATGACTCTTTCTCATCTTATCTCTCTTTCTCATGCACTGAGTGTTGATTTTGAAGAAGGATTCATTTACAGTATTAGGGAACCATTAAGGAGCCATATAAAAGCATCAAGAAGTACCATGTCATGGGATCTTTAAGAGCTCTAAAGGTCTGGAGGCAACAACCAGTTTATTTGTGGCTGGTACGAGAGCGTGTGGAAAACTGGAGACAACAATATTGTGATGGCAAAGGTAGGCATACTTATATCTAGTAGACCCACATGTGTAATGTGTTTAAGTACTAGTATATTGCTTTTTATTATTATTCATATTTTGCAAAGATATGGCCTCAGGCTAAGATAGGCTACCGGTTGCGAAATGATCTGAGCATATGCAAATGTTGTCATGATTTCTCCCATCCAAGTTCTGTTTGAGACTGGCGATCCACAATCTCCTTTCCTTTGATAATTGCTGTCTGTTCACCCTGGTTTAGTCCTGGTTTAGTTCTGGTTTAGTCCTGGTTTAGACCTGGTTTAGTCCTGGTTGGTCACTATTTTGGGTAAACGATAGAACTGCAGGTGTTTTTCTCTGTCCGGTCTATTGCGATAGTTTAGGATCGGACAATAGTTGACCATTTTGCTTTTTTTTTTTACTTTGCGGCATAAGTGCACTGTTCGCAGTGTTTCAAATATCTCCAAGATGGCGGGCTTCCAGATTATGATGTCCTGACCATTATTGTCAATGCCTTAATACTGGGGGGATGGGACTTTTGGATCCAATTTGGAAGCTTTAAAGGTGTTTGTGACACCTTTGTGCAATGGACACTTGAGTTTCACATATGTATGTGGGGGATTTGGCCACTGGGTTTGTTTTTTTGTTTGTTTTTTCTTCCTCTTCTTTTCCTTTCTTCTTGTTTTCGCTCCCTTGCTCTTCACTTTCGCAGGAATCTACTGTGTTCATCATACTTCTTCAGGTCCCTGGCAGTGTCCAACACTTCATCTCTGTAAGTCATTATAAGGTATGGCGACTATAAATAACCCACTTAGACTTGTTTCGTGGAATGCTATAAAATTGGGAGGTGTAATGTCCCATTTAAATCAGCTTAAGGGTGATATCTATTTCATGCTAAACAAGCAGGTTGTACAGCTTAAAAAGCATTGGGTTGGGGAAGTCTTTCACTCCACATTAAACGGTAAAGCCAGGGGAGGGGCCATAATTATTCGTGGAGGCCTCCCCTTTATGTCAGAGAAATCAGTCCTAGATCTAAATAGTAGATATGCAATGGTTTCTGGGAGGATTCGAGAGATGCCATTCTATTTTGTTTGTGTCTACGGCCCTAACTGGGATGATAGTCTTTTTGTGACTAAACCTTTGTCATCATTTCCGGACACTGAAAATCACTGTATAATCGTGGGAGTTGATTTTACTCTTGTACAGAACCCGTTGCTGGATCGGTCTTCCAACAGATCTTTTCCCCACACTAAGGCAGCGAAAACCCTGTTCACTTTCTCTGAAGAGCTTGGTCTTACGGACCCCTGGAGACATACATTTCCAGGGGCCAAAGCTTTCTCGTTTTTCGCTCATGTCCATCGCTCTTATTCTCGGATAGACTTTTTTCTTTTGGATGTCAGACTTTTGGCAAAATTGGTTGCCACTGACTATCATTACCATTGCAATATCAGATCATGCGCTGGTCTCTCTTGACTTAGCTCTGCCTTCTCCACCAGGTTTGCTTAGGCAGTGGAGGTTTAACTCTGTTCTCTTGTTCAGAGGAAAACTACAAAGAGTTTTTGCATTCCCAGATTTCTCTATTTTTCGAACTGAACAACCTACCTTATAGACGTGTGCAATTTATCGATTAAATCAATTAATTTTAATTGTTACAGCTCAGGACGATGTGTTTTTTGAAAATCGATTTTTAAATTATTTTTTACATGCAAGCGGAACTAATGCGCCGCCACGCTCTACACGGGTAAGTTAGCGGGGCGCACCCAAACATTGTTGAGGGAAAGCTGAAGCTTGTACCAAAGAAAGGTGTTGCTACATCTGTTATATGGAACTGGTTCAGTTTTCTTGCGTCGGACTTAAAACAAACGAGTGCTCGCTGTAAAGTCTGTTCAAAACCTGTTGCAAATAAAGGAAGCAGCGCAACAAATGTATTCTTGCACCTAAAGCAGAGGCACACAGCGGAGTGGGAGAAATGCAGGTCCCAATGGAATGAAAATAGTCACAGCGCGAGCACAGTGTCCAAAGTCAAACAAGCAACAGTCCCTGAAACATTTTGGAACTGCAATCACACACGCTACCACGATGTATATTGTAAAAGACATGGTGCCCATATATACTGTGGAAAAGCCCAGATTCATTAACATGGTGAAAGTTTTGGACCCGAAGTATTGTGCTACCAAGCCGCACATATTTTTCTGAAGTTGCCACAACTGTATACAGACTGCACAATGCTATAGGTAAGGGTCTTCAAGTGATACATTTAAAAAACAAAACAATAACAGCTTAATTGATGCAAGGTGTAATGTATTTATTTTATAAAAGAACGTTGCATTATTTTTGAGCCATTTGTCTGTCATCTGTTATTTGCTTTTGAGTAGGGCAGAGAAAAATCGATTAAAATCGGAAATCGGATTTTTTGTAAAAAAAAAAAAAAAAATCGGAGATTTTATTTTTAGGCCATATCGCCCAGCTCTACTACCTTATACAAGTACAGTGGTACCTCACCTTACGAAAGACCCTACATACGAAAAATCCAAGTTACGAAATGCCTTCACGTAAAATTTTGGTCTCTAGATACGAAAGAAAATTCAAGTTACGAAACGCGAAATCTCAAAAATTCGAATAATGCGTGCTCAGAGGCACGCCCCGCTGTTATCCCCGCTCAAAGAGCACCTTTCTCGGCCTCTTAGCTCTAGCGCCGAACACGCAAGATTTTCAACAAAATGTATTAAATAGTGAAGCCTGGGGGGAGACACGACTCTGGAAGCAGCGCGGAGACATGAACGCACCGCGCGAGGAGCGAGGAGCGAGGAGCACGCACCGGCTGGTTTGTGGCTCAGGCTCAGTAATATATTCGTTTAAAATGAGGCTTTTATTGTTGAGGGAGCGAGTATTGAAGAGAGACAGCTTTAGGTGGCGCTGTGTGGTGTTTGGCTGTGAGGACGGAGGGAGAGGGCGGAGATTGGCTGGTTTCACGTGGGGTTTGTTGTGGTGACGTAATGAGGAAACAGGTGAGCGGTGAGACCAGAGGGACGGGATGGCATTGGGAGATGAGAAGTTGCAGTGAAAAATGCGACCGGAGCCTCTGTGTGGAGGTCGGCAGCTGCGGAGAAGTCCAAGTTGTTGGAGAGTATCGGTGCAGGACGGGCGGCGGCGGCAACTGTTGAGGCAGTGAAGAGCGGAGGCAGAATACCGGAGAGTCATGCTGTGGTGGACCGGTGAGAAGCCAGCGCCAGCCCCGGGCAACGGCAGTGGAGCAGTCCCGGCGGCCCCGGAGACGAGGCACGAGGAGCCCAGGAAAATTCACAGAGGGGCGAACATCTGAAGTCCGGGAGAAAGGCCAAAGGTCCCGCAGTCGTGCTGTCAATGCCGAGGAGCGGACCGGAGCGGAGATCTCCTGCACTAGCAAGCAGGCCAGCGGAGAGCACGCAGGCTAAGTACCCGTCTGAACTGAGCACACCAGGACGGTTGGATCCTGGAGGGACAATTCGTGGGGCCCCAGCTGCACAGCCAGGTGGCAACGACAAAACACCGCTCAAAAAGTTGGAGAAAACAAGCACGCCAGGGACACAACAGCAGGACACCCCCGTGCAGGTAAAACGCCGATCAGAGTCACAGGGCCAGAAAAGAGGTGATCATTGATGTTTACAGAAAATATAAAAAGTATCCAAGCAATATGTTGTGTGGATGCAATTATAGAAGCGGATGCTCATTCAAATCCATTCAAATCCATTAAAAAAAAAAAGTTACACTATAAAAAAAAAAAAACTTGGAACGAATCAGGCCTTTTCCATTGAAATAGCTACTCAACTTACGAAAAATTCACATTACGAAACCACTTCTGGAACGAATTAATTTCGTAAGGTGAGGTACCACTGTAGAGGCAATCTCTGGGAGGCTTCCAAAACTTACATCAGAGGCCAACTTATCTCTTTTATTTCTAACAAGAAGAAGGCTGAGACTGCTTGTACTAATCAGCTTCTGGATGAAATTAAGGATGTTGGCCAATGGTATGCCACCAACCCTGACCCTGATCTTTATAAGGAGCGCCTTACATTACAGACAGAACTTGAGCTAATCTCCACCACTACAGTCAGAACTGCTTTACTTAAATCCAGGTAACGGTGTTACGAATCAGGTGATAAGGCTGGCAAGCTTCTTTCACATCAGGGTCGGTCAGAGGCAACTTCTAGACTTATACCAGCAATAAGATCCGCCCTGGGCGTAACCCTTACGATATAAATAATGCCTTTGCAGAATTTTATACTGCTCTTTATACGTCTGTGATTCATTCACCTTCCCCCGATGCAGTGTTGGAAAAGGTACATTTTCCTCTTGTTACGGATGAATCAGCAGAAATGCTAGGCGCTCCCATCACCACTCTTGAAGTTCAGGAAGCTATTGGTTCACTCCAGAGTGGAAAGTCGCCTGGACCAGACGGCTTAACTATTGAATATTACAAGACCTTTTCTGCTATGCTTAGACATGAGGCTTTTACTCTTGGGGTTACCTTCAAGATACCCTGTTGGAGGCCACAATTTCTTTGCTGCTTAAAAGGGACAAAGATCCTAAGCTCTGTAGTAGCTACAGTCCGATTTCACTCTTGAATGTTGATTTTAAAATTCTGTCCAAGGTTCTTGCTTCACATTTGCGGCGTGTCTTGTCACCAATTATAAACCTGGACCAGTCCGGTTTTATGCCAGGTAGGCAGTCTTCCTGTAATACTAGGCGTCTTTTTAACATCATTACTTCCCCCAGCTCTTTGGTTCCCGAAGTTGTTGTGTCTCTGGACGCTGAAAAGGCCTTCGACAAGGTTGAATGGAACTTCTTGTATAATGTGCTGGCCAGATTTGGATTGGCCAGAGGCTTCATGGATTGGGTGAGGCTCCTCTACTCTTCGCATTGAGCGTCAGTTCAGACAAATGATACTCTCTCCCCTTCCTTCTCTTTATGTCGCGGCCCGAGGGCTGCCCTCTTTCTCCTTTGCTGTTTATTCTGGCTCTTGAGCCCTTGGCCGTGTGGTTGTTTCTGACCCTG
This sequence comes from Paratrypauchen microcephalus, assembly GCA_036785185.1. Lineage (NCBI taxonomy): Eukaryota > Metazoa > Chordata > Actinopteri > Gobiiformes > Gobiidae > Paratrypauchen > Paratrypauchen microcephalus. The sequence goes on from JAVJIX010000059.1 coordinate 1,931,210, forward strand.
TCACTTCTTTTCCTGCTATTCTAAACATCCTTCATGAGTATGGTAACATCACATAACATATATCTGGGTATAAACTTAACTACCAAAAAAGCGAGCTGATACCTATTAATGATCTTGCCAGAGTACTCTCTCCTTCTATAGTGCCATTTTGGTGGTCGAGGAGTGGTTTTCAGTATTTAGGCATTCAAGTTACTTTATCGCTCAGCAACTTGTATTATGAGAACCTCACCCCTATGATCTACATCTTTCAACACCTTCCTGTCTTTCTTAACAAATCCTTTTTTGTTAGGCTAGATAAGATTCAGATGTGTCCTGTATTACTGTCACAGCTGTAATAGTACTTTCAATACAATGCACTGTTTTTCTGTTAATGTTGAAAATGTTCAATAAATAAAGTTGGGGAAAAAAGAATAAGACAACATTTGTGAATAAAATAGGAGTAGAACAGCATGGGGGAAAAAAGACTACTGTGGGCTAATTTTACCAAAACTTATAATTTTATAGCCTATCCAACAACATTAATCTCATAGCAGGTAGAATGTGTTTTAACACAACTATGTGTTTTAAAAAAATGCTATTTGTACATTGTTTGTAAATTGTACAAATTGAGGCTTGTGTACTGCTTATACGCCTACCTGAACTAAAAGTATTATGGCTTGTCCAGTTTTTATCTTTGCTTATATTTTACGTCAATTTGCTGCTGTTTCCATGACAACACTGTTCTTGTGCATCAGGACATTCAATTAGTGGAAGCCTGAACATGACGTGGGCTTATAATAAACATAATAAAGGAGAATGGTGCTAAAGAAGTACCGCCACCTCATCACATCATCTGGAAAATACGTTGAAAAATTGTTACCCATCTCTCTGTAACTGCTGCAGTGAGCCCTGTTATTTTGGAATTAAAATATTTGTATTAATCCGCTCTACAGGATCCTGATGTTTTTTGTCTGTTTTTTCTGTAAGTAAACTCTTATTTGGAATATGGAACTCGAGTCCACAGTCGGTCCTATAACTGCTAGCCTTGTGAGCTTCATTTGACTGGAGCTGAACACTATGGGTGACGCCACACTCTCTTAGTCTTCTTCTTTATACAGTTTATGGGAAGATAAGATAAGACTTTTGATCTCACACAGGAGAAATTCACTTGTCACATCAGCTCCAGGCAGCTTAGTGCAAAAGAAACAAAAAACAAAAAAAAGTGCATACAGACAAGTAATAATAGTAAAATAAGTAAATAAGAAAATGTAGAAAAATTGCACGTTTGGACTATATAGTAGACTATAAACAAGAAGGGGGACAAATAAGAGTCAGGTTTATGGAGATGCAATGCAAGCCTATTCAGAGAAAAGACACATGCTTGTCAGTGCAAAAAAAACAACAACAACAACCAACTAAAAAAAAACAAAAAAACAAACCAAACACTTAAATTTGGCTATTTTGGCAAAAAAGTTTCATATTGTGGCCTTAAATTAACAGTGAGTATATAATTTAAATGGATCATATAGGCTATAAAACTGAAATTACTGTTTGATAAAGTTGTTACATGGACTAAAGTAATGTATTTAAATAGAAAGCATTTCATTGTTTGACTGTTTACACACAAAACACTGCTGCAACTTTTCCATTACTATTATTGTAATTTGGTTAGGCAATATGCTGCATGAGAGAACAGTCTCACACAAAGCCCAGTCCTGGATGTTTAGATACTTTCCAGATATTGTTCTTGAAAAAAAAAAAAAGTAAGATAAGAGCAAGTTGCCTATGTGTTGCCTATATAGTACATCTGTGGATTACTCAGTGGCCTAAAGCTGGAGCAGTTTAATATACAATACCTACATTTTACTGCATTGTTGATGAGTGTTTGTTGACGACCACTGCCTGCGTATTTAGTGTTCTTCTGCATATGTATAGTGGGGGAGCGTTAATGTTTATGCTAATGTAGCCCTTGTGTCTGTTTCAGGAGTGGTTTAACACAAGGACCTGTGACTTCCTTCATCAGTGCCACATCAGCAGACAGACAAAACTCAAACATCACTGTCTGAGACGAGGTGTACTATTTAGGCACGCTCACTGTTTTACGTGCATATGATAGCAGTAGTAGTAAGAAGTAAAAAGAAGTAAAAGTACAGATACAAAAAAAAAAGTCTCACATGAATGTATCTACATTAGTAAAACTGTTTAAAATGTACTTAAAAAATAAAAAGTATTAGGTCCAGAATTTGAGGTCTTATAAGACTTCAAATGTAATGGTTTTAAATAAAGATTTGTGCTCAATTTTGAGTTGAATTAGAGTAGAATTGAGTTTTTTCCTGGCTGTTTTATTCATACATTTTTGTTTGCTCAAACTACAAATGTGTCAAAAATAAAGGTCTCAAACAATACTAAAAAATACTTGTGGAGTAAGGAAAAGTACAGATTCCTTTCCTCAAATGTAATAAAGTAAAAGTAAAACATATCCACTTTAATTAAGGAAAATATAGATACCTCAAATTTATACTTACAGTACTTTACCAATTTTTCTTTGTTACAGTGTGGGAATCCCAAGGAATCATTTGCATCATTATTTTGGGGTTGCTGATCTGAAAAAAACTTCTGCTTTAGTCATGTAGGAGCCTATAGCTGCAATAGTATGGTGGTAGTAGATAATATAGTTAATAATTACTTTTTGCTATGTAATCCAATAACTTAATTCATTTAAATCCTATGCATACAGGAAAAAATATAATACATGTGTGCAGAAGGGAAGTTGCACGTCTGATGAATGTCAAAACAAATACACAACCCAACAGGGATATGCAGGACTTTGTGTTTCAATATTAAAAGTCTGTATGTGGAAAAGCAGGTAATATTAGTGCACTCCTTAAGGCAATAAGCCACATAGGCCCAAAGCATAATAAAGGCGTGCTCAGATACAGCCCTGGGTTAGATTTGTGTTTGGTTAGTGCAGCTACAGAAAACATTCTAACCTTAACATCCAGAAAAAAATATTATTTTAGGTTAGTACACCTGAGCAGAAAACCAAGCAAGTTTAATAATAATGCAAAGTTTAAATTGAAATGGCATAAGTGCAAGTTTTGCCACAAGATGGAGCCAAATACATTTATTCTTAGAACATCTTTTGTAGTTTATAAAATATTGAAGTTCTGAACGTTGCACATTTCCCTTTATGTCACAATTAATATATAATATATATTACTGTATTTTGTATTGCTTCAACTCAAATGTAATACAAATAGAGTTTAATTAATTGATTGAAGACGCACCTTAACACGCTGAGCTACAGTATGTCTATGAGCTTTTTCTAGGTGCTAACAACCGATTATCTTGATATTGTTTCAAAGTCTCATTCAACACAGAGACGTGATTATTAAAACGTATAAGATCCTTTATTATAAACTCATAATATGTACAGCTTGGACAGTGGCAGCCACAGAAGAGGCAGTGCAGATTTCAGTGCAGATCAGAGACACAACACAAGGGGGCAGTGTAGAGTCAGTCCACAGGTACAGGCAGCTGGTGGTGGTAGTGGTTCATGTCAGGCTGCTCCACGTTCAGATCTGCGTACTCTACTGAGCCCTGTATGGAAAAATAAAATACAGCTGTTATCATATTATTTCAGCCAGCAGAAACATAAGTTAAAGGTGCACTATGTAACTTTTCTGGGAAGGAATTCATTGCCTCCAGATGTTATGATTTTACCTGGAGTGTTCCACAGTCTATTCACTCACAAGCACTTTCACTGATAAAAAATATACCTTGGAAAAATATACATTTTTACTGTGAGAGGGTTCCACAGATTTGACTTGTAACTTGTTGTTGTGACCTAATTGTCTCCATAGCGATAGAAAGAAATGTGGAACATTCCAGACATCCAGACAATTAACATCTCCATGGATACAAGCAGTTCAAACGAATAACTCTTATTTTTTGGTAACTATTTGGTGTAATGAGCAGAATTTGAGAAAGTTAAAATGTGACGAGATTGGAAAGATGGAAAAGCTGGTCCATTATATGTGCAAATATTTAGTAATAATATTTGTGAACTGCATTCATAATGTATCTTCTCTCAAATAAAATTTTAACAGCGCTAGCCAGCAAGATATTAAAAAAAGTTATCATGAAATAAAATCAGATTATAAATGAGAAATATTTGGTACCCTATTATTTGCCACAGTGGAATTATTTTATATATTAAAAACAACCTGAAGATTTCAAATAGAGTTACAATTTCATAGAGACACTCCCCTGTGGTGCATCTAACTTTCTCAAATGTGAGTCCATATCAAATTTCAAATCAGTTTTTCACCTCCCAAACCACCACAGCACAAGTTCTTATTACGTATTAGTGCTACAACTCAATATATTTTCTTTCTTTTGTTCAAACTCCACATTATATTTGAAGATCAGGTTCAGGTTCATATTAAACTGTAAATACATTATCTTCCATCAGGACTTTCCACTGATGAAAGAAATAGCTGTTTTTAGTCAATTATGTCTCTTCCGCTCACCGTTATTTTAACATTTTTGGTGCTACGGGTGCCTCTTAGGGACAAACATTACAGTGCTGATTAGGATGCTATAAGGGGACACTGCGTGGGATGGCCCTTAGGTAATTGCACTGAAGCCGTTAGCTGATGGGGAGGGGAGATAGGGAAGGAAGCCACGACCCAAAATGTCTTTGTTCTATTGGAAACTCTGACAGATGTTTTCCTCCACAGCTGAGTTCTTAAGGCTGAAGCAGGAGCACAGACAGGGGCAGAGACAGGGGGAGAGACAGGGCCAGAGACAGGGGCAGAGACAGGGGCAGAGACAGGGGGAGAGACAGGGCCAGAGACAGGGGCAGAGACAGGGGGAGAGACAGGGAAGAGACAGGGGCAGAGACAGGGAAGAGACAGGGGCAGAGACAGGGAAGAGACAGGGGCAGAGACAGGGGCAGAGACAGGGGGAGAGACAGGGGCAGAGACAGGGGCAGAGATAGGGGCAGAGACAGGGGCAGAGACAGGGGGAGAGACGGGGCAGAGACGGGGCAGAGACCGGGCAGAGACCGGGGCAGAGACAGGGCGAGAGACAGGGGGAGAGACAGGGGCAGAGACAGGGGCAGAGTCAGGGCGAGAGACAGGGGGAGAGACAGGGAGAGAGACAGGGGCAGAGACAGGGCGAGAGACAGGGCGAGAGACAGGGAGAGAGACAGGGGGAGAGACAGGGGCAGAGACGGGGGAGAGACAGGGGCAGAGACGGGGGAGAGAGGGGCCGGAGACAGGGGGAGAGACAGGGGCAGAGACAGGGAGAGAGACAGGGGCAGAGACAGGGAAGAGACAGGGGCAGAGACAGGGGCAGAGACAGGGCAGAGGCAGGGGCACATACGGGCATAGACAGGGAAGAGACAGAGGCACATTCAGGTGAGAGACAGAGGCACAGACAGGGGCAGAGACAAGAGCACAGACAGGGCAGAGGCAAGAGTAGAGACAGGGGCAGAGACAGGGGGAGAGACAGGGGCAGAGACAAGAGTAGAGACAGGGGCAGAGACAGGGGCAGAGACAGGGGCAGGGAGGAAAGCAATGATATATTATACAAATATTATGATATTAAGGATTGAATTAGCCTATGTTAATCATATTACATTGCATTTGTTTTTGCATTAGTATTTATGCCAGTCATTCCCAGTAAAGGAGATGTTATTAGTCTGAAATGTGCCACAGTATGGCATTAAACATGCTTGCCTCCAATAAATACGTTTAATAGCATACTGTGGAACATTCACTGGATTAGACTTCTCAATAAAGCATCAGTTTGAATCATGTATACAGCTGTGTAGCTATTTAAATCTTTATAAACAAATAAATAAATGAATACGGTTGCCAGATTAATTATTATTATATCATTCTCAGTGAAGTGAAAAAGGGAGCCTCTCCAGGACCATGCTTTCCAAATGTATACACTATTTTTAAACCTATAATAAAAGTAACTTAACCATGTACAAAATAAAAACATACTACTATATAAATATATATATTTTTGCCACCAAGAAGTCCTCACTTATGTTTTCTGAGTTCACACTAATTACATGACACAGCACATTGCTCCTGTCCACACTGAGGGCTTTGTCTGCTGAAGTGTGAAAAACAAACTCATTTCATTCACAGCAGTGACAGCCAGAGGGCGGTGTACTCACATAAGGATGTGGATCTGCCTCACCTGTGGAGGACAAACAGCATGAATAAGACCAGAGTCCTCTTTTTATGTAGACACCACAGTGACCTTTGAACCCTGTTCCTACTCCACACCAGGCTTTAGATGCCTCTAAAACAAAACAAACCTGCCCCTGTGGTTTAGAGCAGTGTTTGTAGTCTCTACTCACAGACAGAGGCAGAACAAAAACTGGGATTATATTTACACTTAGACTTAGACAAACTTTATTGATCCACAAGGGAAATTATTTGGATACAGTGGCTCACTCATCAAATATAATATATAACAGAGGGCAACAAAAAAATAGATGGAATAGCAAAAAAAGATAGAAAGAGACTAGTGTCAAATGAGACAACTATAAAAATAAAAAAATAATAAGTGTATGTACAAATCAGAATAAAATAGAAAAATAAGTAATAAAATATCAAATAAAACATGAAATCACAGCTATATACAGTTTTAGGGAGTATTATCTGTTACATAAGGGTGAGTTGTTGTACAGTTGTATGGAGTTTGGTATGAATGTAGTCCTGTTTCTGTTACTGTTTGAGCGGAGCTGTACCTGTTGGAGAATGAGCTCCTCTGTCCCTCTATGGTCTGGTACAGTGGGTGAGCAGGAGTGTCCATGATGGAGAGCAGTTTGTCCAGTGTTCTCCTGTCCCTCACTGTGACAAATGTCTCCAGCTCACAACCGATCACGTGACCAGCCTTGCAGATCAATTTGTCAATCTGCCCAATGTCCCTTTTACTGGTGCTGCTCCCCCAGCAGACCACAGTGAAGTACAGGGCGCTGGCCACCACAGACTGGTAGAAGATCTCCAGTAACTTGCTGCACACACTGAAGGACCTTCTCAGGAAGTAGAGTCTGCTCATGCTCTTTTGTACACAGCATTACAGTTGTCCCTTCAGTCGAGCCTGTTGGTCAAATGGACGCCAAGGTATTTGTAGCAGTTCACTATTTCCACGTAATGGCCCTGGATAGTAACGGGCTCCACTGGTGTCCTCTTTCTCCTGAAGTCAATCACCAGTTCCTTGGTTTTGTCCACATTCAGGAGAAGATGGTTTGCCTGGGACCACTCCACAGAATTTGCGATCAGTGTCCTGTACTCCATCTCCTGTCCATCCCTGACACACCCAACCACCGCAGAGTCATCAGAGAACTTCTGCAAATGGCAGGACCTGGAGCTGTACTGGAAATCAGAGGTGTACAGAGTGAACAGGAACGGAGACAGGACTGTACCCTGGGGAGCTCCTACATTACTGACCACGGTGTCAGACAGTGTGGTCCCCAGTCGCACGTACTGAGGCCTGCCTGACGGGTAGTCAGTAATCCAAGAGACAACGGAGGAGCTGACACCCATCCTGAGCAGCTTCTCACTCATCAGAAAGGGCTGGATTGTGTTAAAGGTACTGGAGAAATCAAAGAACATTATCCTCACAGAGCCCTTAACACTATCCAGTTGAGAGTGAGCCCGCTGCAGAAGATAGATTACAGCATCATCCACACTAATGTGGGCCTGATAGGGAAATTGTAGAGGATCCAGGGATGGTGCCACCAGGGGTCTGAGCTGAGCCAGCACAAGTCTCTCAAACACTTTCATGACATGAGGTGTCATTTTCAAACAACATACCTTTATTTATAATTGAATAACAGCTTTTAAAGGAACTGTACTTAAGTTGGTATTCCAATCACCTCCAAGTGATTAAAAAAAGAATATGTGAGTATCTGACCTGAGAGTTTTTACTGACCAGGTTGTGCAACCCTTAACATGTATGAACAAATATTGTAATATTCTGGCTTAGTAACTACTTAATTAATATGCTCACTATCCTATCAACAATCCTAAAACCAACCCCATAAATAGGTAGTTAGGTGAGGTTGTTTAATCCTTACTTTGTTGATTGTAAATTAAGTCTTTATTCATGTTTTATTAAGGCTAATTAAGGTGCAAATATTAAAAGGGCACCTGATTTTGTTTGGGATTGTAGTCAGTTGATGCATGGATTTCATACCCATATACTCATCAATATATAAATGCAATATTAACTATAACTAAACAACTCTCAACTCTGTGTTGTGTTTTGCTCATATAGTGGATGTGTTTAATCATGTCTATTCGTCCTTTGTCTTTGCTGAAAGGACACATTAGTGCTCTAACTGATGAACAGAAGCAGAGTTTGGCTGTTGTTCTAATAACAGGACGTTCCAGTCAGCAGAAACAGGATATAGTTATGGCCAAAAGAGTTTTCAGTCCTTATCTCTCCCCTGATTGGTACTACAAGATATGCCTCCACGTGGGAATAAAAAGTGGCACACAAAAGTGTCTCAAATACCAGAGCTAAATAAATATCACACAGTGAGAATTGAACGCAACCACTGTGAGCAGCCAAGGAACAAATGACTAACCATTACCATTTAGCAACCACTTTGTCATAGCGTCATAGAGTGTGATACAGGATTACCTTATTTTTTTTAAAAAGCCAACGGTTTTGATTTTGGGTTATATTATTGGTGAAATATGACTTTATTATCAAAACGCACCAATAAATACTCAAGTTACAGCAGATTTTCTGTATTTTTGTGAGAGGACTTTTTAAACATGTACTTGTATTTGAGTATAATTGAGTCTAATTCTAGTATATTTCTGAGTTCATTACATTTTAAATCATAGGAGTTACAGATAACAGTCTCACTACACTGCTCTGTTTGCCCCTCTCTAAATCTACAAATACCGCACCACCTGCTCTGATTGGTTGTAGCTCCGAATACACAGATTGCGGTTTAAAATCATTTGGGTTTAGTTAAAGGAAAAGTAACGTTGTTTTTTTTTACAATCTGAGCCTTCTTTCGGCAATAAAACAAGTAGTTTTACTCACCCATAGCAGTTTGGTGTCAATTGGAGCAGTATCGCAGAAGTTATGTTGGAGCCGTTCTGTTCTACCAATGATCCCGTATCCGTTAGCGTGAGTGCTCGGGGCACTGCTTTGCGCTCTCCAAATAACACAAACTTTAGCACTTTTCAAATCACAGAAGATCACTGTGTCAGGGTAGACTTTTAGTAGATTCCAAAACGGCCTGAAACCCGATATCGCAACAGAAAAGTAAAGTTCAGAGCGGTGTTAGCTTCTTTCGGACTAGCGGTGTTTACAAAACAGCTGAGTTCACGCATGCGCACTGTCCTCTCTGATGACGTCATCAAATGAAACTGTAGCTGGATATCGGGTTTCAGGCCGTTTTGGAATCCACTAAAAGTCTACCCTGACACAGCGATCTTCTGTGATTTGAAAAGTGCTAAAGTTTGTGTTATTTGGAGAGCACAAAGTAATGCCCCGAGCATATGATACGAGCACCATGTTAACGGATACGGGATCATTAGTAGAACAGAATGGCTCCAACATAAGTTCTGCGATACCACTCCAATTGACACCAAACTGCTATGGGTGAGTAAAACTACTTGTTTTATTGCCGAAAGAAGGCTCAGATTGTAAAAAAACGTTACTTTTCCTTTAACAGTTAAATCAGTCAATTAGCAAGCTCTTTGGGTCGTTTTTTCATGTGTACTTGACAGCAGTCCCATGTAACTTTTACTTAAGTACACTTTTTCAGGACTCTTTACACTACTGATAAAATAAAACTCACCATGTGCAGAGTTCTGTAGCTCACTGTAAACAGTGTCAGTGCCTTTCTTCAGTGGAGCTGTCAAGATAAATAGGAAATATCATGTTTATATCTTCAACATAATGTCTGTTTTTGAAGTGTCTGCTCATTATTGGTCACAGTATGTAACCACCATCTTTCTCTCATATCTCTCTCATATCACAGCACAGCAGCTATCAGCTCAGTACTTCCTGTTAAGAGTCTCTGTGGAGGTGGAAATCCCGAAAACCTGAACACTCTTTAATGATCTACAATTAGACCCCACCCAGGAAGCACTGGTCTACCTTATCTGCAACCAGGGAATGCGGGCATAAGGATAAGTAAATGGTTTTGTGGTTTTGGTGCAGAGAAGTCATTCGAGTACAGAAGAGGCAGTGCTCCTGTAAGCTTACCTCTTGCTGGATCTGCGGAGCGTGGATGCACCACTTCAGTGTATTCTACATCAGGCTCATTGGACACTACGCTGTTCTCTTCACTGGCTGAAATAAAAATCATGTGAATAAGTAATTCCTATAATAACTACACTTTACATATCCTTAATAAAGTATGAACAAAGACTTAATGCATAATGAGAATGATTCATTCTTAATAAACTCCTGAATGACTCTTGAATGATTCATTCTTCATAAACTCTTTGTGTATATATAGGCATATATAGGCTTACCTTGAGGTGGTCTTTCAGTCCAGACACTAACAGTGGTCCTGTCCACTGCTCTAGTTGCTGCAAAACACAAGAAAATACTTAATTAAAGGGACAGTGTGTAAGATTTTTACCCGTTAATTACCGAAATTGAAGATACCCATTCAAAAATACATTGTTTTCCAAGCCCTTTCACTTCCATCATGAAATCAAAGTATTCTTTTGAACTTAGATATAGTCACATAAAAGGGGGATCCTGCCCATATAGAGGCAGCCATTTTGAATACGAGAGCCGCAGAAGGACATTTGGGCTCCGCCTTCGCCTTCGGCAAGGCTCGTGGTTTTGGGTAAACAAGAAGAAGACGAAGACAGACTTTATTCATCCCTGTAGGGAAATTATTTCTCTGCATTTGACCCATCCTTCAGGAGCAGTGGGCAGCTCGTCTTTCAGGCGCCCGGGGACCATCTCCATGATCTTATTGCTCGGCTTGATCAGGACCTAAGCTGGAGGATTTTACCTGGAGCATGTTTTGGGTCGGAGGAAACCCATCCAGACACGGGGAGAACATGCAAACTCCATACAGAAAGGCTCGGGCGACCCGGGGATCAAACCCAGACCATGCATGCAAACTCCACACAGAACACACACAGAAAGGCCTGGGCGACCCGGGGATCGAACCCGGAACCTTCTAGCTGTGAAGCATGAGTGCTAGCCACTCAGCCACCGTGCCGCCGACAACACAAGCATGCTGCGGGATCACACGTCGTAATGGATCTAACACGTTTTTTGGACTAAATTGTTTTACTGGATTTTATTCGCTGGATCCTTACAGACAGATTGATTTCCGTATAAAAGCCCCATGTGCTCGGGGAGTGACTGTTGTGCCGGGAAATGAACTGCATAGTCAAAAAGAGGAGACTGTAAAGTTTCATTTGATATGTAGATTGTCATGGTACACGATCGGGAATGTGTGTTTTCATGCGAAAAGAAAAAAAAAAACAGTGAACGGGACCGCGTTTTGTCGGCGAGGGCTCGCAAAGCCCGGGTGCGCGCTGGTACGCGAGCTGTCCGCGATACGGCGCGCCCGGGTGACCCTCGACGTCTGCCATAGCCAAAAGAGGAAGTGGAATAGCTACCATCCACCTATGCACCACGAATGCTACACACTGGACCTTTAACACAAGGTTATATAGCACAATGTCAACATATTTTTAGATCTTAAGATTAAACATTGTACAATTTCAGATTTTATAATATGGATAAATTACTAAAACTCTAGTTGGCGTAATTATTTAAGCGTACTGGATTCAGTTATGTTACTACTGCCAATAAGGCACTACAGAAGCCGACAGAGGCCATGCTCGTAATGATTATTTTCCACCTTAATAACGAGAAAATTAACTTGAGATCTCAAGAAAATAGAGTTATTCCGTGATCTCGAGAAAACGATCACTGTATCTCCCTCGGTAAAGACAAAGCCGGGCCAGTCTTCTGCGGAGGTGCCGCGGACTAATCTTGAAATTATCCCGAATTAAAAGACGTAATGCAATCTCCCCCTGTGTCAACCCCTGATCAAAATATTGTTTTATCAGCTGATCGATTATTATTCCAGACATTCTAATGACCAAACACACGTCTATTCAGAATGAGAAATAGCCCCGAAGTCAGCCTGTCACAATGTGGCGTTAGACATTTTAGTTGTTTTCTCGAGATCACGGAATAACTGTTTCGTTTTCTCGAGATCTCGAAATAACTGTTTTGTTTTCTCGAGATCACAAATTAATTATCTCGTTATCTCTGTCGACTTCCGTATCATACGTTTAAGACTGCTTTAACAAGCTTGAAATGGATGAGTATTTGGAGTCTGCCCTAACATGCTATAGTTTCAGTTGTGTGTTCAGATTCTGTGATTTTTTAATTTTTTAATTCAGTTTTGTTCATCATTGTTGAGTTTTGTAATGTGTGAGCTACTGTGTCCAAGTCCTTGTGGATCAATAAAGTATTTCTGTCAGTCCACAAAGTTCAGTCCACATTCTTGAGCACAATATACACTTAAATAAGCCACAGTACCACATTGTGTCCAGGCAAAACAACATCCCACTGGTTATGTTATCTGACTCACAGTTTTACCAAGTCTTATGTGATTAATTTCCTCCACCTGCTACATGCATTCAAACCCCGTCCCTAAGCCCCGCCCACTCCTGCATTCACGCTGCCAAAATAGGAAGTTCCTCCTTCACTCTATTGTTCCAACATTTCAAGGAAGTCTTCGTTGAGGTTTTAGGAAATGGATACGTTTCATGGACTTAAACGGCAGTCCTTGGGTCTTTTCAGAGCACATTAACACAGAGATATGATAAGAATATCTTAGATTAGAATAAGAGGCAGCGACCAGTATAAAAACTAAAATCTTTATTCTAAGTGCCTCTTTTGACAATGAAATCAAGCAAAATATATACAAACATTTCTCGTAAAAAGTACTATACAGCAATATTTTAACAATGATTATAACCGAGCCAGACTGTAGAAATCAGATTAAGGCTCTATCAAAACTAACAAGGCATAATTGTGCAAAGTGAAAGTGTATTTTCTGCATCCCACCCAGCCGTTATGGACCCCGCAATCAAAAAATCAATAAACAACCAATACTGTATTTAAATAACTATACAGTGGTACCTCACCTCCAAGTTACGAAACGCCTTCATGTAAAATTTTGGTCTCTCGATACGAAAGAAAATTCAAGTTACGAAACGCGAAATCTCAAAAATTCAAATAATGCGCGCTCAGATGCGCGCTCAGCCACACACATTATACGCTTTTCTCAGGCTGGATTTAAACTTTTCTTAAATTTGTCTCTTGTTTAAACACTCAAATTTTCATAGATTTTCAACAAAATGTATTAATAGTGAAGCGTGGGGGGAAGGGGGAGGGCGGTGGGTGTGCGCGCGGACATGTGTGTGATAGCGCAGCATGACCCGGTGCGGGGCTGCAAGCACGAGACCCGTGCTCAAACCGTGCCTCCTCTAGACCAGGTCTAAACCAGGTCTAAACCAGGATTAAACCACCACAGCTCTTGCCTGCGTTCGTTCATGCGCTCAGACTGCGTGCGGTCCCGAGGGAAGGCACATCCCCTCCCCTCCTCCCTGCTCGCCTCAGCCGTGACTTGTGAGGTACACCGGCAGAGCTAGCAGGAAATAGACCCGCACGCGGTGGTTTAATCCTGGTTTAGACCTGGTTTAGATCTGGTCTAGAGGAGGCACAGTTTGAGCACGGGTCTCGTGCTCGCAGCCCCACGCCGGGTCATGCTGCGCTATCACACACATGTCCGCCCTCCCCCTTCCCCCCACGCACGCAGTCGCTGCTCGCCTCAGCCGTGACTCGTGAGGTACACCGGTGCTGCTGCTAATAGCAGAACTAGCACGAAACCAGGAAATAGACCCACACGCGGCGCTTTAATCCACCTGGTCTAGTCCTGGTTTAGTCCAGGTCTAGATCTGGTCCAGTCCTGGTTTAGTCCTGGTTTAGTCCAGGTTTAGTCCAGGTTTAGTCCTGGTCCAGTCCAGGTTTAGACCTTGGTCTAGACCTGGTATAGTCCACGTTTAGTCCTGGGTCTACAGTCTCTTAGCCAATCAGGACGCAGGACACAATGTTACACTATTAAAAAAAAGTTACACTATAAAAAAAAAAACTTGGAACGGGGCCTTGGAACGAATCAGGCTTTTTCCATTGAAATAACTACTCAACTTACGAAAAATTCACGTTACGAAACCACTTCTGGAACGAATTAATTTCGTAAGGTGAGGTACCACTGTACATGTGAATTAAAAGTGCACTATGTAACATGTCTAGCAGGAGCCTACCACCTGGAATATTCCGAAGTACGGAATTAAACACTCCGCAGAAGTAACTAGGCCTGGTTATCTATGTGGAGCTTGATAGTTTTACTGTGAAACATTCAAGACAAAGCAAAAACATCAAGAAGGTGGTTGACAGAATAGTTACTTAGTGTGCCTTTAACTGCTTTTACATGATAAAATTCACTTAATTACATCCATACTGGAAAACATACTGACATATTTGAGACTATTATATTTATATTAGGCCTGTCACAATAAGAAACAATATATTGCTACAGAGAGATATTCCGATAAACAATAATACTGACACATGAGCAATAATGCAAAATAATCTCAGTAAATCATTTTTAAATATATGTATCATTAAAAGGCTTGAGCTGCAATGGATAAATAACAGAATTAGCCATACAAGTCATTTATTCAATTATTACTTCTGCAGCTCAAATCTTATTGTATTACCAGTAAAGTAGCCTAAATCTCCCCACTTTTACAAAGGAATTATACACACAATAGATACTGAGCCTCAAAAGATATTGGTCCAGCTTTTCATATACTGAACGATAAGGTAATTAAAGGTATAGTAATTATTGTGACAGGCCTACTTGATATTCTAATATTGTGTTTCAGTGTTTTATGTAGTTCCATTCTCAGACACAGACATTATCTACCTTCTATTTTACCCTCGGGAATACCTTAAGTGATTGACACGTGGATTTAACCAGTGACAGTGAAGTAAGTGTGAACTCTCAAAAAAGTAAAACAAACAAAAAATAAATAGTGTATGAATTATAATACAGCAGAGACTGAATGGTTCCTAGAAAAGCACGTAATATCTAAAATGCGAATAGAACATGGAGGACAGAAAACAGAACAGTCAGAAATACAGGACAAAGGGTTTAAATAGTAACGTACAAAAGAAGCCTGCAGAGGGGAGAGGGATCAACAGGTCTTTTTGGTTTACAACATGCCTCTTCTGACAGAGTCCAAACGCAAAGTAAGAGTCCAGTTGCTATGATCCTTCCCATTTAGTTCTCAGTCATTTACAAAATAAAGTTCAGATCCATCTCTTTGTGAGTTGTCTCTAAACTGCAGCGGACACACTGTAGCTCGTGTCAGCAGGTAGCGACTCCACTTTAGCTCTCGTCCCATTGGTCACTCCCCCCTCTATGCCTTCATAGCCTGGCACTGCGTCTGCAACAAGATCATATAGAGCTGTCTAAGAACCTTGCAACAACAATGCACTAACACAACATAACTACTACTGTACCTACAATCTAAACTTCCACATTTTAGTACTACAGATGCTACTTTCAGCAACAGAAAAAATAATTCGTTCATGCAAAAGTCACATATTTTTATTCAACCTGCTTTTCTCAAAAGTGGGGATATTGTGTGTAATGGACAAATTAATGTGATGCCACTTGACAGTTCCTAGTTTAATCCAGTGACATTAAGTTCATATATTTTCTGAAAATACTTCATGTTTACTTACATACAGCTGGTTTAATGTGTATTTCTCAGTAGGCCTGAGAATGGTTTATAATTTGATTTTGGCAAAACACATTATCCCAACTTTTTTGATGGGGTTAGTAGGACAGTGTTGCATGCATGTCAGAAAACTACTTAAGTGCTTGGTCTGAGTGAGTCAATAATGAAGAGTTGTTAATGTGGACGTGAACAACAGTAAACAGTAAAACAGTAGGCTACCTGTGGGTGTGTCATAAACCGGAGTTTCATGGGTTAGATTCAGTGTTAAACTCTCATCTGATTTAGGGTATGCAGGCTTTCTATAAATAATAATAATGACATGAAATTACATAGTGCAACAAACAAGTCATTTCCATACAAAAGAAAATGTGTTTCATAACTAAGTAATCTCAAGAGATATTGATTTAGCATGCTTTTGAATCAGACTATTATAAAAACCTCAAACAAGAAAATAAACTAAACAAGATTTTCTATCCCTGTCACCAAAGATGTTCCAATTTTCTCCCTTTAAAGGGGAACTATGTAACTTTTCTGGTGGAGTGTCATCTGCTTGTCTCCATGGAGATGTTATTACTTTGCTTGAAATGTTCTACATTATGGCATTAAACCTACAAAAAAAAGGTGCCACCAGGCCAAGTTACATGTCAGATCTGTGCAGTAAGTGCATGTTTTATATCCTTTTAGCAATTAAAACATCGGCAATTAATAGATGCAATATAGTTTAATGTCATACTGTGTAACATCCAAGGCAAGACAATACCAAGCAAGAGACAAGCAGTTGATGGACCCATTACAGAAAAGTCCATCTTAGAGCTACTCTATCTGCATAATTCATTCATTTCAATTAAATAAATACTGATTCCAACTCACACTGACAGTTCAGAGGCTCCTTCCTTTTTACCTACAATAAGAGACAAAGATGAGAGAGGGAGAAGGAGATGAAAAAGAGAGAGGTAGGAGAGGAGGAGAAGGTTGATGTCTGGTTCGTACATAGTGAAGTTAAGAGGGCACAGACGGAGGGCTGTAGGTCTGTCTACCTCTGTGAGTTTTAAAGCAGAGAACGCAGACCACCACCAGGACGGACAAGGCCAGCAGACAGAAGCTCCCGATCACTATCTTCTTCCACAATGCCAAGCGCACTGTGGAGGAGAGAGGAGGAAACAGCAATCAGAAAATCATCTGTGACATGTATCTAAATCAAAACAAGAGTCAAGATGTTTTAGGTCATTGCTGTGGGAGCCTAAATTATAGGGCTGGGTATTGTTAAGAACCTCACTATACTGTACAATACATTTTCTGATACAATGCATATCCTTATATAAGTGTGTTTTGAAGCTACCATCTACAAGTCAGGTTATGGTACACGTAGGGAAAGTTATTCTCTGCATTTGACCCATCCTTCCATGCCACTGGCACTGGGGCACTTCATCAGAAGTATTCAGTGCCCGGAGACCCATCTCCATCTCCCATCTTGTTGTTAGGCTTGGTCAGCACTACCTTAGATGGAGGACTGAAGCATGTTTTGGACTGATGGGAGAAATCACTGTGCCTGGAGGAAACCCACTCAGACACGGGGAGAACATGCAAACTCTACACAGAAAGGCCCCTGGCGACCAGTGAATTGAATCCAAAAACATCTTGCTGTGAAACGCGGGTGCTAGCCACTCAGCCACCGTGTCTATCTAAGGCCAAAGTTGTCAGAAGTAACATAGATAGCACCTAGTGGTGATATGTGAGAATACAACACGGGTGGGTCAGCCAGTCTAATTACAAATGGTAGCATTAAGGTTTACTAAATTTAAAGCTGAAAAACTGAGGCAGTCAAAAAGCACAAAATTATTCAAAGCCTGATATGCTGTGAGTCAGGCAATATGCAAATAAAATATAATCCATCTTGTGCTCACCCTGTATGTTGACTGGCTCACTGCTGACGATAATGTTGGCATGGTTTAAGGCCTCAAAGTAGTACATCCCACTGTCATCCTTGGCCAGTTCATGGATCTCAAAGCTGGTATTGTTTTCGGCAGACGTTTTGGTGAACAGCGGCAGGTGGTCACCATAGCGATAGACTTTAAAGGTAACCGGGGGCGTGCCTCTGATGCTGCAGATGAATATGAGGTTTGAGCCCTCTGTTATCTCAGACAGGGGAGGGATGACTGTCAGCAGTGGCTGAGATACAGGCTCTGCAGAGGAAAGGGCATTCATCATAGTGTGCTCTGTAGTTTCTTATTGTATATTACGTTCAGCATAATAGAACAGTCTAAAATGTAGTTTAAATTTCATAATTGATGAGCAGAAGTTTCACCTATGACGGTCGCATCCAGGTTGTCACTGAGCGGGCCCTGTACTTGGCGGTTGGTTGCTTCACACATGAACTTGTTGATGTCTTTGGGTTTGTGCACCGTCGCATTGAACAGAGCCTCCTCAGACGGGACCTTCACTGTCACCTTGGCAACAATTGCGTAGTCGAACATCAGGGTGTAGTTTATGGGCAGGCTGCCATTATCAGACTTACAGCGAATCTTAAAGGGTTTGCCAATAATCGCCCTCTCCACAACAGAGATCTTAGGGACAGATACTGCCACTAAAAAGGAGCAGAGAAACATGCGAATATTGGTTACTTAGAATGGAATAAAACATACATACAATACGTACAATGCAAATATTTCAGTGTCAAAAATGGGAAAAAGCTCTCATGGCATTAAAAAAAAATCTGTTCCCCTTTGAGACATGGGCAAAAATTCCAAATTTCATCAGAATTTTTAAAAAGCAATATGATGTTTGTGCAAAGAACTTTTTTAACTGAGGAAATAAATTCAGCTATCCTAATTCCTTCCTTTAAATAATGAATATTGTTGTCCCTTAGATTAATTACGCATAAATCTGGTTGCAGATTAAAGGCTCTAAAATTTGTGTAGTCGAGAGCCTAATGAAAGTCTACTGGCATTCATCAAAATTAAATTATAAACTAGCCTTATCTAATGTTTAATTTCATTTTCAAGACATAGGCCTGGATAAATGGTAAGACAGCAAACTGGAATCTACATTTACCACTGCATCTGAAGCGTGTCAAGGCTTAATTAAGAGTTCTCTCTGACCCCTAAGTGGAAAACCAACCCAATTAAACAACATAATAGGAATGGGTCAAGATCTGCCACAAGATTGTACACACATGCTGAAAATGATCTTGCAATATTTCCCCCCTTGTTTTTGGATTTGGATTGTATAAAAAATAGAGTACTAGCAAATTACATTTTTTTGAAAAATGTGTAGTCCCAAAAAAATGCGGAAATCATCCCACCCCTACAACATAATATTATAAAAATGTACCTTTTGGGCGAACAGTGAGAATCCTGCTGTGCTTCTCGATGCCTTTAGCCCTGGCCATGCAGCTGTAACTGAACTCCACGGTTAAAGCTCTACCAGAAAACACTCCTCTTTCCTTCTCCACCAGGTGCATCTGAGGAGGGTCAATGGAGTAAGTCAGGTCTTCACTGGACAATCGCTCGGACGCAACCTCATCACTTTTACAAATGAGTTTCATGAGTTCTTTCTGAAAAACCTCCGCTGGAGTCATGGTCAGAGTGGGCACTGAAAACAGCTCTGGAAAGAAGAACAATAAAATGGTAAATAATATACTGTAGTCGTGATAGAAAAGAAAATGCACAACACTTCATACTGATTATAGTTATAATTTAGTCAAAATAATGTAATTTTAGTAGTACTTTCTTTAATTCTACCATCCTGATACAGACTGATACAAATGATACAGTCTAAAACTGTTCAAGAAAGGTCCAGTTTTATCTGGTTTATGTGATTTCCTTTCAGCATGATACTCATTCTACTTTCTATAACATTTTTAGTGCATAGTAATATCTGGGTATTGACTTCTGACAACTCTAAAATAAAATAATGATGAAAATAATTATGTCTAGTTTAAGTTTAACAGCTGTTTCTATGTATATATGTATGACTCAATAGAATTTTAAAAGCTAGTACTAGTAAAACCTTGATGATATCGTGTTTTATTTACTTGCAATATTAATAAATGCTTCAGTCAATATTGCAATATCAATAATTTTGTGATAGATTGTGTCCTAGAATACAAATCCAGGAGACATTGGCAAAACAATGGCAAATAGGATCCCGATAATAATACCAAATATACTCACCAGTGACAGGGACAGCCTTGGTCACGGGTTTCACCACCTTTCCAATGACTAAGCGACATTCGAACTCTGCTGCTTCTCTGGCCAAAACCTTCATGGTGTGGTTCACTTTTGTCTGTCCAGTCTTCAGCAGCTTAGTGCCCTGGCTCAGATACACTTCCACTGGGGTAAAATGATGATAAGTGTCTTGAACTCCACAGGATATGCTCAGCTGGTCCCCCTCATACACTTTGTACTGAGGGAAGATGTCCAGGACTGGCACAAAGGGCAGCTCTGTGGGGAGTATAAAAAAAATATAATAATACGAGACCAAATTTTCTGTAAAATTTGTGTAGGCAGTTGTAGATTTTTCTTTCTTTTTTTTTTTTAAAGGTTCCCTATGTAACTTTTTGGGTGTTGGGTCTGCCACCTGTTTGTCTGCATGGATGTGTCTTGAAGGTTCTACAGTAGCATGGCATTAAAGTAGTCTATCTGCATTAATAATGCAATCTGGCTGTAGTTCTTTGAGCCTCACCTCTGACTGAGACGTGCACGGAGCGGCTCTTCTCTGAGAGGATGGAGTCGGGGGGGAGGAGGACCCTATAAGAGCACTCTATGGTGTGGTGTCCTGGGCCGGTGAGGGGGAACGCCACCTCCACGTGGTCTGTTTTCACACGCTCTTCTCGCGTCTCTTTACCATCTTCATAAAAATAAAACATAATACTGCCAGTTTCTCCAGGAGCAGTGCAGCTCGCCTTAAGCTCCTCTCCTTCACTCAGCATGGTCTGTTCAACTTGGAGGACAGGAGAGGACAGGCCTGAAAAAAAACAGATGATGAAATAGCATTGTGTAAGAACATGATACAGTCATTTAGTGTATTTAGAGGTAGCCAAAAATACATTTGATGCCATATTGAGGTATATACTGGAGGTTCCTGAAGTGCCAAACTTGGTCTGTGAAGTGGTGCTATAATAAGAATTATTTATATTATTAAAAAGTTTTTGCCTGGAAGAATCCATGACTCATCGCTGTACCAGCGAGTGATCGCGGAGTCCGTTTGTAACCGGAGGAGCGAGGGTGGATGGAGGGTGTCCAAATGGTATCGCGGTGTATAGGAAATACAGAGAGATATCATTTGGCTGGCCAGGTAAAAAAAGTTTAGTAATTTGTCCCAAACCATTATATTCCCCCTAAAAGCACAATCATTGATCACAATTTAACCATAATATCAAAATATCACTGATATTAATTTGAGCCTTCCAAGGAAAACGTTTGGGAACAAAATTGCATTTTGCCAGCGACTCTCTCGTACCAGTGACTTTGAGTCTGCGCGCCTCACTCTTCTGGCTCTTGCCCTCGATGCTGATCTTGCACATGTATTTGCCTGTCTGGGATACTCGGACGTGAGGCAGGGCGTACAGTAAGTCCTCTTCACTGCTGGTGGTTTTGGAGTAGATCGTGGTGCCATCTTTGGAGATGTTGTACTCTCTGCTCAGAGGCTGGAGTCCCGAAGTGCTCACCACCGCGTTGCACCGCACTGTGACATTAGTGTCCCGCATCACGTCCTCACCAGGCTCCAGAGACAGAGAGATGGAGCGGATGGTGAACACTGAGGAGGGACAAAACAGAGACATACAGCTTATATTTCCTGCTTATATTTCATACCAATGGCTACTTCATAGTTTGATTTGGCTTTCTGTTAGGTATACTAACTCTGGAGGTGCCACATCAGCCGTATGATTCTATGGAATCAGGAAGTTAAAACCATACTCCCTGGAGATTCTCCATATTATAGTATTATTGCTAAGGGAACACCATTTCCATGCAGACAAGCAGGAGGAGGCCCTCCTCCAGGCCAAAAGAGTTAGGTTTGTGGATATACAAGCCCAAATGAAAATTAAATCAAATTAAAACAAAGCTGCTCACAACAATCTGGCGGCAGCTAAGGTGGTCCTACCCAAATTTACTATCAGGAGCACATTTCTCTATGGGGACAATAGAAAAACCTTAAAGAAAATATGTGAAAAATCCTTCCAAAGTGACACTCTTTCTTTTGCGATGACGAATGCATTTTTAAAATCATGCTCACACTTCCTATAATATTATCTGATTCATTACAACATGGCAATCAGGAAGTTTCCTCGTCAGCGACTGTTGTACTTAAGAGATCTGGCATTTCCTATTCCTCACTTCCTATTAGAACAAAAAGCTGGAAAAGTTAGCCTGTGGTAGCCTCTGTTAGCAGTTTCCATTCTGTGGGCAGCAGGTGAAGCTGATATGTTTGTGTTAGCACAGACTCCTGACATCATTTGGGTGTGAGACAGGCCCTAAAACAATGCATATGGAAGAAAATTTGTCAGTCCTGCACTCCTGTTTTCTACCATTTTTGGTCAAATAACAATCCATGTGTATCAGTTAGATTCACCAACCTTTCAGAGAAAAACACTAATATTTCCTATGTCACAATGAATAACTGTAAAGATTTTAAATGTTGAGTTTTAATCTTTGTATGGCTGATTCAGAAGCCACAGATGGTGTTGGTTATTAAACGTAAGTCTACACGAGTAAACGACTCAGAAACATGTTGGATAGAAACAGTGATATTTAAGAAGTTAATTCATATTTATCAAATAGTCTTGCATTACAGTATTTTCCAAACATAACTCTCCTAATAAATAACCTAATTAGTAAAGCTTACACTGATAAAGCCAAGGCTCCTTATTGAAATGCAGTCCCTCCAATTTGACTTTTTGTTTTTGTCACAGGTCCCCTTCAGATAACAGAACATTCTAAAATAGTTCAACATTGAGATGGAGGACAAGAGACACAAAAGTGAAAGAATGCAGATTTGGTGTTTATGCTTAATATTATAAAATAACTGGGTCTATACAAAGTCACAATGTTATTATTGTGAAGTTATTATTTTACAATAGCTTCAGAAAACCCAAATGGCGTAATTATTTTCAGTTGAAAGGACTTTATGCCATAAGATTAATCATGTGTTGCGGTGGCAATCCCAAACAAACACTGATAATGTTCAACTTTTTTTGGATCATAACTTTAGGAATTATGATAATACTGTTACTTTGACCAATTAACATCTTTTTGTACTTTTGTACCAAATGCATAACAGAAAAAAATCTAATTATATAGATTATATTTATGTACCTTGTTTGCACAGAAGTTAAAGGGCCCCTTTTACACTATTTTCTGACTGACCTTTGTTATAATGTTGTTTCCTCATCACAAACATACATGCAGTTGTGTTTGATTTGATATTTTTGACACATAAACCCTGCATATTTAAGCGGAGATCATCTCTCAAACTGAAAACACTCCGTTCTACCTACTGATGTCATATGGCAACACAGAAAGAGCTCCACTGTGTTTTTAAACTTCATACACATTCAGGAGAATTATTTGGATCATTTCAGCCCTGGAAATGCCAATCTCTACTGAACAAAAAATAAAAGGGAGCTGTTAACTTGACAACTACAGCTTCATGACATCACAATGTGGAACAGAGCATTTTGAGCTTTGGAGATGTAGACAGGCTAATATTAAAGGAAAAGTAACGTGTTTTTTTTTACAATCTGAGCCTTCTTTCGGCAATAAAACAAGTAGTTTTACTCACCCATAGCAGTTTGGTGTCAATTGGAGCAGTATCGCAGAACTTATGTTGAGCCGTTCTGTTCTACTAATGATCCCGTATCCGTTAGCGTGAGTGCTCGGGGCATTACTTTGCACTCTCCAAATAACACAAACTTTAGCACTTTTCAAATCACAGAAGATCGCTGTGTCAGGGTAGACTTTTAGTAGATTCCAAAACGGCCTGAAACCCGATATCGCAACAGAAAAGTAAAGTTCAGAGCGGTGTTAGCTTCTTTCGGACTAGCGGTGTTTACAAAACAGCTGAGTTCACGCATGCGCACTGTCCTCTCTGATGACGTCATCAAATGAAACTATAGCTGGATATCGGGTTTCAGGCCGTTTTGGAATCTACTAAAAGTCTACCCTGACACAGCGATCTTCTGTGATTTGAAAAGTGCTAAAGTTTGTGTTATTTGGAGAGCGCAAAGTAATGCCCCGAGCATATGATACGAGCACCATGTTAACGGATACGGGATCATTAGTAGAACAGAACGGCTCCAACATAACTTCTGCGATACCACTCCAATTGACACCAAACTGCTATGGGTGAGTAAAACTACTTGTTTTATTGCCGAAAGAAGGCTCAGATTGTAAAAAAACGTTACTTTTCCTTTAAGGGTTATGCAAACATGTGTGAATGCAACAAAACACAACTCCAGGTGTGTTTTTGAGGAGATAACAATATTCTAACGTGGCTTAAAGATCACAAGAGTCAGTTTCATGTAATATAGGACCTTTAAGATAGCCGACAATGCCATAAAACTATTATTAAACACATACATATTCAGGTGATACTAATCTAATTGTTTGAAGCATATCACCTTTGAGTGAAGTTTCTAAAGTTTGTGTAATGAGCCCTGAACAGCCGCTGTAGCAGATGGAGCTCACACCAGTCTGCTGCTGTGGCTGTGTGAGCTGAACAAACAGAGGAGGGACACCATCAACTACACTGAGGCATCAATCACAGGCACTGGGGGGAGGACAGGACCAAAAACCCTCTGGATGCATGGTGAGGCATATACTGAACTAGGAGCGTGTATCAAATCACGGAATGGAATGGTTATTTTAGAATATTTCATTCCAGTTTTTAGCAATAAGGAGGGGGGGAAAGTTGAATTAGTTAGGAGTTATGAAAAAGAGAAAAAGACTACTCCACATGACAAATTCACAAGAAGAAAAAACAAAAAAATAGAAAGGTAATAGGTTGTCTCGTTAAGTTTGTGATCAAGGACAAGATCATTTTGGATCCATGTTATAATGTTGTTTTTTATTGCAAACATATCCAAAGTTGTGTTGTGTTTCACTCTCAAATCCTGTATATTCCTAGCCATGTGGTAATACAGGAAGCGCTCCACTGTGTTTTTGAACTCCATACACCTTCACTAGAACCGTACGGATAATTTACAAAACAATTACAAACAAGACTGGTCCACACGACAAATTCACAACAAGAAAAACTAAAAAATAGCGAGGTAATAGTTTCTCTATATTTAAGGGCAAGACCATGAGCCATGTGTTTTAAGAATTACTAATAACAAAAAGAAAAAAAAAAGTAAATCAGTTTCAGGAGTGGTGATAAAGGTGTTACTTTCTTTAAAGCCAACAGAAGATACTTTAAATGTAGAGGAGAAGCATTCAAAAGTGTAATCTCAATCTAATGTTTTGATAGTGTCGACTTCTATCTTCACTCAGATTGTACAGCGCCTCTAATGACTGCACAGAGGCGTGTGACACTGTTTCAAAACATGTTCCCAAAAACTTTTCCAAAACGTCACTTTCGACAGCAGCCAAGGACCAAATACACAGAAGATAATCGAATAGGAAGTTCCCATAGACAACCTCACTGATACCTGGTTTATGTGTGCTTCTGACTCTCCCAAGAGCTTCAAATGCAAGAACTTAGTCATAAACTCTACTAAATATGTCTGACAGAAACAACTGCTCAAATATACAATAAAGCATGAACTTCAGACTGTACTGTCAAAGTATGCTTCACATTTAATAAATATGGTTCATGTGAGGTGAAAGGGTCCGTATTACGCAATTTTATCGTCTGTGTTGGAAAGCCGTTTCCTCATCAAAAACATACCCAGAGTTGTTTTCTTCGCACATGTTTAGCACACAAATTGAACACAAATTTAGGCTGAGTTCTTCCCTCAGACAGAAAACACTTTGTGATGTCATGTGTTAATACAGGAAACGCTCCGCTGTGTTTTTAAACTTCATACACCTTCACTAGAATCATCTGGATAACTTCAGCCCTGGAATTGTCCGTCTCCACTGAACTGTTAACATGAGCACTACCACTTCACGACATCACAAGGTGGAGCAGAGCATTTTGAGCTTGGGGGATTTAGATACTCAAACTTCAGGTATGTTTTTTAATGAGGTAATAACATTATAACATGTTTAAAGCTCAAAAAGTACATATAGGACTTTTAATATAGTAAACCTCCTTTCTCTTATTGGAACCCGGGTTGGAAAGGTTCAATATGGGTTAAACACATACAAAAATATTCATAACAAAAAAATTACTGTGGAATGAAATATCCTCCTGAGCCCCGGCCTATTCATTTGTGTCCTTTATAGTGGACATGGAGTTAACCAAGTGTTTTGAGATAAACTCAACTAAATAAATAAATAAATAAGAAATTAAAAGGAAGTCTAAAAAAATTTTGAGACTGTAGAAGCTTGTCAGAGATGTTGGTCATCAAAAAAAACAAAAAACGTTTTTGTTAGGTTGTTAACTTCACATGGATTTAACACCATTACAGTCCATTGCAGAAGTCATGTTACAACATTATGAATAAAAATAAAATAAACAAAACGTAAATGCTAAGGTGTTTGTTTACCTTCAAATAGAAAATCACACACAAAAAAATAAAAAAAATAAAAATTGAAATACACTTTCTTTCTTCGGGTCCCAGGAGGATATAGGGGTTTTACAATATCCCCACATTAGAAAGTGAACGTCTTTAATGAAAATATGGAAACTAAATCAGTTTAGATTAATAATTATTTTAATATGTATTGTTTTATCCCTGAATTTTTGCCATAAAAAAAAATCATATTAATATGGGCAATTAGTCTGAAGACTTCATAAACGTGTTAGCATATAAAGAAATAGTGACCTTAGTTAACCCTCATTTAAAAACTCATAAAACCTGCAGATGCAATCAAAATAAAGTGCAACCAAGTTTTGTACTTACAGCTCTGAGTGTCCACTCCTCTCAATGGCCACACATCTTTGATAAAAAAAATAAAAATAAAATAAAATAAATCAGATGACATATTAGCCATGTATAATATTCAAACTTCATAGTCTTTAGACAGTATCCTTACCGCTGGACAGGAGCACAGAGGTGAGCAGCAACAAAAGGCCCATCCTGACAACTTAGAATCCCAGCTTCAGTTTCGTCCTGAAGGCGCCCTTGTATGGCAGGCTCGTGGGATGTTTGAGTGGTAGATTTGGGTGTAGTGGGCGGGACGAAGGGGAGACCCAAAGGTGGTACCTCGGTGGAGACAGTTATCACGAGTAGCAGCAGTGAGTTGGTTTAATTTGACAGGAAGTGAGTGTTGTTTCCTCAGGATGTGCCGACTGCCCGCGTCTCTCTCGCTCAGGAATGTGCTCCCCTGGACTCCTCACTGGCGTTGTGTGTGTGTCTACATCTTTAGCAAGTTTTGTGGGGACTCCAACTTGGATGTATACCAAGGACATCACTTTTGATAAACCTGCATTGCTGAACTAAGATGAGGAAGTGTAGAGCTTTTGAAGGTATTGCTTTAGTTATCAAGGCAGTAGTAAGATAAGGCTATTGACTGCATGAAATTAATCTGAGGCTGCTTCCTATTTCGTTCACTAGCCTCCTTAGCGCCTCAGCTGTCCATCACATATATAGTATATATAATCTATTATTGCTTTGTGTTTTATTATGGGGGAGTCTGTATATTTTTCGCACTGAAAAACACTTAGTAACTGTTGTTTTGAAAAGTGCTATACAAATAAAATGTATTATTATTATTATTGAGAGTGGAAACAACTAAACTCTCTCCTGTCTCTTTCTCTCATATGAGGACTCAAGGAGGCATTTGGAGCTTTAGAGATGTAGACAAACTAATAATAAAGCGTTACTCAAATATGTGTGGATGAAATAAAACACAACTCCTCATATGTTTTTGATGAGATAATAACATAACATGGCTGAAAGCTCAAGAGAACCAATTTAGCTTAATATAGGACTTTTAACCAAATACTGTAAGTATGTAATACAGGTACAGGAGAGGGCTCCCAGCCTCTCTCTTTCTCTCAAATGAGGACTCAAGGAGGCATGTGGTGAGAAACAGGACACGCCCTAAGTAAGGCATGTCCCCACATAACACATGAGCCTGACATGTGTGCCAGTGTGTGTGTGCGAAGTCTGGTGTAGACCTAACGCAGACAGGATTACTATGTACGCAGTTGTCAGACCGTTGAACTTTGACCCCCGTTTCACAAAGCACTGTCAGATGCATCATTGTTTGAGCTGCTGCACTTCCCACAACTTTCATGAACCGACATGACTCACAGCTGGAGGACCAATACTGCAGTCATCGGGTACTCAAATAGTTAGTATTCAAAGTTGCATTCAAGTAGCGTAAAATACTACTTTAAATACCTGTATTACATACTTATATTTGGTTAAAGCTCCTATATTAGGCTAAATTGGTTCTCTTGAGCTTTCAGCCATGTTATGTTATTATCTCATGAGAAATATATGCAGAGTTGTGTTTTATTTCATTCACACATGTTTGAGTAACCCTTTATTATTACACTCAACAAAAATATAAACGCAACACTTTTGTTTTTGCTCCCATTTTTCATGAGATGGACTTAAAGATCTAAAATTCATTTCAGATACACAATATTACCATTTCTCTCAAACATTGTTCACAAATCTGTCTAAATGTGTGATAGTGAGCACTTCTGCTTTGCTGAGATAATCCATCCCACCTCACAGGTGTGCCACATCAAAATGCTGATCTGACATCATGATTAGTGCACAGGTGTGCCTTAGACTGCCCACAATAAAAGGCCACTCTGAAATGTGCAGGTTTGTCTCACAGCAAAATGCCACAGATGTCACAAGCATTGAGGGAGCGTGCAATTGGCATGCTGACAGCAGGAATGTCAACCAGATCTGTTGCTCGTGCATTGAATGTTCATTTCTCCACCATAAGCCGTCTCCAAAGGCGTTTCAGAGAATATGGCAGTACATCCAACCGGCCTCACAACCGCAGACCACGTGTAACCACACCAGCCCAGGACCTCCACATCCAGCAGGTTCACCTCCAAGATCGTCTGAGACCAGCCACTCGGACAGCTGCTGAAACAATTGGTTTGCATAACCAAACAATTTCTGCACAAACTGTCAGAAACCGTCTCAGGGAAGCTCAACTGCATGCTCGTCGTCCTCATCGGGGTCTTAACCTGACTCCAGATCGTCGCCGTAACAGACTTGAGTGGGCAAATGCTCACATTCGATGGCGTCTGGCACGTTGGAGAGGTGTTCTCTTCACGGATGAATCTCGGTTTACATTGTTCAGGGCAGATGGCAGACAGCGTGTGTGGCGTCGTGTGGGTGAGCGCTTTGCTGATGTCAATGTTGTGGATCGAGTGTCCCATGGTGGTGGTGGGGTTATGGTATGGGCAGGCATCTGTTATGGACGAAGAACACAGGTGCATTTTATTGATGGCATTTTGAATGCACAGAGATACCGTGATGAGATCCTGAGGCCCATTGTTGTGCCATACATCCATGAACATCACCTCATGTTTCAGCAAGATAATGCACGGCCCCATGTTGCAAGGATCTGGACACAATTCTTGGAAGCTGAAAATGTCCCAGTTCTTGCATGGCCAGCATACTCACCGGACATGTCACCCATTGAGCATGTTTGGGATGTGCTTGACCGGCGTATACGACAGCATGTACCAGCTCCCACTAATATCCAGCAACTTCGCACAGCCATTGAAGAGGAGTGGACCAACATTCCACAGGCCACAATTGACAATCTGATAAACTCTATGCGAAGAAGATGTGTTGCACTGCATGAGGCAAATGGTGGTCACACCAGATACTGACTGGTTCTGAGTCCCCAGACCCCCAATAAAGAAAAAAAATAAATAAAATAAATAAAAAAAATGCACATTTCAGAGTGGCCTTTTATTGTGGGCAGTATAAGGTACACCTGTGCACTAATCATGATGTCAGATCAGCATCTTGATGTGGCACACCTGTGAGGTGGGATGGATTGTCTCAGCAAAGCAGAAGTGCTCACTATCACACATTTAGACAGATTTGTGAACAATGTTTGAGAGAAATGGCAATATTGTGTATCTGGAATGAATTTTAGATCTTTAAGTCCATCTCATGAAAAATGGGAGCACAAACAAAAGTGTTGCATTTATATTTTTGTTGAGTTTAGTTTGTCTACATCTCTAAAGCTCCAAATGCTCTGTTCCACCTTGTGATGTCACGACACAAGTAAACAGTTACCTTCAGTAGAGATTGGCAATTCCAGGGCTGAAATTATCCAGATGATTCTAGTGAAGGTGTGTGGAGTTTAAAAACACAGTGGAGCACTTCCTGTATTATCACATGACATCACAAGGTGGAACACAGCATTTTCTGTTTCAATCCAGCCTAAATATGCAGGATTTGTGTGCTAATCATGTGTGAATGAAATAAAACACAACTCCAGGTCTGTTTATGACGAGGAAACAAACACATATTATAAGATATTCCAGAAAATAATAAGGGTCCTTTAAAGCCCCGGGTTTAAGCAGTTGTGATGTTGAATAAATCTAAATTCCAATGTGTATATTTTGTTTGGATCTAGTTTATATTTTATGTCTTTATATCCTTTATATCTTTTATTAAGTATGTGCGTTAGAATTTGCATGTCAAATTTCTACCATAAAATTCTTACATGCCCTGTCTGTACCATTCACACTGGGGCAGCACAAAATTAGAAAAACCTGTGATAAGCGCCTAACCATTTTTAGTATTATCAAATTATATTATTGTAATATTTCAGCCTACATTAACTGTAATAAAATAAAAACTAGACTGAGACTAAAGTAAGACCAAAAGAAGATCCATTATCCTTATATCCCATCACTTATGTACAATCTGCATTAGAAATGTTTACTATAAACCTCTTACATGTCCTGTCCACTGCATTTTTTCCTGAAATCAGCATCTCTACATGTATTACAGCCATTCCATTCCAGCGTCTGTTGAATTCCAACACAAACACAAAGCTGAGCTACTTCAGTTCTTGCACCAGGAGTGGAATAAGTCACCCAAGAACAACGTGAAAGACTTGTGGAGAGCATGCCAAGACGCATGAAAGCTGTGATTAAAAATAAGGATTATTGGACCAAACATTAGTATTATGTTGTTTTAAAATGAATTTGATCTTGTTTCTTTGCATTGTTTGAGCTCTGAAAACATGTATCTTCTTTTGTTATTTTGACCATTTGTCATTTTCTGCAAATAAATGCTCTACACGATCATATTTTTATTTGGAATTTGGGGGAAATGTTGTCAGTAGTTTATAGATGCAAACAAAAATGTTCCTTTTGCCCAAACACATATCTATAAGTAGTAAAATCAGAAAAACTTATAACTTTGCAGTGATCTATTTTTCTTCCAGAGCTGTAGGTGATAGCCCAAATCATATTACTGCAATATTTCAAGCAACATGAACTGTAAAGTGTGTTCAGTTACTAGTCAAACTTGTCAAAATAAAAACTGGACTAAATGAACACCAATTGCAGGAAGAAAAAAAAGAAAAAAAAAGTCATTTTTACATTTTGATTTCCAAAAAAACAATGTTGGTCAAATAGATCTTTCCTTTTTCATACCACTGCTACTCTACAGAAAGATTCAGAGACAGTAGAGTGTCCAGTGTGGTATTTGGTTTATTTCATCTCCGTCTCAGAACCACAATCAGCAAAGCAGCCAACAGCCAGACAACCCTGATTGTTTTTAAGTTTCCTCTCACTACTTTAAGTCTTTTCTTTTTCCTCCAAAAACTCAACTTAAAGTACTAATTATTTTGGAGACATTTGTGATTTTGACGAGAGGTCAGTGTCAGTGTGGACTAACCTTGGCCAAATTGTGAATTCTTATTTAAACTGTGGGGGAAATCAAGAGATATGCCCATTGAAGTAGCATAAATTATTGTACAAGTCTGTCTGTCCTGCTGCCTCCATCGTACTCAAGTCAAGGCCTCCAAACAAAAAAAGCATTAAAATTAAAAACACAAAATTACGTAACAGAATGATTAGGAATAAAAAAGTTACAGAAGCAAAGCTGAAAGAGAGGCACGTCATTTTGATATCAAGGAAATTATAGCGACATGCAGCACCACAGTGACACAGAGAATCGCAGGGCTGTACAAGGGTCATCAGACTGGGTAATGTAACCAACCGTTTCAATTGACATACATGTTTAGTTGTTTTAAAGACACATTATGTAACTTTTTTGGAGAATAATCCACCACCTGCCTGAACTCTGCATAGATTATATTCCACATTATCACATTAAATTTCTCTGTCTCCATGGAGAGAAGCAGATGACGACACCAGGCCAAGGTTTGGGCACACCATTTACATTCTATGTTTTTTTTTCCCATATGTTAACTATTTTCTACATTTTATATACATATGAAAGACATCAAATATATGACATCAAATTATATCTAGTTTCAACAAAGCTAAAGGTAGATACTATGAGGATTTGAATATAAAATATAAAGTTTGTAGATTTGACTTTTTTTTCTTTGCTACATAATTCCATATATCGTACTATATATTTGATGTCTTTTGTATGTACATAAAATGTGTAAAGTAGTAAGCATATTGGGGGGGGGGGGGACTTTCTGTGGAACATTTCAGGCAATGCAATAAACCATAAAGACAAGCAGATGATGGACCCGTCCACCAGAAAAGTTACACAGTGCACTTTTAAATCCAATGTGTCATGACCCAGCTCAGATGCTCCCTTTAACTATATTCCCGCTATTTCCTTTTCAAATAAATTCAAAACCAAACAATAAAACCAAAATAAAATACATAACCAATTAATTTGTTTACAGTTGAAAGACCAATAATGACATTATTATTTATTAAAATGGAAATAACTATTCTATGTAGCACTCAAAATATAAAGTCATTTTTGTATTGCTTTATGGCTGCTTGAATCAAACACATTTTGAGATTGAATTTTCATTCAAGTGCTGTGTTATCTGACATGAAGGGGCAAGGCATGAGGCTAGGTACTAGAATACATGATTATTGCTTTGCAGAAGTACCATTCTCCTTAGCGTAACACTTTACTTTCTTAGTTAGCTACCTTAACCACCTCGGGATACAGTTTCCCTTATAACAGGTAGTACATCTCAAAATAAAACAAAAACAACAACAAGCCATGGACCTGGTGTTAGCAAGGAAAAAGAAAATTTGGCACGCTGGAGACAATGAAGAAAGAAGTGAAGTGTGCTAATATTATGTAATGAAACATACACGCATATTTCATTCAAGGGTGACATGCGCCGCTCAAGACAGAACCCAGTCCGTTTTTGCTTCTATAAGTCTATGTGAAGGTGCAGCGAAGGCTAAATCCGTCCGTTTTTGGCTGTTGAACGCACATTTTGAGGTCCAGCGAAAATGTGCCTCTTACAGGTTGCATGGAGGGTGTTTTCAAGTCCAAGGTAGTGATGCTAGCTGCGATGCAACAGTCTTTCTCTCTTTCTTTTTAAAATAAATCCTTTGTCTTCTGTCATTTTCTGTATAGACTTATTTATATATACACAGCCCGCAGCATGGCCAAGTCTACAATCATTAGCTCCATAATAAGAATATGAATAAACAATGAAAAGGTCATTTTATATATAGTATGTATAGAGAGTCTTTTGTAGCACAAGTTTCATGTTTTGCAGCAGCCATCACTTGAACATTCAGGTTGGGAGTAATTGCATATGTACAAAAATATAATTTACATCCCGGAGTTCAGAGCCAGGTCTCCAGTCATAATTTGGGAAAATGGGCTCATGGGACATTGGGGTGGTTGGAGGGTAGGATTGGGCAATATGACAATTTTTTTTTTTCCTCATACTGATTGATCACAATTTTTGATTTTATTTTTGTCTTATTAAAAACAAATAAAAATGGCTTTCAACATTAATTTCAACATAAACTAGACAAACCTTGCCATTTAAAACAAAACAAAAATATAGTCCCATTTCTTTGTCCAAAGTCTGAACTCCAAACCACATGCTTTTACTGACTGGCTGTAAACCTCTCCATTGAAATCCCCAAGCTGATAATTGATTCAATTCTCAATTAAAATTCATTGCACAGCCCTGGTTGGGGGTGAATGCTGGTGTGTGTTATCTCCTCTCCAGTCTCTTCTCTGCTGAGTAGATGGACATGTAGTAGTCGTTACTGCCGACTGCCAAGTGAGGCTGTGGAGAGAGACGAACACAGTTATGACGCTGGCAAGACGACTGTCAAGTCAAAGTCAAAGTCAACTTTATTGTCAATTCTGCCATATGTGTTTGACATACAGTGAATCAAAATTCAATTTCTCCAAGCAGTGCAAAAAAAGACAGTGTACAAAATACAATATAAAGACAATACAAAAACTATCTAAGACCAAATCTAAAAGCAGTGCAAAGAATGAATAGCTATTTACAGATGTAGCAAAATGTGCAAAAGAATGTGCATTGAAAAAAATAAAATAAAATAAAATAAAAACTGGCCACTCGGACTTAAGGACTATATTTATACAGTTGTCAAAATTGGGATAGAGGACAGGCACGTTTTCTGTAATACCTTAATTAAGCATGAAGAAATACTTGATTAACAATGAACAAATTGTTTATTAAACGGCCCACATCATAGTATTTTCCGATCTATGCGATAATGTTGTTTCCTCATCAAAACATACCTGGAATTGTGTTTTATTTAATTCACACACGTTAAACTCACAAATCCTGCATCTTTAGGGTGCGTTCTTTGTGGTAATACAGGAAGTGCTCCACTGTGTTTTCAAATACACTTTCACTAGAATCATTTGGATGATTTCAGTCCTGGGATTGCCAGTTTCTACTAAACAAAAGGTAAAAGGAAGCTGTTAACTTGAAACCTACCACTGAATGACATCACACAATGGAAAAAAGCATTTTGAGCTTTGGAGCTGTAGACAGGCTAATAAAGGATTAGTCAAATATGTAATATAGGACCTAAAATGTGTATGCTTTAAAAGGAAAAGCTTAATAGAACTGACTTTTTAAATAAATGGCCAAAATATCCAAGATTAAGAAACACATCTTGACGTGCCAGCCTTTTTTATGAACTTCTAGTAGATCTTTGGTGTTGGAAGGAGGAGAGGTTCTTTGACAATTTAAAAAAAAGCCTTAAAGTGCATTTTACATTCCCACTTCCCTTGTCCCTGTACATTCATGACTCATAAATACAGGATTCATTTCATATTATCACGTTTATTTGTCAAATGCAATGTAATGTAATGTGAAGCCTGGCAGCCTGCTATATAGAAATCAGCTAATGCTAGAGCCGTGGCAACTGGCCCAAATGCGACATTAGGAGAGTTAATGTGTTTTCAGCATTCAGCATCAGGAAAGCACCTTAATCCAAATCATACTTCACATTAACAGGCTATGTGGTCACTGCACCTTTCAACAACAACAACAAAAAAGTTACCAAGCTGGGGAAGTTACTCTTATAGTTTCTATCATTGTCCAACTTTAAGATTTTACACAAAATTTTAGGCGTAGGGACTGCAGTAAAGTTGTTGTTAGCCTCACAGTGGTTTCACAGCGCTCTTGTCTCTGAAAGTTGTGAAAAGTGCTTATAAACTCATCGTGGTGAATAAATCGGATGCTCGGCAAGCAAAAGGTAAGAGAGGAATACAAACTGTTTAAAGTGAACTAGTTCTGTTAGTTCTGTCGGCTTTTAAGGCAGTAAAAATCAGGTACTGCGCATTTAATATTTTTAGGATAATCACTATTATGAACTACTTTATTCATAGTTTAGATTAATTTTAGACCAGGTTTAGTCCTATTTTAGACCTGATATAGGTATCTGAAAGACAAATACTCTCTTAAATGGTACTTTGTGTGAAATGTTGGAGAACCACTCTAATGGTTGTCAAAGATCACAGTAATCTGGAAACAATAGATTTTAGATCACATTTTGGGTTGTATATAAAACCTCTCAAACTATTTCTTATACTTAACCCACTCTAGGACCCATACACTTGATTTTATTCGATTTTTTTTTGGTCATGACTGTTCGGTTCCATATGTTTGCAATGTTCTGTTTTAATCAGAAATGAAACCAAATACATATATAAATTCTATATGATTACAAAAACAACAACTGAGAAATAGGCAGATATGTAGACAGCAGTTTACCCAGTACGGATGGAAGGCTAAACAGCTGATGGCCCCAATCCTCTGTCCCATGAAGCCGTCGTAGTATTTAATGTTGCTGATCACGTCTCCATTCGAGTTGTACACTGCAATAAACTGGTTCATTGAGCCACTGCACAAGAGACAGAAAAGACAAAGAGACACGCAATAGTCAAGTATGTTTTTAAATTGATAAATACAATGCAGTGTAAGGAGTTATTTGGTGTGATGTACAACATAGAAGAATCTAACATCATTATGAAAACCTGCCTAAAATTAATTATATTCTTGTGTTTGGCATACACATATGTCCAGTCATGGGTTTACAAGACAATATTACTCAGAAATAAGAGGCCAGTAGTCAGACACGTAAAATATCTTTACAAATGAATGAAGCCAATTTATATGCAATAAAATTAAATCACCATTTCATCTACAGTTCACTACTCCACAACATATCAGGACTTTTAGGTAACATTTTATCATTCCCTGGGCTTCTGAATTCATAGAAGTCCTATACGAAACAGTACAAATATTTCTAATAATACAAACATGCGGTGGCCATGTTATTAACATAAATATATATTATATATATTATATTATATTATATTAAAATAATTATTGGTGTATCAGAACCTAACCCCTATTCAAACACTGTTAGTTACTTCAGACCACACAGGCCAGCCTTCACTACCCATGTACTTCACTGTCTTCTTCTTCTTTATTAGTTTATTTGACAGGGACAATGTGCAAAAAACATTAAAGATGCTTTACACCAGATTATAGCTGAAGCTAGTTTCCATCTGCAGTCCATGAGCAGGTGAGAAATACAATATAAAACGTAAACAATATAATCAATACACACTCACACACTACAAATTACCAATTATTACACAATAAAATATTACAATAAAATCTCACTCAGATTATAACATACCAGTTGTCAAATCCACATGGTCCCTTCCACTGACAAATATTCAAAGTTACTCACTAATACAGCCTTGAAACATCCCAGGAGAACTGCATTTTTGAATATACTCTTAACTACCATGGGAGTCCATCAATAATTTGCCTTCAGACTCGTCTGCCTAAAAACACACTTGATGCCTAATACAGTGAATGGACTCACAGTAGATACGATTTATCCGTTTTAGTCACAACCTCTGTCAGTCATCCTAATGATGTCAAAAATATATTACTGGAACTCACCAGGCGAACAGGTTTGCTTGTGGGTGGATGTCCAGAGCTGTCAATCCTTTTACAGTCTGAAGCACATTGAACGAGTCTGGGCTCCGTGGCTCAAAGAAACGCACATCACCGTTGACACTAAAAAGAAAATCTCATCATAATTTATGAACAAATAGTTTATTAAAGGGCCTATACTCTTGTGAGCTTTAAGTCATGTTATAATATTGTTACCGCCTCAAAAACATACCTGAAGTTGTGTTGTGTTTCATTCACACATTTGAGTAATTCTTTATTAATAAGTCAACCTACATCTCCAAAACTCAAAATGCTCTGTTCCACCTTGTGATGTCATAAAACACTCATTTTCAAGTTAAAAGCTACCTTTTACCTTCAGTTCAGTAGAGATTGGCGATTCCAGGGTTGAAATTATCCAAATGATTCTAGTGAAGGTGTATGGAGTTTAAAAACACAGTGGAGCACTTCCTGTACATGACATCACAAGGGGAAAGTACTTGGGTGTTAAACATGTGTCAATGAAACAAAACACAACTCCAGGTATGTCTTTTCATGTGGAAACAACATCATAAAACAGACCAGAAAATGGCATAATATAGGCCCTTTAAAAATGATTGAGGCTTCTAACCCTAACACCTTAATAGAGTAGTTACTAAACTATTTGTTCATAATTTACTAAATAAATTACTAATAAAGGTGTAGTTATTACAAAGTGGTACCTAGATATCAAACATATAACAAATGATATATGACATTACCTGACACTGATTATATGGCCATCTGTCTCTTTCTGCAGGTGAGCCTTGACCACCCAGGCGCCATGTTCTCTATACGTCATCACACGACTGCAAAAAACATTCAGATCTCCGTATTACGGTGTGTACTGTGCACTCTCCAGTACATAAAATAAGGAGTAATTTGGCTGAAAAACATTCTACAAATGTAAACTTAATATTGTACTGTAATAAATAGAAGAGACTGAGTTTACTTCTTTACAAGCGCCATAACTTTTTATTTTACAATACTGGTTACTGATACAGTAGCCTTGTAATACAGAGGAGTGAACACAAGGTGGCACTGTGAGATTGTGACAAAAGAGCTGGGCCATTTAGTGTTCTTGAAATGCTCTATACCAGTGTTACTCAACCTTTTATGTCTTGTGTACCCCCTGAGCCTTTTTGTCATACCTCGAGTACCCCCTCACTCATACGTGTTGATAATTCTCCAAAAGTAGAACGTGACACAACAGATTACTAAATGAAAATCATTTTATTTCATATCCTTAATTTGAAATTTTAATTCTCAGGTATTTTCTCTTTTCTTTAATTCAAATGTACTCAAATTAGAATTAAAAAATTCCAAAAAATCTCCCAGCGACACTGCCGAGTACCCCCTGCAGTGTGCTCGTGTACCCCTAAGGGTACTTGTACCCCTGGTTGGGAAACCTTATATCCATACTGAAAGATTTTAACCACAAAAAGAAGAATCTTTTTTCTCATGTCACACATTCTAACAACAGCCAATTAGCAGCTATTTGACATTTCCTTGGAATGGATAAAGCTTAAACGTTTTCTTTAAATAAATGTATTTTGTGTTAATGTATGTTAATTAAAAGGATACCATTTAAATAAATCATCTTAAAATACAAAAGACTGGTTTGGATTAAAATAAAAATGATTACATGGATACAAGATGTCACAATACATTTAATTAAAGCTGCAGTTTGTAACTTTTATAAAAAAAAAACCCACTAAAATAGAAATTTAAAAAAAATATATTTTTCCACAAACTTGACTTTCATTTGGCCTGGAGGAGAACCTGCTCCAGTTTGTCTCCATGGAAATGTTTGGCTACATCATCCACAGTATGGAATAAATCTGATCTATTTCCGTGGACAATGTTCTGAAATATGACTTTCTGTTTCCATGGAATGATGCAGGTTAACGTGCCACCCCCAGAAAGTTACACACTGTACCTTTAAAGTCAATATTTAAATACGTATACTGTGTCTTAAGCAAAAAAGCCTCTCTAGCCTTATGGGAGCTGGGAAATGAGCTGATTCAAAATATGAACGAGCCACAATAACTAGTGTTTCTTTTCTCTCATGAGAGGGAAATTAAGATTGTGTTAAGACAAACATAGCATAGCTTGCCTCCCTGTTGGGAATTACAATAGTGGTAAATGAATATTTTAAGTGTCTCCTGTGTCTTTAAATAACACTGTTAGCAGTCAGTATTTATGCCATAATAAACATACACGATCTTAATGAGACACTAATGAGGTCAAAGGGCAGGCCAGGACTATGTTTTCCATAGAGATCTTTTTTAAATCAAGAATGGCCAGCAAATAAAGTCAGATGCCCTTTCTTTAATAACCAGCTACAAAAAACAACATCAGTATGTGCTTGGGTGAGGTTGGAACTGGTTTCTTTATGGTTGTTGGGCAAACACAAAATCAGCCGTCTAGTGTCACCCATAGATCATGATTCTGCATTTTGTAGTTCATTAATAGCAAATTAGTATTTTACATCATCCCATGAAGAAATCTGCATTTTTAGGCTACTTTTTTGTTTCTGTAATAAACCTCTCCCATAGATTTCTATTGGGTATATGGCGGCACAAGTGATTGTAATTTAATCTCAGTTTATGGAGAAAAAATTGTTTCCCATGTAGTTGAGCAAAGTTTGTTTTATTTATATTGTTTTATTTATATATTAAGCAGCTTAGGGCCAAAGGAGATAGCTGTGTTTTGTTTGTATCTAATTGTCTTCCACAAACCTGGAAGTGCAGTGTGAGCGTGCTAGTTTTTTGGTTTGCAGTTGTTGAAAGAGCTTACAACTCAACACAGTGAATAATTGGGATATGCGTTAGGAAAGTGAGGAATAACTTTGGACTGCCGCAAACTATTTAAAGTTCTAGTTTTCATTTTTAAGAGTAAAGATCAGGTCTAGCTCCTCATGACGCTTACCATTCATTCGGGCCCATTCTGCGATCAAACACTCGGACAGAACCATCACCGAGGCCTGCGACAACAAGGGAACGCTGGGAGTCACATGACAGACTGGTCACACAGCTGTCCGCTCCAGTGGGTATGTCCTGTCCGAAAAACAGACAAAAACACTGCTTTACAAGTGTCTCAAGTCGTTAAACTCTTAGACAAATAATTAGTGATGTAGTTTGTAGACCATTGGCAGCTCATTTAGACTAAAAGCCAGAGTTAATAAGTAGCCACGAGCCAGGCCTTTGGTACTCCAGGCTGCTCCATCCATCAAGGTGCTGGTTAGCACAGACGACCATTAGACAAAAGGGAGACAAAAGTGCACTAATGGGCTGCATTACTTTACTAAACGCGTAGTAAAGTGGATGGCCAGCAGGGTAAAATATGATTCAGCACTGTGAAACTTGCACCCAAAAACTTTAGATACTCAATCAGTCAGTCAAACATAATTTATAAAGCGCTTTTCATACAAAAAACGTAACACAACGCGCCTAAAACTAGAATTGAAACAAGGTACTATATATCATTATATATGATATAAATAGGACAAAAATCCAAAAATCCCACTTTACAAAATAAATAGATTTAGATTTGGATTAATATAAGAAGCGGTATATGACCACTGTATAATATCGAAGAAACTACTATTATTTTGTGTCTATTATTACCATGGAAAAAAATACATCCTTGTTAATGTAAATAAATAAAGACAGTATTTAACGTGTTTCTTTACTGTGCATATGACAATAAAAGCTTCGAATCTTAAATCTTTCTGGAGGTTGCACATCACCACCTACCTACATGATGAATGAAGTTAAAAACATTCTTCCGAAAATTCTGAAAGATAAATAATGCCATACTGGGGAGGCCGAATAAGAGTCCGATTTGTGGAGATGCAAGCCCACTCTTAGTAAGGACACTTATTTTCAGTTTCATATGATTTTCAGTGCAATAAAAACAAAAAACATGTTTGGCTAAAAAGTTACATACTGTGGCTTTAAATAAATGAAGGAGTATTCTTTTGCAAAAGGCTGACAGTATAATAAAAGGGAAATTGGATGTCTTAAATATAAGCTGTTGATATTGTATGTCTGAGCAGAGCTGTAGCCTTTACATCTGTATTAGAGACACACAGAGCGATCGATCCCAGTTAATCCTTTAATAACACTTGGTGAACTGTGAGGAAGTCCCTGACACTACACAATATACTGCGCATCCAACTCCAACTGTACCCCAAAAATAGTTTGTCCTCTGCATTTGACCTGTCCAGACCCCCCAGGATTTCACGGGCATTTTTTGAGATTGTTGCGGGCTAAAATGCCTTAATTTGCGGGAGTTTTTCCAAAAAGTTGCGATGAAAGTTGCGGTGCTTTTAAGGTTTTTGTTGCGATTTTGTTGCGGGAGGAATTGAAAGCTGCGATAAAATAGTTGCGATTTTCGCTTTTTGTAATTAAAATTGAGTAATATTTTGAATACTGAGTTATTACTGACAAAGAATAATACAAAGACACAGAGATCACAGATATGGTCCTAAAACAACCTTACCAACATCGAAAATAAATTACTACTAGGAGGGGAACTGTTTCGGTCTTTTGCTGTTATTTTAGTGGGCAAATGGCGCCGCAGACATGTTTCTTTGCCAATAGAAGCCGTGTCTCAATTCCCAGAGCGCGCGGCTCGGAGCGTGGCCCGAAGGGCATGTGCGTCACACATTTCGACAGAACACCGGTGCGATGACTGCTGTCCCACTTCTTTTTTGTCCCATGCACAGTTAACACACGGTCCGAAGACCGCAGTCATTAAGCGGTCCGCAGACTGCAGTCGGGGCTGAGCAAGTGTGCACCGCCTTGACTGCAGTCTGAGTCCCCTTCGGGCCGTGCTCCGAGCTGTGCGCTCTGGGAACTGGGACACGGCCGCAGTTTCGTTTTGTCACACAGAAGTAAGGCAGAAGGAAGTTGGTCGGCGTTAAATAGGTCGCCGATTATTGGTCAAAATTAGTAAAAATTGCGGAAAAGTTGCGGTGATTGGTCAAAATTGCAACACTGCCCTGAATTCACGGGGATTGGCTGAAGTTGCGTTGAAGTTGCAAATCGCAACATCGCGAATTCCTGGAGGGTCTGCCTGTCCTTTAATCATTCAAATTTTTGGTACCAGTATAATAATACCGTAATAACTTGATTAAAGGTTTAAAATATTATTTAAGTAGTTACTAAGCCTGAATCATTCCATATAAAGTATTTTATGAATCTTAGTTCATATAAAGTGCCTGTGTTTAAATCACATGCCTTTTGTTGTTCAGTGTGACTAAATTTGGATACGTTCGTTGCCATAAGACACAACAACAGTATAACCTTATCACCTTGTCAAAACACCCCACAATGCTTTGCTGTTTTTTCTATACACCTCAATGACATAAATCTTAAATTTATTGAACCACTAATTTCTATTACACAATTACCTGGTCTGCCTCCTAGTCTTTTGTTTCACCTTTTGAAAAATGCACATTTACAATGTGTGTTTAAAAGTTTAACTACAACTTAAACTGCTCCAAACTATCGATGATTTGTCTGAAAACAGAACAGGCCCACAGTGGCACCCTAGGGTTCGGCCTTTAGACTAAATCCATGGTGTTTAACCAATTTAAATGCAGGACGATGAGTGGAGGATGTGATGTTTTCTATTAAAGTTAAACCTTTAAATGGTTTCCCCCAAAATGTTAATGTGTCTGTGTGTTACCTGGACTTTCATCTCCCGATCCGTGTCCCAAATCCTGATGACTCGTACATCTCCGGACGTCATGAGGAGACCAGTGTCCTGCTCCCAGTCCACCACCATCCCTGCACCTGCAACACACAACCAGCACAAAACCACCAGTTATCCATAAGTTACACAACCA
This sequence comes from Paratrypauchen microcephalus, assembly GCA_036785185.1. Lineage (NCBI taxonomy): Eukaryota > Metazoa > Chordata > Actinopteri > Gobiiformes > Gobiidae > Paratrypauchen > Paratrypauchen microcephalus. The sequence continues at coordinate 1,974,421 of JAVJIX010000059.1, forward strand.
TGAGTTATTCAGGTGACAATCTGCAAGTCTATATTCAATGGAGAAAGTTTTGCCATATTGTTGATTAAAAAAACAAAAATTATATTGATGCCTACTACTAACTGATAATAGAATAACGTTGTTTTTTTTTATTATCACTGGGACATGAAACTTTGCATCAATCCAAAATATTTTTTTAAATCATTACAGCACTAGTTTAGGTGCCAGGCTAGTTAAATGAAAAGGGACTATACAGTATGTACACTATTCTGTGGTTTGGGTCACATGTTTATGTTACAAATTACAATATTACCAATATTACTATAGTTGCCTATGTAATGTATATGTTAATATTTTATGTTCACATAACATACACTGAAACATGTAAAAATAGTAATATGTAGCTAATCACTTTACAGCGGGCGTGAAAATTCAATGTGGCTTTGAAAGAATTAAGACAGACTGTGGTCAATGAGCCAAGAATAATCACCACTGCAGTTCAGAGAGGTAGTGCAATGGATAAAGTCTTGTACAAACAAAACAGAAGGAGCCTTTTAACCACTGTTTAAATATTTAACGTCTTAGGGGTGCTGTGATCCAACACACTGGTTAAAGGGAGTGCCCATGAATTCAGTGGGTTAGAATAAATGTCACACAGCTGGTGCCACCCTGAGCTGCCCTGTGCCTGGGCTCAAACTCAACCATCCAAACTGAGGAGAGGCCAGCTCCACCTTCTGCAGCCCTCATATTAACCATTAGTTCAACAACTGACTAGGGCTAGCAAAAGAATTGTTTACTGTGGCCCTATAACTGACTACACCATTAGTGTGTATATACAGGGATTAAACTTGCCACTGAGGCAAGATCTTTTCAAAGGAACTGAATTTAAAAGGGGCTGTACACATGTTTGCCTTAGTACAGATGTACAGTAAAAGCAACTCTTAGGGTCAAAATGAGGCTGCTGTACTGTATGCATCCTATTATAACATGTGTTTATCACCCAGGAAGTAATACTAGTGTGCTGTTAGCATTCTAGTTGTTGTTAGCATAACTGTGATGCAAAACTTCACTTTGGCCTCAAAGTTGTGGAAACATTCCATAAACAAATTGCAGCGAATGCAGCGATGCTAGGAATGTGTAAAAAGGAAAATAAGTTTGCACTAGAGATTGACCAACATGGGTTTTTTCCAGGACTAAACCGGGACTAACCTGGCACTAAACCAGGACTAAACCAGGTCCAAACCAGGACTAAACCAGGTCTAAACCAGGACTAAGCCAGGTCTAAAACAGGACTAAACCGGGACTAACCTGGCACTAAACCAGGACTAAACCAGGTCCAAACCAGGACTAAACCAGGTCTAAACCAGGACTAAGCCAAGACTAAACCAGATCCAAACCGGGTCTAAACCAGCACTAAACCAGGACTAAACCAGTTCTAAACTAGGACTAAACCAGGTCTAAACCAGGACTAAGCCAAGACTAAACCAGATCTAAACCGGGTCTAAACCAGGACTAAACCGGGACTAAACCAAAACTAAACCAGGTCTAAACCAAGACTAAGCCAGGACTAAACCAGGTCTAAACCAGGTCTAAACCAGGACTAAACCAGGACTAAACCAGGACTAAACCAAGACTGTGTGTGATAACATATTATCCTGCGCATTATCGAATTATTGAATAATAATATGGACTTTTTGTTATAAAAGCATTTCCATTTTAACAAAGTACCCCCCCCCCCCCCCCAGGTCCTCGGGAAACGAGTCACTCGCAGTTGTGTGCGAGTCACACTTGTGTGTGTTTTTAGGCAACAGATCAATCAAAACAAAGTATCAGCCTGTGCTGGACATTTAAGGCCGATAGCAGATACGCTAAAATGTCAGAATAATGGGTATTATCAGATAAATCTAGTTGACACACTGTCTTAGTTTGGGTAACTCTAAAAGTATTTTCATTTTTATTGTAGGTGGATTGTGTTGATGTGCAACCTGGATGTAATGTAAACAGCCATTTGAGGTTTCTAATAAATTAAATATAGCCTTCATGCTGATTCAAAGTGCATGTTTGAGTTTTCAGAGGGTGTCTTGTCTAGAGGACCTCTGGGACAGGCCTGGAGCCCGTCAGCAGAGCCTGGCTGAAGATCAGTCAAACTTCTCTTGAACCAGAAAGTGACGAGGCCAATGCAGCAAGGAGGGAATATATTCAGTGAAACCTGCCATCTCAACTTGAGTCTAGACCAGAGACTACAGACCAGAAAACAGCACGTCCAACTTTGAAGCCAGAGTTTGGATTACTTGAATAGTGATGGTTTAAGAAAAATAACTCTCAGACAGTCCAGGATCATTTCTCAGAGAGGTAGCAGGGGACAGGTAGCAGAGCCATTTGAGGACATGTTTCCAAAATGAAAAATAAGAGAAGATTTGGTAACACTTTAAAATAATTACATTTTAATAGCCTTAATAAAGCATGGAAAGACTTAACTCATTGAGTGCCGGTGACGAGTTTTCTCGTCATGTTGAAACCAAACGTTGAGTGCCGTGACGAATATATTCGTCAAGGACGTTTTTCAGCGAGGATCGCTAGAATACGACCTGGAGCAACTTTGAAGGTGTAATTCACGTCTCCCAACCTGTAGGTAGCGATCTTGTATCATTATTTGCCGATCGGAGACGCGGAAGAGAGGAGGAGTGTAGTTTGTGTACTGTGTATTGGCGAAAGGAGCAAGATGGCGAGGCAAGGCGAGGGGAATGCGGAAAAGCAGAGGACAGCGCCTATGGAGCGATCTGATCGCTCTTGGGACCCAGGATCCTGGAGCAGAGGATCGCAGAGACAAGCCGGATCAAGCAGCAAGGTCGGGGCCGAGATCTGCTGTGCCCGAGGAAGGGGGCGTGTCATGTGTGCGCTGCGCGGAGCAGGGACTCTGATCAGACTATGACAGCGCCAAAGAAGAAGTTTACTGACTTGGAGCAGTAGATCCTGGTCTCCAAAGAGGCATGAGATGAGAAGAATTAAGTTTACATGATGCTGCTGTGTGGTAATTGTAATGAATGAGCTATATGTGTGTGTGTGCGTGTGTACGCGCGCGCGTGTGTGTGTGTAGCTGTGTGTGTGTAAAGGTTTATGCATGGACTTGTGTGTATGTACATACTGTATGTATGTATGTATGTATGTATGTATGTATGTATGTATGTATGTATGTATATATATATATATATATATACGTGTGCGTGTGTGTGTGTATTAGTTTTTATTATGGGTCTGTACTCTGAGCCTCAATATTGTTGTGAAGTGACAAAGTTCTATTTTATAGGAAAAGATATTATATCCTGTAAACATCTCTTGGCACAATTGATTTGAAGGAATTTTCAATTCACAGAGCATTATATTCTTATATTTGTAAATAAAAAATGTACTTTGTCATCAAAAATCTCTTTCTCTGTTGTTTTAGATGTTTGAGGTGTCACTAAATCCATAAATATTGACGTCAAAATCACCGATCTGCTCGAAATGACTCTTTGTACAAAATGCTCGTTTTCTCCACTTTGTGGTAAAAAAAACTGTTTTTGCTGAAACTTCCCTATGTTCTACTATCAATTACTTGAGAACCAAAAAGGTTAGAAACATAATTTTTTTTCTAGGTGAAAGAAGAGAGTCAACATTTACTTTGATGTGTGCCATGTTTATATAGTCAAAGAACTCAGTATTCTGTGGGTCTTAGAAAATCAGTAAAAATACACTAAAACGTCCGGCACTCTGGGGGATAGAATTCTGAAAACAGGCCGGCACTCAATGAGTTTTAATGAACACATTGTTTATTGTTCATTTCTAATAAAGTGTGTGTTCATTATGACTTAAGCTTTTATTTATTCACATTTAAAGGCCCTGAGCCCAGTTGTATGTATCTGTATATGTATATGAGCAAAATCTGATTTGTCTTGCCCCAGTACAGATGTTCTCCAGGTCAAAGCAAGTCTGCTCTAGGCCGTCTGTATCTAATTAGAAAAGCATTTTATTGTTTGAAAGAAGTGTGTATTAGCATGGTAGTTGTTGTTGACTTTTCCGTCACGACAAAAGTATGCACAGGTCTTTGAAAGTTGTGAAAAATGATTGTAAATTCTTTGCTGTGAAAAATTAGGATGTTCGAAATACATAAGGTAAGTGATGAATAACTTTGGACCACTAGAAACTTTTTCAACTAGATATTTTTCAAGTTTTTAAGACATTTTTATAAAGTGGTACACAAGATTTCAAACTGGTAAATATATCATAATTGTAAGTTGCAACAAGGTAGTCCAAATCACAAATTCTGGAGTTGAGGTCCATGCAGTGCTTAAGATATTTCAAAAGAGTCTGAGCCTTTCTGGTCTGTTCTGTTAATGTTTTGTCCAAACCTCTTGTCCATCATGGCAGAGGAGGAGGAAGTGCAGAGTGCGGACAGGACGGGGTATTGTATTTTAGTAGTGGATGTCTCTGTGATGGATGAGGACACACAACAAAAGCTCACGAGTCCCCCAGCTCCTTTTTGTTTTTCAAGAGAGGCAGGCCTGGACTGGCCATCTGGCATACCGGGCATTTTCCCGGTGGGCCGACAGTCCTCAAGGGCCAGTGCCGATGCTGATTTTTTTTTTTTTTTTTTTTTTTTTTTACTTGGAGACCGGTCACTGGTCCACAATTTAGAGGAGCCGGCCCATTGGTCCATCTTCAATATACTAGACAGTGGACTAAACCAATCAGGATATAGAAGCTTACGAGAGCGGTCCCACCCCTTTCTCTGCGCTGATCCCCGCCAGTTTCATAATCATACTGTTGAGCAAATGAGCGGGCAAACATGGAGAAGCGGCAGAAAGGAGGTGTGGAGAATTTGCGGGCGAAAATATTAAAAAAAAATCTCACTATAGACGCTGCAAAATGTTGAAAAATAACCGATCTATTCTCTGAAGGGGCTGCTGGAGCCTCCACGTCCTCTGCAGCCCAGGCTGAAGGTGGACAGGGAGAGGAGCAGCCAGAAACTGTGGACAGGACACCCGAGGAACAGTGACAGTGACCAGGGAAGTGTATCACAGCAGGTAGTAATGTTAGGATAATACCGAGACTTTTAGGTGATGGACAGGCATGCCACATGGATAAAAAACGGCGAATTTCATCGAAAGGTTTTTTTTTTGGCAAAATTCGCTATTTTGAATCCAAAATAGGTGACCTACGTGAATGTAGATTCAATGAGAAAAACGCTTTGTTTCTGCAGGGCGAAATCCAAGTGCTAGGCGAATTTCGCCTGGGGGTGTGGTCAAAAAACGGCATGAATAATAAATGAATGTTGCTATCCTGTAGTCGGTCAGCTAGCTCTAAAGTTTGAGTGCTCAAAGTATCTGCAGTGGTGTACTAGCCCAGACTATGTTGTATAAGCTCTAGTGATTATTTGCCTCTACTAAGAACATAATTCATATTAACAAGAATCCATGTTCATGGTTACAACAAGGTCACCCTAAATCATGTAATCACTTATTGTTTCCCTCACGATATTAGCCCACTTCAGCATACAGTAACTGGATTGGGGACAGTTAACTAGCTAGTGGGCAGCCAACTAAGATGGCAATCTACAGTGGCCTATTTGCTTGATTATAATTACATCGCGTCTAAAAAACAAACCATGTTGATTGAATAGATAATACTCCCTACAACTGCATACAGCTGGTACTGTACATCATATTTGATACTGTATTTTATATTTGACTACTACTTTTCTATTTAAATCTAATTGTACATATATATTATCATTATCATTATCTTATGTATATAAATGTGTCTCATCTGACAGGTCTATTGCTCTTTGGTTGCTTTTCCATGGATTTTTCTTTTTGTTCTTTTATCATATATTTGATGAGTGAGCTACCGTACCCAAAACAATTTCCCTTGTGGATCAATAAAGTTTGTCTAAGTGTAAGTCTAAGAATACACTTTAGGTTAACAAGAAACCTTTTAATCATGTAAATGTTTCCACACTACTGACTCCACTGGCGACATCCATATTGGTCAGACTTTTTTTGATAAACAACAAATTCCATACAAATCATACATTGAATAGGCCAATTTAAGCTACCTTAAGTGAGAGCATCGTTACTTCCGGTCAGCCATCTTGCCTTGTCTCGTGCTGCCTTAGTATGAGATTTATCTGATCATTATGAAAAAATAAAAATGTAACCTAAAGATACTAAATGTTTTGATGGTTTAGATAGTTCCACAGTTTTTCCAGGTAGTTCCCAATATTTTTATTTTTAATTTAGGTTTTTAGGTTTTCTATTTATCACTTAATAAACTGTAATAATCTGTCCCTCTTCCTGTCTAGTCAAGCCAAGCAGTTGAGGAGAGAAGAGAGAGTAGACTACTTTTCCCGTCCAGAGCCTGCTAAGAATGCTAACCTGGGAAATCCCAGGCTGCTTTCGTTCGTTCCGATCTGAAAGACAGCCTGGCGACTATGGAAAGCAAGCTCTCCCGATTTTGGGAGCCAATCAGAGAGCGGGGAGGGGTGGAAAGACGGTGACGCCTACTATGTGCTTTATAAATAAATATTGGATTGGATTGGATGTGACAAACTGAAGCTTGTAGTTTGAACTGACAACTGAGATGATTGGCTATGGGCTACGTATACGCCAAATGATAGACATTCGTAACGCCCAATAAACGGCCTTTGGCGATCGTAAACCACACCTCCGGTATGAGATATTTTGAAGGTGGCTCCCAGACCATATCTCACTTGTGATATGGTCAGGTGTAAACCAGGCAACTAGAATGCAAGAATTTTTAAACACCACCCAAAGCAAGATGCTACAAAGCCTGTAGTGAAGAAGGTGTTTCCCTTCGGGCCAAGACGTAACAATAGTAAAATACATTACTTTGGGGAACACATACATAAATTAGTCTGTTGTGCTCCGCCAATTATGAGGGGCCGTTCTGAGCCAAAAATGCCAGGGCTGTTTTTTTGTCCCAGTCTAGCCCTGAAGAGAGGAACAGTAATCCCAGCATGCATCACTTACAGCCTTCCCTTAGTCACTTCCACCTTCGGTTTTAACAACTGATACCCACATCCGCTCACCAACCTGCTCCACCAACATTTATTTCAATTCACGCAGTGTTTAACTCAGTAACTTGCTTTAAAGAGCTCATTTTAAAGGGCCCATATTATGCACATTTCTGATCTATATGCAACGTTGTTTCCTCATCAAAAACATACCTGGAGTTGTGTTTTGTTTCATTGACACAAATTCTGCATATTTAGGCTGAGTTCTCTCAAAGTTAAAAGTTCAAAATGTCAAAGTCAGTTTTCTTGTCAAAAACCATTTGTACAGGTTGCACACACATGATTTGAAATTGCAGCACTCCGTAGGCCCACAGTCAACAGTAAACATCTTATAAACAAGACAATAAACATAATGACTACTGACTCTCAAACATGAAAACCTCTGTTCCACCTTGTGATGTCATGTGGTAATACAGGGAGTGCTCCACTGTGTTTTTAAACTCCGCACACCTTCAGTAGAAATACTTGGATGATTTCAGCCCTGGAAATTCCAATCTCTATCGAACAAAAATCTTAAAGTTAACTTGAAAACTACCACTAGATGACATCACACGGTGGAATAGAGCATTTGAGCTTTGGTGATGTAGACACACTAATAATAAAAAGTTACTCATGTGTGACAGAAACAAAATAACTCCAAGTATGTTTTTGAGGGGTAACAAAATTGTAACATGGCTTAAAGCTGACAAGAGTCAATTTTGAATCGTCTGAAGTACTACTGTCTCAGATTTTTGTTTTGCATTTGTATGTATATTGTGGTCCCTCGCTCTATCGCGGCCTCGCTGTTTCGCAGATTTTATATATTTTTTAATAGTGTAACATTTTTAACATTCATAACATTTTTTTACAGTGAAACATTGTGTTCTGCATCCTGATTGGCTAAGAGACTGTAGACCTTTGCCGATTGATAGATGGGGGATGCAGGGGGGACCGGGAGCAGGACTAGACCAGGACTAAACGTGGACTAAACCAGGTCTAGACCAGAACTAAACCAGGTCTAGACCAGGTCTAAACCAGGTCTAAGCCTGGACTGGTCCTGGACTAAACCAGGACTGGACCAGGTCTATGCCTGGACTAAACCGGGACTAGACCAGGTCTAAACCAGGATTAACTCACCCCGTGCGGCTCTTTGCTGGTTTCGTGCGGCTCTTGCGTTCGTTTGTGGCTCGGGCTGCGAGGACGCAGTCCTGAGGGGGAGGCATGGTCCGGGCGCCGCGTTTCGATCTCGTGCTCGCAGCGCCGGCCTTGCGCCGGTCGTGCTGCTCTGTCACGGATTTGACCACGCGCACTTCTCCAAGGGGTTGGTGCGCGTCGCGTTCCAGGATGTGGCAGTGCCGTTGGATGAGCGCGGTGCTTCCTGCGGATCCAGTGACGCATGTCTCTGCTTCCCTCGCGCGTCCGGCGGGGCTCCCGACAGAGCCCCCATGCTTCAGTATTAATACATTTTGTTGAAAATCTATGAAAGTTTGAGTGTTTAAACTAAAGAGAAATGTGAGAAAATGCTAATTCCAGTGTTTTAAGGCGTTTACAGTCTTAAAACATGTATAATAATTGTAAAATATAAAGTTGTCCTACTTCGCGGATTTCACTCATTACGGGTTATTTCTGGAACCTAACCCCCGCGATAAACAAGGGACCACTGTACTGCTATTATGCAACTTTTAGGGTTGTCTGGAATGTTCTACTGTATGGCATTAAACTTATCTAGCCAAACAGATGACACCAACAAGCCAAGTTACAGTTTAGATTTGTGGACAGGTGACCCCACTCACAGAAATGCATGTTTTTCAAGTATTTTTCAGCAAAATAAACATAATGGAATAAATGCAAGATAGTTTTAAACTTTATAAATCAAAATTTCAGAAATATTTTTTTTTCCTTCGCTTACAGTAAGGTATACAGATAGTTGACATACAGCCCACTTTTGTAGAACAACCTTACTCAAAACTGGTCATTTTTTCTTTTTTGTAAAATCGTGACAAATTTGAAGATACATTGACTGAACGGGATGTGTCAAGGGTTTTCTTTGCCGCACTTGGCTCCGTATCCAGGAAATGCCCCATGTGGTGTCTCAAAAGTTTCAATACAAAATGACGTCATGAAGCAGAGAACACACGCTGGGAACACACTTCAGAGCACCAAGCGCATTGACAGATGGAAAAAACATGATGCTGGCAGAGCTCAAAGGCTTTGCGAAAAAAGAGAGGGGGAAAAAAGAAAAGAAAGAGGCACCCCCTTCCTATTCTCTTTGAGGATCACAGCTTGGGCAAAATCTGAGTTACAATAAAGTGGGAGGAAGAGAGAGATTCCCCAGTATTAATAGAACAGAACTAAGTTACATGAAGGAGGTTCTGGTTGAGTCAGTGAGTACATTTACATGGCCACTAAAAATCAGATAAGTCAATCATTAGTAATACTAGCATGTATAATTAGTAGTATGTAATAGTGTGTTACTGATCATCCAAAAAGTTATGGTGACGTGTTAAAATCATCGGATGTTTGTACTTTGGTATTTTCATATTTTGATGATAAAGTACACTGTATTTTAAAGGGCCATTACACCATCTTTTGATCTGTTCTTCTCTCAAACAGAAAACATGCCATTCCACCTTGTAGTGTGGTAATATACGAAGTACTACTTAGTACTTTTTAAACTCCATACACTTTCACTAGAATCATTTGTGTAATTTCAATCCTACAATTTCAAATCTCTTCTGAACTAAAGGGAAAGGGTTGCTGTTAACTTGAAAACTACCATTTGATGACATTACAAGTCGGAACAAGCTTTTTGAGCTTTTGATATGTAGACAGACTAATAATAAAGGGTTCTTCAAACGTGCGAATGAAACAAAACACATCTCCAGGTATATTTTTGTTGAGGGAACAACATTATAACATGGCTTAAAGCTTACATGTTATACATATTGCACATATGTTATACATATTGCATACATATTGCACATATTGCGTAATAGTTCTTGAATCATTACATTTAAATTCTGTAGCTCAATCTGCTTATATAAATTATCACACCTTCTTTATATAGAAGGTTATTTGATTTTAAGTAAAAAAAAAAAAACTCCATCAAAATGAATAGTTTAATCTAGTTAAGTAATAAAATCAGATCTTAATATTCCTGCTTAATCTAATTATTTTCTAAGAGGAACGGAACAACTTGTTTTCCACAGAGCACACATCCATGACAAGGTGCAAAGTAAGGAGAAAGTGTTTTAATACATTTATTGACAGATGTTGCTTAGTATGTCCATCTAAAATAATTCACCTACATTTTATTGAGTGTTGTTAACAATATATGAAATTAGTCATCTGTGCTAAATATATTGCAATGCGAAAGCCAAATGTTTAACCTATAGTCTATAAATAATATAGCTGCATTTTAAAAGAAACTCAAAACACTTTCAGCTCTGCCTATTTCATGGCTGCAGCGTGGTGGGTTGGCAATTCTATGTACTTATAATTTAGGCTGGATGCAAAGTGTGGTGCCTTGCTCTGAGGCACAGCAAAAATATGCATGTGACCAACAGTGAACACTTGTAGCTCGAGTCTATAATACTGGAAATCAGTAACTTCGGGACTCACTAGAGTTCAGAATGCACAACAAAAATATGCATGTGGGGAAGACCTGGACCAGATACTTTCCATTTATTTCCAGGGAATATTTGTCTTTGTCCCTAGTACAGATAGATTGCATAAGAAGCTCTTGGGGTCAAAATAAGTCAGCTGCGAGCTGTCAGCTCTATTTAGAAAGCATTTTGTTCTGTTAGCATGCTAGTTGTTAGCTTTACCTTACACTTACATTTGTGATGTGTTTTAGAGGCTTCTCAAAGCCTCTAAAAGTGGTTCATTCTCTGCAGGCTCGATGGTAAGATACTACTACAGCCATAGGTGCCCTGACGTAGACTGATGGAAGCAAGGCCCCATTGTTACAGTGACAGCAAAACTCCATACTGGCCTCAGAGAGTTGTGAAAAACACTTAAATCACTTAAATCATTGCAGTGAATAATTAAGATGCTAGGAATAAAGAAAGTCAGGAGTAATTTTGGATCTCTGCAAACAGCTTAAAATGTACTACTTCTGTTTAAAAATGTAAAAAATCTGGTACAGTGCCTTTAAATCCACCCTCCTCTTTTTAGAAATCCTTACAAGCTCATATCTGATTCAGTGACACTCCACTGTTTTTCATGGTCCTCTGGTCTAACTTCCCAAATCCCTGTCACATGCCGCTCCTCATGTTTTCAGCTCCCTCATCCCAAAGTGTTCTGCCTCTGTGGAGTTTAGAGCCAGTTTCCTGGAGAGAAAAGTCCCCGACTGTGGACTTGAGCAGGTTTTAGTTACCCACTGAAAAATCAATGTGGACACGACGGAGCGAAAAGAGAGGAGCAAAGGGGTGTGGGCAATGCTTCCTCAGCTGTGAATCTCCACTGCTCAGAGGTGGAGGTATTAGTAGATAAAATACACAGGCGCTAAGGCAGTGCTTGTTAAAGTGTGGCGAAAATGTGGTGCAGCACAGTCTTTAAAGGGGGTGTGACATTTTTTCATATAATAAAGTTAAATCTGTTTTCTCTCAGTACAGATATGTTGTTAAATGCTCTTAGGGTCAAAAATTGTCTGCCTCCAAGTACAGTACAGGTACAGTGCCTTTAAATCCATCCTCTTCTTAAAGAAAAAAAAAACAACTTTATAAGCTCATCAAATTCAGCAGGATCCTATTGTTTTTCATAGCTCCTCTTTCATGTTTCTAAACATGTAAAAAATCAGGTACAGTGCCTTGAATTATATAAAATATAGATATATTGTTGTAGACCAAAACATTTGTCCAGTTGTTACAGAATCAGGTCATATAAATTGTGTGGTCCATCCATTCATTTTCTTCCACTTATACAAAAACATATTTATACTTAAAAATGTACTTTTTGTGTGCAAAACATTGTTTTGTTTATACAACGTGCTAGCACATAATAGTAGTTTGGACTTAGTTGGACTAATCCTTAGGTTTCAAATTTTCTGTTTAATGCCATGAACAACTGATATTTCGATTTTTCTTACAAAGAACATAAAAATGATGAGAGTTTGGATCACATTCTACTGCAGGTAATTGATTTTCCATGTAACAGCTAAATTGAGTATTGCTTCTTTAAATGATGCTGTTAGAGTGGTTTTCCCTGGCCGCCTCTCCAGTCCAAGTGCACACAGCTATTTCCACTCTAATCACAATGGGCTAGAGGCAGATGGGCCTTCTAATCCCGCCCCTGTGTTTGGCTAATTTGCGATATATTTATCCGTTTTCCATTAAAACCGTTGTTTCGGTGGACCCAAGTCTCGGTGGACAGAGGCAGTTTCCCATGCATTTGCAGTATGTGCCATTATCTGCAGTGATGGAGTAGATCCCGGACTACTGCAGCTCATTAAAACAGAGCTCCTCTCCTCTGTGAACCCCCCCCTCCTCTCCGCTCTTCATCCTGTTTGCTTTAAAAGGCTCCTCCAGGATTCCTCTATTAGGTTCGCTCCAGGATTAGCCCAAATTTATGCTCCTTTATTTTAACAGGACGTAATCTGCTTACTACACAGAGGTTGCAAAAGAGGGCAGTTTCATTACTGACAAAACCAATCATTTTAATTTCTAGATTATCAGCATTGATGAGGAGGTTGCAGTAATAGTCAAAGTATACAAAATAGCAATACTTAATGACCAAAGAGATAACTGAACAAGATGCTAAATCTTAAAGATTAAAAACTGAACCAACAGTAGTTCAGGTGGTACAGAAGTCATTGTGAACCAGCGTTATTGTTGTTGTTGTTGTGCTTAAAAGTCTTATATTACACAGAATTGACTCTTGTGAGCTTTAAAGGTGCACTTTGTAACTTTCTGCAGAGGGTCTGTCCTGTATGTCTCCATGGAGATGGTAATGCTTTGGTTTATATTGTCCAGAGTATGGTATTACACTAATCTGTTTTGCATTTATTCAACAAGTGTTATTTATTGCTTAAAAACATCTTTAAAAACATGAATTCTTACTGGGGGTGGACTTGCCTCTCTAACCTGTAATTTGACTTGCAAGTCTCCAAGTATATTTATAAGTTTACGGCCATGCTGTGGAACATTCACGGCACATCTCCATGGAGACAGGCAGGTGACAGGCCCTCCACCAGAAATGTTACACTGTGCACCTTTAAGCCATGTTAGAATGTTGTTTCCTCCTCAAACCCCTATTCAGAGCTGTGTTTTGTTTCATTCACACATGTTGCAGTAATTGTTTATTATTAGTGTGTCTACATCTCCAAAGCTCAGAATGCTCTGTTCCACCTTGTGATGTCATAACAGCTACATTCCACTTTCATGTTAGGGCTGAAATGATCCCAATGATTCTAGTGAAGGTGTGTGTAGAGTTCACAGAGGAGCACTTCCTGTACGTATAATGCAGGGTTGGTGTGCTAAACATGAGTGAATGAAACAAAACAACTCCAGGTTTGTTTGTGATGAGGAAACAACATTATATCAGAGCAGAAAATAATGCAAAATAGGTCACTTATGTACAAATGTGATGGATGAGTGATTGTTTTAATTGGACTGCGCAACATTTTACCATTGCAAGAGTGAAAAGTTCCACTCACATAGGGCTGTGTAATTAATCACATTTGAATTGTAAACACAAGGAACTTCACAAGTCAACTTTTAACACTTTTTAGAAAATGCAAAATACAGGTTGTCCTAAAAACACACAACGTAAGTATTATAAAAAGCACAAAGTTAGACTGAAATATTTCTACACTTTCCGCTATACCCAAACTATTTACTAAACTTCAGGTGAGTTTTGCTCTAAAGGCGTCCTCCCTTAAGGTCTGCTTCGCTCCACACTGAATCGTTTTGGATTTGAGCCCGGTATTAACAAGCCACAAGACAGCAACACTCGCAGATATGGAGCAGGACACAGCGTCTGTCTCCTCCCAAACCCACCGAGACTAGGCCTGTCCTAGTTTCCACAGGAACAATGTAACAGAGAAATCCAACCTAAACTCTTACCGAAAAAGACAAGACCAAACAGTATGTGGATTATAGTGTAATTAGATTGGCTCAGATTTTATCCATGGAGATGTGGATTATTTATGTTTGGGCTTTCTCCAAATCCACAGCAGATAATGATGTTTATGTCTTGTCTTGGATGTCTTTTTCACCTCGGTTTTCCAGTGTGGATCCATTTCTCCATTCTGGGAAGTTAATCCACGGTACTTTTCACACAACTAAATTCAGCATTGGTTTCCCCATCAATCAAAAACTAGTACTATAGTAGACTAATAGTTGCTAGTGCTACAGCTACTACTACTTACTACTACGGACGCTACTGGTAGTACTACTACTACTTTCATATTAATTACAACTACCACGCAGGAATATGTTATACAAAGAGTAAGCTATTCAATCTAATAGGCTGCTACTTATTTGATCTTTTATATACTTTTTATACTAACTTTCAACTACTATTATGAAGTGGTGTACAGCCAACTTTGCCACTACATACAGTGGCTTGCGAAACTATTTGGCTCCCTTGAACTTTGTGACCTTTTGCCACATTTCAGGCTTCAAACATAAAGATATAAAACTGTAATTTCTTGTGAAGAATCAACAACAAGTGGGACACAATCATGAAGTGGAACACACTTTATTGGATATTTTAAACTTTTTTAACAAATAAAAAACGAAAAATTGGGCGTGCAAAATCATTCAGCCCCTTTACTTTCAGTGCAGCAAACTCTGTCCAGAAGTTCAGTGAGGATCTCTGAATGATTCAATGTTGACCTAAATGACTAACGATGATAAATGGAATCCACCTGTGTGTAATCAAGTCTCTGTATAAATGCACCTGCACTGTGATAGTCTCAGAGGTCTGTTTAAAGCGCAGAGAGCATCATGAAGAACAAGGAACACACCAGGCAGGTCCGAGATACTGTTGTGGAGAAGTTTAAAGCTGGATTTGGATACAAAAAGATTTCCCAAGCTTTAAACATCCCAAGGAGCACTGTGCAAGCAATAATATTGAAATGGAAGGAGTATCAGACCACTGCAAATCTACCAAAATCTGGCCGTCCCCCTAAACTTTCAGCTCATACAAGGAGAAGACTGATCAGAGATACAGCCAAGAGGCCCATGATCACTCTGGATGAACTGCAGAGGTCTACAGCTGAGGTGGGAGAATCTGTCCATAGGACAACAATCAGTCGTATACTGCACAAATCTGGCCTTTATGGAAGAGTGGCAAGAAGGAAGCCATTTCTTAACGATATCCATAAAAAGTGTCGTTTAAAGTTTGCCACAAGCCACCTGGGAGACACACCAAACATGTGGAAGAAGGTGCTCTGGTCAGATGAGACCAAAATCGAACTTTTTGGCAACAATGCAAGACGTTATGTTTGGCGTAAAAGCAGCACAGCTCATCACCCTCAACACACCATCCCCACTGTCAAACATGGTGGTGGCAGCATCATGGTTTGGGCCTGCTTTTCTTCAGCAGGGACAGGGAAGATGGTTAAAATTGATGGGAAGATGGATGGAGCCAAATACAGGACCATTCTGGAAGAAAACCTGATGGAGTCCGCAAAAGACCTGAGACTGGGACGGAGATTTGTCTTCCAACAAGACAATGATCCAAAACATAAAGCAAAAGCTACAATGGAATGGTTCACCAAAAAACATATCAAGGTGTTAGAATGGCCAAGTCAAAGTCCAGACCTCAATCCAATTGAGAATCTGTGGAAAGAACTGAAAACTGCTGTTCACAAATGCTCTCCATCCAACCTCACTGAGCTCGAGCTGTTTTGCAAGGAGGAATGGGCAAAAATATCAGTTTCTCGATGTGCAAAACTGATAGAGACATACCCCAAGCGACTTGCAGCTGTAATCGCAGCAAAAGGTGGCGCTACAAAGTATTAACTCAATGGGGCTGAATGATTTTGCACACCCAATTTTTCATTTTTTATTTGTTAAAAAAGTTAAAAATATCCAATAAAGTGTGTTCCACTTCATGATTGTGTCCCACTTGTTGTTGATTCTTCACAAAAAATTACAGTTTTATATCTTTATGTTTGAAGCCTGAAATGTGGAAAAAGGTCACAAAGTTCAAGGGAGCCAAATAGTTTCGCAAGCCACTGTATCACACATCTTATGATAAAGTGCTTTTAGTTGAAATATGTTGTTTCATTTAATATAACTGATAACTGTACTTTTCCATATGGAATTTCCTTTTAAACTTGATGTGTGTGTGTCTATTTACGAAAGCAACTCATCACTTCACATAGAGATATTTTTGTACCGTTTGATTATCGCCTTCTGCATTTCAAATGAAGGTTAACAAGTGTTCAGCCGCTTGATCATATTCTATTGTATAATGTATTCTATGGTGTATAGTTTTTACCCAGTCAAAATAAATAAATCAAATAAAGGGGATGGGAGACAGATCAAAATATTTGTGCAAAAGACCCTAGAGGGGCTTAGCCATGTCTTCACTCCAACAGTTTGGTTTATCTTAGGAAAAAACACAAATGTTTTGCTTAAATATCTGAGTATTTGTGTATAGTGACCTTTTAAAGCAACATTTCTGACTTTAGATGTCTGGCTCGGATATTATGTCCCTTGTTTTTCCTCTCATTGTTTCTCATCGATGCACTTGTCCAGATATTTATTCGACTTCTTTAACCCAGTGACCCCGCAGGAGGCTGTTTTGGCCTGTGTGAAGCCTTCCTCTTGTTTTTCGATTCCATCCACAGCCCTGCTTTGCATACTAATGCTCACAGTGCCTTGTTTTGGATAAGCCCCACTGGAGGCTAGCGGCTGTTCCCCCCAGCAAGACCGCACAATTAGCATCCCATACCAGCAACATGCAATTAGACTGTGCCACCTCGCAACTGGGGCACGGCAATTTTGAGGTAGAAAGAAAGTAAAAGATACTTTTTATTAATTACAGCTTCACAGCAAGTGACAGTATTTTCAGATCTCAAGAACTGAAGGAGGATGTTTTTGTAGCGACATTTTTAAAGTTAAACTTCTGTTTTTAATACAATAGAAGCAAGCTTTAATGTATTATATAGAGTTAGGTCACTTTTCAATGTCATTAAAAGTAGAAAGTGTTGGGAAGGAAAAATTATAACAAATTATAAAGAAATATCACCATTGAAGCTGTACAATGGCTATACAAGAATGCCGCTAGCTATGGTCATAACAAGAGCATGATTGAAAAGTCTATATAAAATACATGTGTTTAAAATATGTATAAATATTTGTGATGAAATTCAGAACACATTTTGTGCATGAGCCTGCTATATAGTTATAAGATACGACACACTGTGGATCATCATGTTAGAATTTTAAATTGCAAAATTAATCAAAATCGACTTAATAAAAAACAGAGAGAGTCAGCAAATACGATGGATCGCTGCAATTCATGTTAGCGAGTAGTGAATTTTTTTTTCATTTGTAAAAAAACAATTACTATACCATGCTGCCAAATCCTACGAGTATCAACGATTAAGAAAATAAAATTGGAGAACTGAGTAAGTCAGTCGAGAGCAAATGGCGTCACAGGAGTTGATTGGCAATATGGCATCATGAAAATAAACGGTTAAAGATTGCTCAAACATGCACGAATCATTCCAAATACAATTCTGAGTGTAAATGAGAAGGGGAAACTACTATAACATGGTTAAAAGCTCTGAAAAGTCAATTTTGCATAACAGGACTGCTTTAAGATAGTTTGGTTTGGTACTACCTCTTACACTTTAAATACGTGAAAACAGCGAGTCAGTCTGTGATAACCTTGCGCGAATAAAAGAGTGAATGTGATGCAGTCAAAGTTTCAGCCAACAGCACCTTAAGAGTGAACCCCTCTTAAAGCCAACAGTAGCCACCCAAAATCTCTCAAGAATAACAAGATGGATGAATGACACAAAAACACTGATCTGTAACCAAGCACCGCACATACAACAAAACCAGATTTAGTGTTTGGTGAAAGGCACAAATCAGTGCTGCGATATGTGGCACCGTTACAAATGATCCGTGTTTATGGCTGGAACAAAAAGAGAAACAGAGAAGGAAAAAAAAAATTACTGCTGGAGATTTGAGGACGGGACACTTACCTCCTTGTTTACCCCTGTCCAGATAGATGGACACCCTTCTGGCCAGACCTGTGAGCGGGGTGGGGGGAGGGGGGAGGGAGGGCAAAAGGTAAGCCACACATTAGCCAAGGCCCAAGTAGCGGACATCAACACAGAGACACAACGCAACAGGGGTGAACAAGGCGGACAGCTACTCTTTCAACTTAGTGTTCGATGTATGAAAAAGCTGGATACATATTTTTTGGGGGTCAGTATTTATTGTGTGTACTTTTTCTTTGCAAGAGTGTGGAATATTTGGTTATTTTTGGCTACAGGATAAGATTTAAGCCATAAAGGTTTGAATTAATAATTTCTATGACTCATTATAGATACAAACTAACTACTAAAGTGTTTCATACTGTTGTTTATTTATTGCAGTTCATGATATTTTAACAATATTGCAGATATTTTAGTGGTTTAAATCTGCTCTTGGGTTATTGTTTCAGTGGCATAAATTGGTATCAATGTTATTTTATAGTCTACATTTACTTCAGCAATATATCGCACTTTAAAAAATTGTCATGACAGATCCACAGATAATCCCAAATTATATACCGTTTTCACCTTCCTGTTTGTAAGTGCCATTTTGAAGATCATGACCATTCAAAAGATATTTTGTTCTGAATCACTACTACTTATTTTATATGATTGAAACTACTGTCTTATTTTTATATGATTATAATAATCAATTGTGTTTGCACAAGTTTCACTCACTATACTGTCAACTCAAGTCTGATATAATCTAGACAATGGGGAATAATAAAATGGTATTATTTGCATATTGTTTATCTGTACATCAACTAGTTTGACAGCCAGTTTTTGAATGAACAGCACAGGTAACTTGGTTGTTCATTTTTACAACATATTATATAATACACATCTGGTAATATATTTTATGGTTGCTCATTTAAAATCTTGACAATTTCAACCAAGCATTCATTGTAGTATCATTCTGTGAGTCTAAAATCTTCGCCTCACAAATCTGTATTCTAATAGAGAACCCTCAAATCCTCTCTCCAAAGGGCAAAAGGATGGAGAAGAGCTATTGCACAGCGGCACAAGAGTCGTTCAGAAGTTTTTGCGAGTGATTTTAAAGTATCAGAACACCAAGTATTTCATAAGATTAATTTTGAATGCAGTAACAAATGCCCTGAAACAAACATGAATCATTTCTGATCAGCAATGAGCAACCGAGTGTGAACTCTACAAGGCTGTGGTGCGGGACTGTCTGGCATGTTAAATATCAAGGCTTATGTCACCAAGGAGCTTCAGCCAATTACAGCGCAGGATTCAACATTAGATAAAAGACCAGGGAAATAATTATGGTAATAAAACTGCATCGTCACTTAGTTCAACTTGTGCTAAACGATTATTAAAGTGACATTCAATCAAGACATTACAGTTATCAGGATCTACTTTATATCTGGCTATATATACAGTATATACTTAGAACCAGTTTCTTGCTTTATATTTTATTTCTGTCTACTTAAAGTCTAAATTATTTTTTCTTATTAACAAGATTTTCACATGAACTAATGTGGAGCACTTTATAAAATTTTGTATATTTATAAAATGTGCTTTAGATATAATGTGGATTTAAAGTTTGGATTCATTTATTGATAAGCTTGAGGTATACAGTAGGCAATGGAGTTAAAATCGTCACTGTAGAGGTGTTTATACTAGTGTGAAATTTAGAATTGCAAATATTAATTCTCCATTTGCCATTTTGTGTCACATTCAATAGATTTGCATGTTACACAGAATGCTGTTTGCTGCCTTGTTCAGCCTTTTGAGGTGGGAAACAAGATAAATAAAAAAAATGCATAAACCAGCAACATAAAATGCATGACACATAAGAACATAAGAGACTCTACAGGGAGGGTTTACAACAATGTGTTACTGACAGACACCGGGAGAGGAAGCAGGGACGGGGTTGTCTCATTCTGGTTGGAAAGGTACTCTTGGCAGTAGAAAGAAGTTGTGTGTAATATTTCATTGAGTACTGTACATTATTAATGCAGCAGAGACTTGCTAGCAGTGGAAAATATTCAAAACACAAGCCTATAATATTACACCATGAGATTCAGTAATCGCATTATGTTATAAGAGGCAAAAGCAAACAATAATTTGACTTGTGCTAAACTATTTCCATATTATTAGGAAACAATGAGAAAAGCCAAATGTTTGGAAGATAACAGAAAAATTGCACTTATAATCAGCATACTGCATAAACTGTCAGAGTTAACATGCTATTGCTCATTAGTTAAAGGTCCTATATTACACAACACTAACTTTTGTGAGCTTTAAAGGGATAGTGTGTTTTTTATGTTAATCTGTATGGGTTTCCTTCTAAAAGTTACGTGTGTTGACACCGGCTTACCTCTGACAGTCTCAGCTGATCCCGGTTTGGCTCGCTTTCTGGAGCCCACGTAAGTAGGTCCGGTAACTTCCAGTAACTTCAGTAACTACGCTGCTGGATGTTTCGTGGACAACTGTTTGGGACGCAAATATATCACCTTTCGGACAAATGTTTTGTTTTGAGAAGAAAAACAAGCTTTATTTCATGTTCCAGGGAAGTTACCCGACCTACTTACGTGGGCTCCAGAAAGCGAGCTGAACCGGGATCAGCTGAGAGTGTCAGAGGTAAGCCGGTGTCAACACACGTAACTTTTAGAAGGAAACCCATACAGATTAACATAAAAAAACAACAACAAAAAACCCGCACTATCCCTTTAACACATATTATAATGCTGTTACCTCATCAAAAAGAAGAAGAAGAAGAAGAAGAAGAAGTGACTTTATTGATCTCACACTGGAGAAATTCTTCTCTGCATTTTAACCCATCCTATATATATATACATATATTAGGAGCAGTGGGCAGCACACACATTAGGGCGCCCGGGGACCATCTCCATGATCTTCTTGCTTCGGTTTGGTCAGGACCTAAGCTGGAGGTACCTATGGTGCATGTTTTGGGTTGATGGGGGAAACCGGAGTGCCCGGAGAAAACCCATCCAGACACGGGGAGAAACATGCAAACTCCACACAGAAAGGCCTGGGCGACCCGGGGATCGAACCCGGAACCTTCTTGCTGTGAAGCAAGAGCGCTAACCACTCAGCTACCATTTGTAGTTGCGTTTTGTTTCATTCACACATGTTTGAGTAATCCTTTATTATAGGTCTGTCTAAATCTCCAAACGTCAAAATGCTCTGTTCCACCTTGTGATGTCATGTAGTGGTAGTTTTCAAGTTAACAGCTACCTTTTTCTTTTAGTTCAGTAGAGATGGATAATTCCAGAGCAGAAATTATCCAAATGATTCTAGTGAAGGTGTATGGAGTTTAAAAGCACAGTGGAGCACTTCCTGTATTACTGCATGACATCACAAGGTGGAACAGAGTGTTTTCTATTTGAGAGATTTGGGCTAGCGTGTTAAACATGTGTTAAAGGTCCCATGGCATGAAATTTTCACTTTCTGAGGTTTTTGAACGTTAATGTGAGCTCCCCTACCCTGTTTAGGCCCCCCCGTCATGGTTAAAAGTTGCAAAATGTCTAAACTGAGCATTTGCGATCTTTTTCTGCGTTACAAAAAAATCAGAGCTCAAACGGGCGATTTTGAACAAGGTACCTTATTGACGTCAGATCGAAAAAAGAAATGCAAATGCAGTTCCACCCCCGTCTGTCTGTACTCAGCGTCTCTGTAAATCACGCCCAGAGAGTTTGGACTGCGAATGCGCTAGGCAATGCGAAATGCGTTTTTTATTTGCCTGGAGGCACGTCCGAGTGTTTCTAGGCTCAGAAGTCCTTTATCTGAGCCTCTGGACCTTTGAACAGCAGTGGTTTGATTTTATTTTCTGTGGAAATGTGTTTATTTTTCAATGGAACGCTTCTCATCTCTTCTCCCCGCAAAAATGGATCAGAGAGCGCACAGCTGAGAGCTGAGAGCGGAGAGTTTGGCCACGCCCCCACCCTCTACTATAGGCCATCTCTTTTCTCCTCATTTGCATTCAAGCAACAACGCCCATAATGGCCTGTTCAGAGAGAGAAAAATTACTCTTTCTCATCTTATCTCTGTTTCTCATGCACTGAATCTTGATTTTGAAGAAGGATTCATTTACAGTATTAGGGAACCATTAAGGAGCCATATAAAAGCATCAAGAAGTACCATGTCATGGGATCTTTAATGAAACAAAACATGTGATGAGGAAACAAAATTTAAAAATTGTGTAATATGGGCCCTTTAAATATTACTTATTAATATGAATGGGACTGAACATTATATTGGTACGCCGCTATTCTACACATTAATTATCCATTCATTGAGATTTCGCATTTACTAACTGTCTGCTGAGCTCCAGAGTGAAACTTCTTCCTGTACAGATGCCACTAATACCTGATGTGTCCAATGAGGTCTGAAAACAGCACCTACACAACACCTGTCACTGGCAATACATCTGGGAGAATAACAAGCACCCCCATTACATGTTTAAAGTCTGCCTCAAAACGAGCCTTGAAGTGGGGGAGTCCAGAGAGAGGACTAGAGTGTCAGAGCCAATAGAAAGTGGTGCTAGTTAGACTGTATATTGTGTGTAGCCACAGTAACGCAGTGGTGCTCTTGTAAAGATCTATTTGACTATGTGCATACTGCTTGTCCCTCCGATCCTGTCACTCACGATGACATCTTGGGATTTCGTTGCTTCCAATTACCCAAATCCGGATGACATTTTACATACTACAGCAAAGATAGTCTAACTTTTTATGCAAGTTATAAATAGATAAGGATTTTCAAGTCTTAATAATTTAGCAATAAATCAAGACTGACTAGGAGATAGCGGGATACATGGGCAGTAAATAATTTAACTTGAATTTCAAAAAACAAACGTCTCTCAAGATTAAGGGTGTATTTATACTTATCCTTACTTGCTTCTTTTAGCCGAGTTAAAGTCCAGATTTTGACTTTGGTCCTGTTCTAGTGCTGGTTTTGTCCCGGTCTAGTCCAGATTTATGTGAAGAGCTGACGAAGCATCTCGGATGAGCGGCGAAACGTTTTCAACCAAGCAAACTTTGTCCAATTGACAAATTGAACTTCTCCTTTTATCATAGTCCAGATTTAGTTATGGTTTTGTCCCAGTTTAGACCTAATTTGAAATTAAGAGTAATTAATTGCTAAGCAAAAAAGTTAAAGACAAAATAAATTGACAACTACACTCTTTTACATATTACACTATACCACTTATAAATATGATGGATCAGACTCCTCATTTCAGTTAATTGTAGTTAAGAAGAAGCAAGAAGAAGCAACTTTATTGATCTCACACTGGAGAAATTCTTCTCTGCATTTAACCCATCCTGTTATTAGGAGCAGTGGGCAGCACATTACTGCGCCCGGGGACCATCTCCATGATCTTCTTGCTTCGGTTTGGTCAGGACCTAAGCTGGAGGTACCTATGGTGCATGTTTTGGGTTGATGGGGGAAACCGGAGTGCCCGGAGAAAACCCACCCAGACATGGGAAGAAACATGCAAACTCCACACAGAAAGGCTCGGGTGGCCCGGGGATCGAACCCAGACTATGCATGCAAACTCCACACAGAACACACACAGAAAGGCCTGGGCGACCCGGGGATCGAACCCGGAACCTTCTTGCTGTGAAGCATAAGTGCTAGCCACTCAGCCACAGCATCATTTATTTAAGATTTTACTAAAAATCTTGCTTACTTTTTCTAGTTTTAATTTTTTTTTTCACTTTATAATTGAAGTTCATTTATAATGTTATGTTCAATTACTGAACACAAGCAGCAGATGTGACATACATGGGGTAATTCCATAACTGTTACCTCGCAACCATAATGTTCTGTCCTTGCAGGTAAATTGTCCCTGAATTTTTCAGTGTTAATGATGTAGGTAGCACATAGAGGTATTCATTTTACTTGTACATTGTACTTTTTTCTTTTCCACAAACTGACACTTAACTGATTTAAAACTATGATAAATAATGACCACAGGTACTAATTCACCAAGCCAAGTGATAATTTAAAAAATCATGAAAACCTGTCATAAGCACTTTAAAATACTTGAAGCTAACCAGGCACTTTGGCTCCACGCCAATACCTGACAAAGTGCTAATGCTGCTAAGCCCTTAACAGTTATTTACGTTGGCTGACTGCACCCTATCAAGAATTCAGGCAGTATACACCAATTCGTCCACCTGTCACACTTTCCCGAAAAGTAACCTGACCCAGAAAGAGTGGCTGTAAAAGTGCCAGAGGCAGAGAGGAAGTTAAGCAGGTGAGAGGAGGACCTGCCACAACACTGCAGCATGGAGCTCTGTGACAAGTGTGCACCTCAAGTGTCAGCCAGGCCTCAAAATGCGCACAACTACTGAATATGAGCAAGTGGCAACACACAAGTATGCCAACAAGCCTATGGGACTTAGTGTTTTTTGTTAAATACATTAATATGATAACATTGTATTGATAAGGCAGGTCTCGTTTCTGTGGGAATTCACATGTTTGTGGATAGAAGGGCAGAAAAAAAATTGAAAAACATTTCTGATTATCCAAGTTCAAAAAGATTTATGTTGATCTGTACTTGCTAGTTAAATTTGCATATTCAGTCCACACAACTAAATGAGGAATGAAGCTGATGTTTAAAGAATTAATTTAAAAAGAGTTTTGTAAGATAAAGGTGAACGTAACTTTCAAGTGGAGGACTTTGGCTACTTGGAGATGTCACTGCGTTGCCTGGAATGTTCCCCAGTATGGCATTAAACTTCTACCTCCATGGAGACAAGCAGGTGACATCACCAGGACAAGTTGTGAAGAGGAAAAACAGATCACAATAAGAATGAATGGCATTTTTCAGGAGATTTTTTGTCATACTGTGGAATATAATAAGTTCAGACACAGAGACGAGCATTTCCCCCACCAGAAAAGTTACATACACCCTGACAGTTGGCCCTGGGCTTCACTACTGGCATTAAAACTCAAATATTTTACATATGGTAATTTGTTTCTGCTCAGAGAATTAGTTTTAAGTTTTGATTTTATGTAGAGCCTTCAAAAATGAGCGCAAGGGGGGAAAAACAATGTGATGTGTTCAACAAACAAGTGCCTGTATCAACTGTGAAAGTAATTGCAGCTAAAATCTTGGCGTCAACATGCCAGAAGTATCATCGACAGTAGCATTAGGAGGAGGGATTTTGTATTAATTGATTGACCCAAAATTTTTTTTTATAAAATTAAAACAAAACGGGTGAAAATGTGTTGTTCAAATGTTCATTCATTTTCTTCCGCTTTTTCCATTTTCTGGGTTGCGGGGGCAGCAGTCCAAGCAGTGTTCTGCTACCCAGAACACAATGCACCAGCCCCCATGAATCCCCCCGCAGGTGGTGGGTCCACAGGAGGATGGCTCACGTCACAACGGGCCTTGATGTATCTTCTGCCATGGTTGCTACCAGTGTCCACAGACACTGGGGGCAAGGTGGTGTTAAGTGTCTTGCCCAAGGACACAACGGCAGCGCTCATCAATTGAGCCAATTGAGCTACTGCCGCCCCAAATGGTCCCTTATAATTTCAAATACTTTTAAACTGCTCCTCTATTTACAGCAAGCTTTTTACTGTAAAAGCTTACTAATTCAATACAATAAAAAGCAAGTATTAAAAAGCAAATTTACAATTTACCTTTACTACAACTATATATAAGGTTTTGAAAGGGCATTGTTGTAGGTGAGGGCAGGATGTAGGGACAGGACCACGATGGAGACTAAATACACTATGGGAGTATAAATGGGTGTGATAATAGTAGAAGTAGCTCTGGTCTTTACTGTGGGCGCCGGCAGAAGGCTGACCTCTGGTGGTGGGCAGCATGTCAGACAGCCCCTGCCACGCCGTCACCATCTCTGGGTTCTTCTGGTCGGCAAAGTTTTTCCAGATCCGCAATGCTCCGTCATCTGGGAAAAATAACAACATGCAGTGAGATTAGTGCTAGATTATAATGTAAAATCCTGAGATAAGAAAAATGGGTACGTGGCACGATTCAAATTCAGAGCAGTGGGTGGAGACAGGGGGTAGGTGAACCGTGAAATTTCCTTAGCACTCAAGCCTTAAATGCAGGACCATACAGAATGACTCAAACATGCACGAATCTATCAACTAAAATGCAATTCAGAGAAAGCAAATTATGAGAGAACAACACAACATTTCTAAAAGCTTATAAAAATGGATTTTGCATGTGTTTCCTTTAAGATGTACGTACATTACAGCATTAATTTTGACTCTGTTTGTCACTGTTTGTCACTATGTCACTGTTTGGACAAAACTAAACAAATGTGCTTGTATTGTTTACCTCTGTTATGAGGACAGAGGCATGCAGGGTAACTGCTCTGTTCAGATGATAAATGATGCTGAATTCACATGAGCCCTCTGTACCATATTGATGTTGGGAAAGTCAAGTATTTAAAGCTGGTTGCTGCTACAAATGAGTCACATTGAGATTTGAGATTTAGCTGGTGGGCATGAACATTTGGGGAGGTTATGCAGGAAGTGCTAAAACCGTTTTGGGCAATTGTGTTGTTTTTTTTGGTGTGAAAAGTCATTTGCAGGTGGTGCTCACAAAATAGAGACAAGAGTGTAAACTAAAACAAAGGAAGTGATAGGGACCAACGAGACACAAATGGAAATATTTCTACTATATTAAAGAGAAAGTTTATGCCAGGATACACTAGTTAATCCAGTAGTGATGAATAAAACTGAACTTCGATTGTATCTAAATATTCAAAGTTTTACTATTTGGTGTGTTGTTCATAATAAATTATATCAGTGTCACTTTAACCAGGTCTCACTTAGTCAATATTATCCCTAATTTTGTTTACCTGTTGCCGTTAACAACAGTGAACAGTCGTGTCCATTGAGATACTCCATGGCCGTGATCCGTGTGTACCGAGGGTTTCCATTGTAGAAATAGTCCAACCTCTCACCCTTCTCCCAGTCCCAAAAACTGCAAAGAGAAATTGACTTTTTAATATGGATGCAAGGTTATGACTACACCTTTATAAAGCATTAACAAATAAAAATAATGAACAAATAGGATAAGAGATAAGAGATGGGGATAAGAGATGGGGTTAGTGTTATTCTTATTTCTTATTATTAACAATCCAGATGCCAGCAACTTTTCAGAAATTGTGACATACTTAACTTTTGTTAAAATAAGTTGCATAAAATCAGATTTATTTCTATAAACATTTGGGTTGGTTTAATCTACTGAATTTTAGGACTGGATAAAATATATAATGCAATAATTATATTCAGAAATTCTAACACCTTTATTAAGTTGTGAATAAATACACTTTTTGATTGTAAATAACTTTGATTTCTTTTACAGTTGGCTTTATAGCTGTTTTTTAAAGGTCCCATATTTGACCAGAATTTACTCTTGTAAGCTTTAAGCCATGTTAGAATGTTGTTACCTCATCAAAAACATACCCAGAGTAGTGTTTTGTTTCATTCACACATTTGTGTAAACCCTTCATGATTAGTCTGTCTGCTTCTCAAAAGCTCAAAATGCTCTGCTCCACCTTGTGATGTCAGAAGCGGTAGTTTTCGAGTTAACAGCTGCGTTTTACCTTTTGCTCAGTAGAGATCATAGACTGTATAAAAGAAGTGGACTAAGTG
Source organism: Paratrypauchen microcephalus (assembly GCA_036785185.1). Classification (NCBI taxonomy): domain Eukaryota; kingdom Metazoa; phylum Chordata; class Actinopteri; order Gobiiformes; family Gobiidae; genus Paratrypauchen; species Paratrypauchen microcephalus. The sequence continues at coordinate 2,002,305 of JAVJIX010000059.1, forward strand.
AGTGTGACGTCACCCATAGGGTTCAGCTCCACTTAAATGAAGTTCCCGATGCGGTTAAAGGAGTGAATTTGGAGCCAGGCTCCATTTGGAAATCCGACTGAGTATCATAGCAACCACAAGAGCCAATCATGATTGAGGTCGTTAAATGTGCCCACCTTCTCACCGAAGAGCGACAAACACTCTGCACAGGTTATTTAACTAATAAATCAATTACCATCAGTTTGTTTTATTTATTTTACTTACCGTAAAAATTAGACATCGGGGGTCTGTGAAGGTCTTTTAGCACAATTAAATGCCAAACAACCCATGACAAACTGTAAATGAAACTATATCACTATATTTTAAGACTAAAAGAACAAATTAAAAAGTACAACAACACCCCCAAAAAGTTGTTGTAACAAGTTAAAGTTGTTTAATGCACTCCTTGATTAACAATCAGCCAACACAGTTAAATCCACAAACAAACTGGCAGGGGTCCATTGATAGTTTTATTAAATGCCTTGATCCACTTAAAAAAAAGCCTGGAAAACTCGTGCTCTCATTGGATAAATGTAAATGTCATTCAAACCTCTCAAAACGGGGTGACCCCCCTGACAGTGGAAGGGACAGGAAAGGGGGAAGGAGGCTTACTTAGCAACGAAATGCACTAGTGTCAATCAAACCTGTTGCTAATGCTAGCGGGAGCAACCTCAGGGAATGAAGGCATCTGAATGGTCTGTTATTTATGTTCATATCTTAATTTAGGGACAAAATAGCTAAATGAAAAATTCAGGATCATGTAGAGCGGGTTAATACGAACATTTTAAGATCAAAATGACGAGGCTCATAGCAGCAGCCACAGAGAGAGGAGCAACAAGATCCCAGTGGTAGTCAATTGGAGCCAGTGTCAGAAGGAGCTGGAAGAGCCCCCTGGAGCACTTCCTCTTTAGAACGCAGCGGCTAGCGCATTAGCTAGGTCCAATCATTGATAAGGTATAGAGATTGGCAATTCCAGGGCTAAAATTATCCATTTGATTCTTGTATGGAGTTTAAAAACACAGTGGAGTGGAGTATTACCACATGACATCACAAGGTGGAAGTGAGTTACTTCTGTTTGAGAGAAGAGCAGGATTCGTGTGCACTTTCTGTATTGTCGCAAGAACAGAGGGTTTCCTGTTTGAGAGAAGAACTCAGCTTGTACATGTATGAATAAAACAACACATCTCCAGTTATGTTTTGGTGATGAAACAACATTAAAGGTCCCATGGCATGAAATTTTCACTTTCTGAGGTTTTTGAACGTTAATGTGAGCTCCCCTACCCTGTTTAGGCCCCCCCCCCCCCCCCCCCCCTGAGCATTTGCGATCCTTTTCTGCGTTACACAAAACCAGTGTTCAAACGGGCGAGTTCGGACAAGGCACCTTATTGACATCAGATCGGCAAATGCAGCTCCAGCCCCTCCCTCTGTCTCCGCTCAGCGTCCCTGTATATCCCGCCCATAGAGTTTGGACTGTGAATGCGCTACGATGCGAAATGCGTTTTTTTATTTGCCTGGAGGCACGTCCGAGTGTTTCTAGGCTTGCAAGTCCCTTACCCGACCCTCTGGACCTCTGAAATACCAGTGGTTTAATTTTATTTTCTGTGTAAATATGCTTTTTTTCATTGCAAAGTCTCTCATCTGTCTTCCTGTGTTAAACACGGAAGAGAGGAGACGAGCTGCGCCGAGCTGCGCTTCACGCGGGGGAAACCCGCCCCCCCGCTCCTTAGCCAATCTCTCTGTCCTTCTCATTTGCACTGAAGCAGCAACACCCACAATAAAGCATTTTAGACACATATCTAGCCTCATGAAGACTGTCAGAGTGATATCTCATGCAGTGAGTGTTGATTTTGAAGAAGGATTCATTTACAGTATTAGGGAACCATTAAGGAGCCATATAAAAGCATCAAGAAGTACCATGTCATGGGACCTTTAAAGTGTAAATCAAAAAAGACTACAAAGCAACAGTAACCCAAGCAGCTGAGAGATTAGTGACAGACCAGATGCTGTCCTTGTCGGCCACGGCGATGCAGGTGTTGAAGGGGTGGAACTTGACCACAGACGGGACACCAGGGTTTCGGTTGATGAATATTTGATCGTCCAGACGGGAAATACCTGCCACAGAGAGACCAAAGACGTGCATAAGGGACTGGCGCAGAAACATGGTGTACAAGAGCTCAAGAAAAAAACTATACATGACTATTTATTTTCAGGGGAATATGAAGAATGATCATGAAAATACTGGTTTGTACTCTTTCTCATCTTAGACTTTGGGATGGGTGACACTGTATTTGATTTTTTTTTCTTTTAGATTATCAGTACAATATTCTAACGTATCAGGAATGATTGCGGTTCAAGTATTGGACCACAAAATTGACCACAAAATGTCCAGATAATCACTTTATATCATGGTTTAGAAGGTTACACCAGACTTTTTTTGGGGGGGTAATTTTTTATGACTGAACTCAATACTGTAATTTGCATATCTTATGATATATCTCCCACCTCCACTTGCACTGTTTTGAAACTACTATAAATCATTGTACAAATTGCATTATTATGTAACAGACCCAGGAAAACTACTTTATTACCACGGTAAAAACTAATGGGGATTCATAAAAACAAATCAAACCGTCTTTATGCTAATTATTTGCAAATGATCCATGCAAATGAATGAAGAAAACAACTATAACATCAACTTAACAACTTTTAAAGACTTTTCACTTCCAGCCCATACTGTGAGGGTAATAAATAAAATCACCATGAGTTAAATGTCTAATTTGTAAGTATTGATGTTTTTGTGTAAGTTTATTTTTTAGATTTATTAGGATTTACGTTCAAAAAGTAGGATATTGTTCACAACTCAACCCGGTGCATTACCATTTGAGAAAAAAGACTAACTAAATAATTTTATTTTTACATTTATTTTCTGATCAAACTCTGTGTTTAGAGGGAAAAAAGTGACTTCACAAGTAAAGATATATACAGTATGTAGCAAGAGAGAAGAATAAAATAGATGATAAATATGAGCATCATTTTACACTATATACACACACAACAGTCCTTACAAGGAACAGACACAGCTGAAATACCCAAGCAAGTACTGTACGTGACAAATTAAAAAAGCGCGTAGTGAAGAGGTCTAAAAACGTTCTCTGTCTGTACGTTGCCATGGAAACTACACATGCATGCTTCCCCAGCCTGTCCTTGGTGTCTACCTGAACATACTCTGAAGAGGGTGGTAATTGCAAGAATAAAGCAAAGAAATCTATCATAATTCATCAAATATGCATTGGGAGAGTTGGTTACAAGGGAAAAATAGTACAGTGAAAGATTTTGCTTAAAACACGTTCATAAACATCGATTCCTGTGTTTATGCTATGGGCAAGTACAGAGCACCGACCAGAAACAAGCCTCCAGATTTTGGGGAAGTATGAATTTTGCATCAGAACAAAAGAAAGAAGTCAAACAAGACTGTCGGCAATACTGTATAATTACAGAATATAAGTATGAATTAGAGATATGGTTTTCACTGGTTTCCATAGTTCAAACACATTAAAAGGTGGCATTTATGTCATTGTGCAAGGGTGTATATTTCTATTATGAAAGTGCACTTAATTATTTTTTAATCAAAGGTCCTATTTTACACAAAATGGAGCTTGTTAGCTTTATACTATGTTAGAATGCTGTAACCTGCTCAAAAAAAAAATATAAAAAAATTGAGTTATATTTTGTTTCATTCGCACACATTTGAGTTATCCTTTATTATTAGTCTGTGTACATCTTTGAAGTTCAAAATGCTCTGTTCAACCTTGTGATGTCATGTTGTGGTAGTTTTCAAGTGAACAGCTACTTTTTACCTGCAGTTCAGTAGAGAATGACAATTCCGGGGCTGAAATTATCCAAATGCTTCTACCAAAGGTGTATGGAGTTTAAAAACAAAGTGGAGCAAGAACTAAATATACAGGCTTTGTGTGTTAAACATGTGTGACTATAACAAAATACAACTCCAGGTATGCTTTTGATGAGGAAATATGATAGCATAAAATAAAATAGTGTGGGCCTTTTAAAGGTGCACTATTACATAACATATTGCATTTACTCATTTATAGTACAGGGGGTCCTCGGGTTACGACGGTCTCGGGTTACGACGTTTCGTGGTTACGAACGCGCCCCCATTAAAAAAAATGTATATATTACGCGTCATTCCGTCTTACACGGTTTAGCGTGGTAAGAGATGTAAACAAACGCGCACGGCGCGCGGCGCACGGCGCGCGGCGCACGGCGCGCGGCGCACGGCGCAAGAATACGCTCTGTTGTGGTTGTAGGAAGAAGACAGCCTCGTGTGTGTGCCCAATGTGGGCGGAAGTACCTGATGTGGGCTCTGATCTGCTCCTATGAAAGCGGCAGTGATAACCAAGCAGCGTAGTGGTCTAATTATTGAGATGGAAAGGTTATTGGTGCTTTGGTTGGAAGATCAAAGGCAAAATCCGGTTTACGACGAAATTCGGGTTACGACGCGTCTTAAGAACGGATCAACGTCGTAACCCGAAGACCCCCTGTAGTTTTATTGCTAAAAAACCTTGAAAGGCAAGAATGCAATGCCATCTCTATGGAGACAAGCAGGTGTTGGACGTTCCATCAAAAAAGTTACATAATGCTAAATCAGGATGCACGACATCAGGAACATCAATGCAGGATTGAGGTCATATATACAAGATGCAGTAAATTACTAAATTAATTAAAGTTTAACAACAATAAACCCTGTATTACTCTTCTTGCCTCTTTCAGATGAAATTATGACTACAAGCAATTTCCTCATAGTTCATGTGTAATAAACTGTTTTAATCTGTGTGCAAATGTTTTGAAAGAGCCATTAATTATATATATCAATATTTATCAAAATATTTATCAAAATATTTTACCTAGTGCTGTCAGGCGATTTTAAAAAATTAATCTATTTAATTACAGGATTTGTAATTAATTAATCAAATTAATCGCATTTTAATATTGTGTGAGAGAGAGAGAGATTGAGAGAGAGAGGCAACCCACTGTGCGATTGAGTTTGTCACTTTGCTCATTCGTTTCCCAAATTCTGCGAGCATGGTTTGTTGGTTTGCTGGTTTGTTGAAGTGCGCTCACGTTCGCTCTATCAACGGTAACAATGGAACTTGTCCGGACGTGTGTCGCGTTCAAATGATCCGTCAGGCTGGAGCAGCTTCGGTGATTGGAAAATTATTTTTTACTAAAGCTCCAAATCACGGCGTTCTTGTTGATAGTCCCGTCTTCGTTCTTTTTATAAATAAACTTGCCGTTCAAAGGCCCTAGCAGCGATTTGCTCACCGCACGCCAAATTTAAAGCCCCAGTGTGTAGGATTCGTGGCGCATAGGTGGATGGTGCTATTGCACTTTCTGTTTTAGCTACGGCAGACCTCGAGGGACCCGCGCGCCGCTACTGTATAAATAAAACGCGGTCCCGTTTTTTTTTTTTTCTTTTCTCATGAAAACACACATTCCCGATCATGTACCATGACACTCTACACATCAAATGAAACCTTACAGTCTCCTCTTTTTGACTATGCAATTCATTTCCCTGCACAACAATCACTCCCCGAGCACATGGGGCTTTTATACGGAAAAGCACAAAACGAGGTTAGCTTACCTTAGAATGCTTTGCACAAGTCAAACTCTGTATTTCACCATAAACTTGCTCTCAATTTGTCCGTAAGGATCCAGTGAATAAAATCCAGTAAAACAATTTACGACGTCTGATGTCCACATCGGCAGCATGCTTGTGTTGTTTACCCAAAACCACAAGCCTTGCCGAAGGCGGAGCCCAAATGTCCTTCTGCGGCTCTCGTATTCAAAATGGCTGCCTCTGCATGGGGAAGATCCCCCTTTTTTGTGACTATATCTAAGTCCAAAAGAATACTTTGACTTCATGATGGAAGTGAAAAGGCTTGGAAAACAATGTATTTTTGAATGGGTATCTTATTTCAGTAATTAACGGGTAAAAATCTTACACACTGTCCCTTTAAAATGCGCATTGAATTGCCACTCATAATTAATTGCGTTAATTTTTATAATTAATTAATCTAATTGTTAAACTGACAGCCCTAATTTTGACAGTTGAATTTTGTATCTAAGGCAACTTATTTGTCACTTTGAATTCTACTCTCGACATAAAAAAACAAACAAACATTGGTTGAGTGCTCAGACCCACTGGCTCACAAGCTGGCGGTGCAGTTCCAGCTCCCACAGATGAATCTTGTCATTGTGTCCTTGGGCAAGACACTTAACCCATCTCGTCCCTATTGTCTGCGTACACGGGTGTATGAATGTGTGTGAATGGGTGAGTGGTTCCTTCATGTAAAGAGCTTTGAGTGCCTTGAAGGTGGAAAAGTGCTGTATAAAAATGTGACTATTTACTATTTTTTGTGAGAAGGGAAAAGCAAATTGGTTACATACTTCAGTAAAAGTTGTTAATTAGTACTACTTTTTAACCTCTTGTTCATTTGTAGTAATTTATGCAGTTCATGATCCCCCTCCCTCCTCCTCTCCTCCTGTCATTTTAATTTGTCTGCAAATGTAAATATACCAATATTTATCATAAATCATGCTAAAGTAGTATAATTTAATTGTTAATTGGAAAAGAAAATTGGTTTCACACTTTGTCTTCTTAAAGTTGTTAACTAGCATTACCTTTTTTATTTGTACACTGAAGTAATTTATGCAGTTTACACAGGTTCTTCGCCCTCCTTCTCCTCCCCTCGTGTCTTCTCTTCACAGTTAAACAGACTGAATGGGGGCAGCCCTAGCACTCGCACATCACCAGGAGGATGCAGGGAAAATACAGGGGGAAAAAAATAAAAGGAAATAGGCTAGTGCGTGAGCTGTGACGCCAATCCACTCAGCTACGTGTGAGAGGAGGGGGACTCGATGACGTTAGCCTGTTAACTATTCTGTTTGAAAAAAGCTTACGTAGTGCCTGGAAAAAAACTGGTTGTAGCGTCTATGTGAGCAAGTGTCTGACTGATAATAATGGAAGATGTTTTGCCCCGTGGACATTTTAATCAATAGGATCGCAACTGCAAATCATCGCCAAGTTTGTGCTGAACATATGAATCAAACGCTTTAATATTTTACACTTGCCTTTATCCCATGTTCACTAGTGTAAAAGAACAATGTTTTTGTACAATATTATAGGAGTAGATGCTATTAACATTGTGTGAAAAAGAGATTGTTAGAGTTGTGCAACCAATTAAACTAATAAAAAAAATAGATTGATACGTTTATCCCTACAAACAATGAGTGAAAAAAGTAATAATGATTGTTGTTAGAGTTTTAAAAGACAGAATCAAATAAAATATTTATGTTACTTATTTTAGATTTGGTTGAAAAAATGTTTTTTTTTTGTATGCAGAATGTATTTCTTCTTTTCTGACAGAAGTTGATCTTACGCAACAGGCTTAATTAAGAAGCATTAAAATGCATATTCAGAGTTAGTGAATAAGCATTCAAGTGGCATTATGACGATTGTTTAGATAAAATAAAACGTTAAAGGTCCTATATTACGCAAAATGTATTCTTCTGAGCTTTAAACCATGTTAGAATGATGTTGCCTCATCAAAAACATATCTGGAGTTATGTTTTGTTTCTTTTACACACGAGAAATCTCCAAAGCTCAAAATGCTCTGTGATGCGGCAGTTTTCAAGTAAACGGCTACATTTGACCTTTTGTTCAGTAGAGATTGGCAATTCCAGAGCTGAAATTATCCAAATTATTCTAGTGGTGTATGGAATTTAAAAACAGAGTGGAGTACATCCTGTATCATCACATGACATCCGTTTGAGAAAAAAAAAAATCATTCTAAAACAGCAGGGTTTGTGTGTTAAACACGTGTGAATGAAACAAAACACAACTCCAGGCGCGGCGTTGAGGAAACAGCATATAAACAACAATAGTCAAAATAGAGGTCTTGTTCAAAACTGCTCTGTCAAACAAAATGAATATCCACAACTGTAGTACTATACTAGCTCAGTACACACATCTTAATCAGAAAATGAAAAGGAGGATTTAATTTTAACGGACTATTTAATTTTAATTCTTTTTTTAAAATTATATTCTTTTCTTTCTTTCTTTATTAGTTTATTTGACAGGGACAATGTGCAAAAACATTAAAGATGCTTTACACCAGATTATAGCTGAAGCTAGTTTCCATCTGCAGTCCCTGAGCAGGTGAGAAATACAATATAAAACGTAAACAATATAATCAATACACACTCACACACTACAAATTACCAATTATTACACAATAAAATATTACAATAAAATCTCACTCAGATTATAACATACCAGTTATCATTCTTAATGCTGACACTGCTGATTCTCTAATAATAATTTCTTAACATTAAATGAAAAGTTTTTCCATGTCAGAGGAAAGTTTCAAACTTTGTGGCAATTTATTCCATTCTTTGATGGCTTTGAAAGAAAAAGCTGTCTGTGCAAAGGCCGAGCTCCGTTTAGGTACTCTGCAGTCATTGTGACTTGTGGACCTGGAGGTCCTGGTTGTTTGTTCAGAGCAGAGCTGTACAATTTTTTTCAATGGAGGAGGCGCTGTGTTATTTAAGATTTTAAAGACTAATCGCACATTTGAATAGGTGATTAAATTGTCAAAGTTTAGCATTTTATGTTGTGCAAATATTGGACAATGATGATATCGCAGTAGCTTTTTGTCCAGTATCTTAACAGCCTGATTATACAAGGACTTTAAGGGTTTTGTTGTTGTCACACATACTTGAGACCAACAAGTTATACAATAATTAATATGTGAGGTAATAATTGCATCCAGATAAACCTTTGCAGCATCATTGCTAAATTTGTTTCGAGTGTGTCTAAACACAGACAGACTATATTTTAAAGTATTAGAAACTTTTTTAACATGCTTTTTAAAACTAAAAATTGGATCCAGAACAACTCCTAAATATTTGAATTCCTCTACTGTTTTGAGTTGGCTCTTATTTATGTATATACATGGAAAGGAAGACTTCTGTTTTTGTGTCTTAGTAAAATACATTGCCACCGTTTTGTTTCTCTTGAGTGACATCTTTAGATAGATATACATAATAATTTAAGTTAAGCCCCAATATTTCCCTCAATGAATAAACTAGTGAGATTTTATGACCCAAATATTTGATCCAGCCACATGTGATCGTAAAGCAGGCCAAGTATAAAATTTAACATTTTAATAACCAATTTAGCCAGAATACGTAAGAAGGTCACAGCTAATTAATTTTTCAATTCCCTTCAGTATGAGCTTGTATAGGTCTAATTTTTATGTTTTACGCCTGTTTCTTGATGCTGTTTCTTATTGTTTGAAAAGATGTGTGAAAAGGAGCCGGGGCAGGAACAGTGTGGGGCTTTGTTTTAACATTTGGGATTTTGAGATTGGGCAACTGGGAAGTGTTATGTACAAGTTTTTGCTTTTAAGGTTCTACTTTTAATCAGTTCCTTTGTATTATTTGATATTTTATGTTATGTGGTGTAATAAGTTATGAAAAATAAACTAATATTTCAGTAATTCTTGACCATTTTTACCTCTATGAGTGATGTTGCGGCTCTGTCTTCTCACTCTGGCGTTTCTCAGGAACCTCCACTGTCGCTCCATCCTCACCTGACTCTCCAGATCGTGCTCCTCTGGGATCTATGGGTCAAATACAAGTCCATCACTGATTTGTTTAGATGTGACATAAGCAATTACAGCATATGAATCACTCCCAAGTAGTGACATGGCTAAAATCAATGTGCTTTATTATATTTCTTTCTTCTGTTTTAGTTCAGTAGTGTAGTTAGAGTCCTTGCCGAGTCCTAGCCATTCATTCACTATGTCACCATCTGCATTAGTTGTTTCCCACAAATGATTAGTTCTGTACATGAAAGTGTATAAAACAATACAATATGTTACATAAAGCACTGAGCAAGAAATTATTTTTGTCATATTTTAGTAAATGTATTGTTCCCAAATTTTAAGATTCGCTTTCACTTGCTTTAGGATGGTATACCAGCCCTAAATCACCTAAACTCACACATATGATCAGCTCACAGTCTATAAAAACAAAAATGTAGTAACAATATATTTCTGTACTGAGACCACCAGACGTTAATCTAACACATAGGTTCAGTGAGAGTTCACGCTGCAGTAATGCTTATTTATGCATGTGAGGGCTGCTCCATTGGGTTCCTGTATTGCTGTTATGTTACTGCATGAGGCTGATCCCTATTGTTGACAGCTGACTTGATTGTTCATGACTTTAACATGTGCTTTTATGTCCCTCTGACAAGAAACACCAGTGATACGATGATACTCAAAAGCTCTACATGAGCTTTCCATTTCATGTCCATTTCCATTTATTACTAGTTTTGGCCTTATCTGATCTAGCTATAAAGTAAATTAAGTAAAATACAATGTTGTATTGTGTGTACTTAAATAATAAATAAATAATAATACATAAGATTTATATAGCGCTTTTCAAAACAACTCAAAGACGCTTTACAGAAAGGAATAAAAAAATAAAAATAAAATAAAAAATAAAATACTTGTACAAATACCATTACTTTAACTTGCAATACACCATTATAAAGACCTTAAAGTCAGCGCACCAAACTAGGCCTGTTACGACAATTTCTTTGACTTATCGCACAGTAACATTAAAGGTGGTCAAGTATCATCTATGACACATTATATTACAACTACAACTATTTATTTATTTGCTGGCCATAATGTTACAATACAGTTCACTTCAAGAAGGTTCATTAGTATTATCCTGCTTTAGGGTTATTGTGTGAGTGGACTAAAGTAGTTTCAATACTGTCATGTGTTGTGATAATTTTCCGTTGTAATATATCAAACTTCAAAATTTGTTACTGCGATAGGTCTAACGCATGTCGAGTAGAGATTTCATATTTCACCCTTTCACTGTAGTACAAATCTTATATAAAATTATGCATATGGACTGTTCTTTAAGCTTCACTCCCAGGCTGCAGGCTTTACATTACAACAGTATTTATTACAGTGAATGGTGTGTCCCCATGGTTGTGTATCCCTGTGTGTGGCTACTTAGCATTCAGGACGAGTGAGCCCCTCGTCTTTGAAAAATGCCTTATAAGCAAATGCTGCCAGCTATTATGCCATTACCATTCTTTATTTTTTGCTATGGGCTGTTTACAAACACATCGGCAATAAACGAAAAGGAAATGTTTTTAATTTGTCTACAATACATAATCGGAATTATATTAGAGTTTACATAATTAATGTTAAAAGCACTGGTCTGTGGTGGCCAGCGCCCTGTACTTCACTGTGGTCTGCTGGGGGAGCTACACCAGTAAAAGGGACATTGGGGATTGACAAACTGATCCGTTAGGCTGGTCACGTGATCGGCTGTGAGCTGGAGACATTTGTCACAGTGAGGGACAGAAGGACACTGGACAAACTGCTCTCCATCATGGACACTCCTGCTCACCCACTGCACCAGACCATAGAGGGACAGAGGAGCTCATTCTCCAACAGGTACAGCTCCGCTCAAACAGTGAGAGATACAGGACTACATTCATACCATACTCCATACAGTTGTACAACAACTCAATCTGAAGTAACGTATAACCTTATGCCCTGTCAATCAGTACATTATTGCACTGCCGTTATTGTCTCCTGTATATATTTATTTATTTATTTGTTTATTTCAGGGACAGTGCATATTAATCAACATTTGCATGTAAATATGCCAGAGTTAGCCAAACGGCTAATTTTCATCCGTAGTCCCTTGACAGATGTTAGGTGTCATTTCTACATAACAAAAAATCACATTACAAAGTTAAAATTCATCATTCTAAAACATGCATTACTTAAGACAACTCAATTACAAACATTCACCCACAATCAATAACCAGCCAATTACAAATAATCACTCTCACTCAATCACTCAATCACTTAATCGCTTAATAATAATAATAAAGGCCAGTGTCCAGCAGGGGGCAGCGAGAGGTGGATGTCTTAATGTTGACAGCTCTGATTGTCTATGAGCCATTGTTTTAACTGTAATTTAAACGAAGTGTATGTGTTGAGGTTTCTGATGGTTGTGGGAGTGGCATTCCAGTACTGAGCAGCTCCAACAGAAAAGGTAGTTTGACCGAACAGACTTTTTCGGAGGGGGATGATACAGTCCCCTCTCGCTGCTCCTCTGGTTCTGCTGTGTTCAGAGTGTTAATAAACTGTTTGAGTGGAGGAGATGACAAACCATGGATGACTTTGTACAACAGACATATAGCTGTGATTTTATATTTTATTTTATATTTTATTACTTATTTTTCTATTCTGTTTTGACTTGTAAATATAGATTTATTTTTATAATTATGTCTTGTTTGACACCTGTCTCTTGCTATACCATTTATTTTTGTTACCCTGTTATTATATTGTGATGAGTGAGCTACTGTATCCAAATAATTTCCCTTGTGGATCAATAAAGTTGATCTAAGTGTTTGTCTAAGTATAAAATACAGTAATTTGCTTTCTAAAGTTTGGGTGGTTGATGCTACAGGGCAGTTTTGTTACTTTATTAAAACTATTGACCTGGTATCTTGGTGGTATCTTTCAGTAATAGGATACACATTAAGTTAAACTCATCATTCTATTTAATACTTTTTGGACACTCAAAAACCCTTAACATTGTATTATTGATTCATTCTTCACACTTGGAAATCTACTAAGGTGGCTCTGAGGCTGAATGAAACAAGTTAAGATGTCAGATTCTGAATACCAACGGTAAATTCTTCAACACTACACGTACATTTTCCATGCTGGAACAGTATTTCTTTGGGCTCAATATTTATCATGTGCAATGGTGAGTATATTTTACGATAATACGGCATGATTTTTAGGGTTGAATAAGTAACTTCTATGGCTAATTATTGTTTCTGCTATTTATTTGTTGGAGCCCATGCCTTTTAATGATTCGGTCCATAAAAAAAGTTTACTGGGATTATCCTGCTTTTGAATTATTGTGTCGGTGGCAATTTGTTTTTCAATATTATTGTTTATCTTTATATTTCTCTGTAGCAATATAGCTTGCGTCATAACAAACCAAGCCAATTTTAAATAAAAAATGTATGTTTTTAACGCAACCAATGCTGTTATCTGAAACATGGAGTGGCTTCTTCATGATCTCAACTAGCACATTCTACTGAAAAATGAAAATCACAAATTTTGAAAAAAATTACTTAAAATTCCATTATCTGGGTTTCACCAATGCCAACATGTGGCACGTTTCCGCGTGGTCGGTCACATTTGTTAACATGGCAGGTCTAGTTACTATGTTATGAACTTATTGCTTTGGCTGGAATGTTCCACAGTATGTCATTCAGTTTATCTTGGATTTATTCAAATACAAGTGCTTTCATTGCTCAAAAATACCTTGAGATACGTACATTCTCACTGTGAACAGACTTGCTTCTCCATGGACTGACCTTTAACTGGACTGATGGGGTCACCTGTTTGTTTCCATGCAGATACACTACCAATCAAAAGTCTGGTCTCGTCTAATTAAAAAAAAAATTTGGGGGTATTTTTTCTTTCCACTCTACATTTTATATACATACGAAATACATCAGATATATGAAGCAAAATATAAGATATAAGAAGATAAGATATAAGAAGTAAATAAGTTGAAAAACACTACTAAATATTTTTCGACAAAGCAAAAGTTTTGAAAAAAAAACAAAACTTTTTTCCCCTTTGCAACATAATTCAATACATCTCATATATGTGATGTCTTCTGTATGTATAGAAGATGTAGCCATATAGAAAAAAAATTGAATTGAATGAGATATGTTTAATGCCATACTGGGGAACATTCCAAGCAAAGCAGTAACACATAACAGAAACACACACAAGCATCCACCTTAGTACCTGTTTAGTATGTATTCCACATGTGTCTCTATGGGCTGTGCCTGGTACAGTATTCCCACAGCAGGGACAGAGTACCTATGTGAGTGTGTTGAGAGGCAATGGCCCTCAGACTGGCGGTCCAACATTGTGTCGGTCGCTAATGTAACGCATAATGAAAGCCTGAGGTGAAAAGAGTGTTTGTATAGGGCTCTTGAATACTATATCCTCCTGGGACATCCACACACTCTGTATACAGTGCAGTGAATCAATGGCATAATATGGAGCCAAAGTATGTGGACTTATGCAAATCAACAGGACTGCTATGCTTCATCTGTAGAAATAATGTAGATTTTGTACACTATGGTGAAACCAGGCTACAGGGAATTTAAGTGTGCAAAATACTGCATATTAGTAAGCAATGCAATAGGACAATCCATACATATAGAATATAAAATATATTGGAAAACACACTCTGAAAAATGAAATGGTACATAGAATATTTAAAATGTTTTCCCCCTCTTTTGAATATTATGTTCAAAGAACACGTATATTTTAAATCATCCAACAATCCAAATAATTATCTGGAAAAAAATAATAATTGAAAAAGGTGACAAAATAAATAAATTTGATAAAAATAGGTTTCTTAAATGTTCCGTTTTAAAAATGTGAAAAACAGCAGTATTTAATTTTAATTGATTCGGAGTGGTGGTTTCCTGTCACAGTGAAGCTAACAACAACTAGCTTGCTGATTATAGGACAATCAAATTATTGGACAATAAAAATTTTCAAATTAGATGCAGACAGTACACAGTGGACTTATATTGACCACAAAAGCTGCTTATACAATATATCTGTACTGGGGCAATTTTGCTTAAAAAACAATGGGTACATGTCATTAAAGCTCATCTAATCTTTGTTGGATGGCTTGTTGTGAATCACAGATTTTGAGGAAAATATTTGATGAAACAACATTGGAAAAAAAAAAAGAAAAGACCATGTTCAATGTATCTTTGAATGCCGACTAAACATGGTCATCCCCACACACTAGCAAGACAAGGAAGGTTTCTTTCATATTCTACACAAGAGTGTGTATTCTTGCCTCAAGCTACAGAGCTCCAACTGTTTTTGTTTTAACAGTTTGTCCTGTATCAAAACAAAATGTTGACTTGCTTACAGATATATACTTTAAACAGGAGAAATTGAAATCACTCAAAAAGTGAGAAAACAGGTGAGTCAAATAT